>JANBVO010000030.1:0-452132 GCA_030052745.1 Pleurostoma richardsiae
TGGTCATCTCGCGATCCGACGTGTGTGGGGGAATGAAAAAAAGTGGGGGGCGAACACGAGCTTGCAATAGACAGTATTTAAAGATGCATCCGTGCACGCCCAATCATGGCTATTGTGGCACCGCGGCGGTGCACGCTTGTTCCTCTATCCGAACGGCTTCCTGCCAATCCTGACGTTTTCCTCCACACCGTTGACATCTCGATACACCCAAAAGACACACAAGAATTACACCTGATCTTCAGACTCGTCGCTATTAACGTCGTATTTCCTCCCTCCAACTTCCTGACCGCACATGTTTCCTTCGCCGACACTCAATCATACTGGTGCCTTTGCCACCTTCTGGCCGAGATTCTCATGATGTCCACAGATAACGAGATGTACGGTACACGTGCACGCCCGGATCGAAGCCGTTCCGACTTGGAAGCTAATCTCTCGCTATTGATGCTGTGGCGAACCACATTGACATAGCTGCTTGCGGAGGCACTTGTGCGCTCTTAGGATCTTCCCGATTCTCGCTTGCGCTGGATTTGGACACCCTTTGCCGCCTTGTGAGGTTCCGGTCCCTTTCACAGTCTACCACGCTTCCTGTTGTGCTCAGTAGTCCCGCCAGGTTGTCTTAGATACACGTGCGAGGCTTCTCTGCAATGATCCTTAATGCCGGAATCCTCGATACGTCAAGTTCGTCGCGGCCCTGTGCGGCTTCCTGCTAGTTCAAGCGGTCCTAAGGAGGGAAGCAGTCTTATTCGCCGCTATTTTGTCACTTGCTGAATAGCTGTTACACCATGCGGTACAAGCAACCGCACAGAGTTATTTCCAGGAGACAGCGTTCCTGCGTCAGACTCGTGCTCTGTGGAGGACGTGTTGCAACTGACCTCCGCTTACGTATGCTTCCGAACTCCTTTACATTGCTTGGGACTACCGAGTACAGCGCGACTTTCCACCCCGGAGCCGTTTGAATGCGAGGCGTGATCATGGAACCTGGGACTGCCCTAATGCACGGTCTGTGAAAGAAGACATGACACAGGCCTTCCAGATTGGCCAGCTCGCTTCGCATCGGACGTCGCTGTTATCACACCTTGTTCTGACAATCCTCCTCTCCTTGATAAAATTTGGTGTCAAATCTCGAGCACTTCATTCGCATTGTCCACGAGCCAAACCTCAAGTATCGCCCGTTGGAATCTCGGTGCCCCGGGAAATAGTCGCACGACGTTTCGGTTCAGTGATGCTATGGAGACTTCATTCGGACCACGACAGCAGAGCCAAACCGAGAGACACCATGCAGGAGGTCATGTTCAGGATATGGTAATCTAAAGACTGCGAACAGCACCAACTTACGGGCCCGATTCTTGTCCTCTGGTAAGACGCTGTCTAGTTGGAGGAATTGTTTCCGCGCGAATAGACGTGGCTGTCTTGTACAATGTCGACACGTCCGAGAAGGTGCCCGCAATGGAGAAGAGCGGAAAGCACGCCTTGCTGGTACCAGAGCCCTTGATCACTCTCCCAGTAACGTTACTACCAACTACCCTGCTCTCAGCTATTCTTCGCACCTCATCCTCCAATGTGTCCCGGTTAACCTTCAATTGCACTCAGCAGCGGTTGTATCCAAGAGTCTGTAGTCTTCTCGTTGCCCCTGTCGTTGGGACGCCCGCCGTCCACGGTGTCAGTCGCATCATTGAAGCCTGTGAAACAGTCGACGACCGTTATGGGGTTCGCTGTGAAATTCTTCGACGCCGCCCATCCTGGGATTGCTTTGTTGAGAGAAGCGATCCTCTGGGCGCACTCTGGGCAGATTGGAGGGTTCATGGGAATGATTTGAGCAATCTACCTCATGATGTCAGTCTTTTATTCTGATATCTGGCCGGAAGTGTTGTACGTAAAGCGTCAGGGGCTTGATGAATGCTGCGCCCCTCCTAAGTACTAGATGTCTGTTGTTCTGAGCCCATAGGACCCCTAGAGAAAGGTGCAAGCAGCGGCGTTTCTAACCAAGATCTTCATTGTCAACTTGCTCGCCCGCATTTGGTTGACCAGCGTGCCCAATGCCGCGGTGATGTTCTCGACGGGCTTCCCGCTCCAACACTGGTTGGTGCCGAGGTGCATCATCACAACGTTCGGCCGCGCCTGCGCCAGCTAGCGGGGGAGTTGGTTGTTGGACACGATGGCGGTCGCCAGCCCGCCACCGTGGCCCTCGTTCGCACCGTCATAGATGAATCCACATCCCTGTGCCGGTTGCGTGCCGACGAACTTGGTGTTGGTGACGTTGGCTGCCTGGAGCTTCCTCCATATCAGGGCACGCCAACAGCCCTGGCGCGCACGTGTCAGCGTCAACAGCAGTTCCTGAGTCTCATTTAGAGCTGACGAGGAGCGAGATTCGCCGGACTACCTGTAATGGAATCGCCTAGTGGCATGATTCGTACGGGGTCCTGGTCTGTGGCAAGGACGTAAAGATTGAGGGCGGCAAGGAGGGCCGTAACCCTAGGCGCGATGATCATCTTGCTGTCTGTCTTCTTAACTGCATCAGTTCAGAAGTCATGCTGGAGTGCACCCCTGTGTTTCGTTCATGTTAAGAAACAAAATTTGGAGACATTTTAACAGTCTGTCTCTCTGAGGCTCTCTGAGGCTGGTAAGAGTCGTGATACGACATCGCCCTAGGCCAGCGGACTAGGGGCGCGGCCTGCTTGGCATCGAAGGTATGGCCTGGCATGTCGGGAGGATTTTACATTGAGTGTGTCGATATCATACGGAAGTTCCGTACCGGCTGCGATCCGGATATTGCTCGCTATCTTGGGCTTGTGATTGGGGCTCGCCCGTACCGGACAACCACCCTCCGCGGTTGCGCGGCTTAAGGAGAGCCGCAAGTGCTCGTAGCAGCTCGGCATATTGCCCGAGTCTTCTGACTTCCCTAAGTTCAACTGTGAGAGGAATCCTTCCGTAGCTGTGCTGTCAAGAGGAATTATTCATCGGCAATCTTGACATTGATCGTGGTTCTATCGCTTTGAGGATCGCTGTGCGTGGAATGCTTGCCTTCCACTATGCAGCCCCATACCGTTGATGTCGACGATCTACTCCAAATACATTCACCAACAAGTTACCTCGAACAAATACTTCAGGTAGATACAATTCTATAGCATGTACCTTCTCTCATGTTGGAGGTACGTGGCTACTGCCAGCGACCCATCTCCGGGAGGCGGCCGGACGCGGCGCCGGACGACGGACACCGTTGGCCGGATTCCTTGCGTATGCTGCCGGAGTGGGGACCGGAGAGACGGTCTTACGGGATGTCTGAGATCCCAGAGGCTCGCTTGAGCCCCGCCAATGGAATGTTTCAGGGAGCGACGGTGCCATCGATTAGCGCAGGACACGGCGAATAAAACTGGTTTTACTGCGTTGATCGCCCCCTGTGAGCCCTCACGTGGGCCTGGTCCTAGCGGGTTTACTTAGCGCCACCATCGCGGGACTTCTGGCGAGGGTGCTGCGACCTCCGCCAGACGTGATATCATCGCTCAATTCCGTCAGAGACGACTCTCCGGGGCTCCTGTCCTCGTCAGTTAGGCCGAGATGTCTCCCCTACGCGTCAAATCGCGTCCCATGTCAGGCGTTGACCAGCCTCTGCGGACTCCTTCGCCGTTTGCTGCTCGGAACGAAAGCGTCATGCTGCCCGACATCTACCAGGACGATTCGTTCCGCGTTGTGGTCAAGAAGCTCTCCATGTCCGTTTCTCACCATCGATCTGGGCATCTGACAGGTGCCCAGATAGTCTCTATGGCTCACAGGCTGACACGACTTGCAGCTATTTCGCGAGTGTCATCACGCTGCCAAGCACCTTTGAGCAGCTGCGGACCACCTCTGCTGGAGATTCCCTCCGCGTCCTGGTGGACCACCTGAGCCGGGAGTGCACCAATCCTGCCATCGTCAACGCCTTGCTGTATGTTTTTCATAGTTCAAGAACCGGGGTCTACTCACTGGCGTTCTGGGGCGTCCAATTGCTAAACAAACAATAGGGCGCTGAAGTGGCACTATGGTGCCGCCAGCGATGACAAGAGCTTGAACGAGGCCCGCGCCAATGCCTGTGAGATTGTGGCGTGGAGGTTCCTCACGCACCTGAGCGAGCGGGAGGTTGTCGACTACTGCCTCTACGAGATCCCAGACACAGAGTCCGACGATGCTGAGAACGGTCGTGGTAACGACGAGGAAAACGGCCTCCAGGAGCCCGACGAGCACAGTGCGCTGCTAACCCAGGTATGGGCTGGTACCGCGGGCTCTGGCTCGGCGAAAAGCGGACGCGAGCGATCGGGAAGCAGCAAGAGGTCTCAATTGATCTCGTCTCTCTCCCGCTTGACCATGAGCATGAGGCAGGATGATGACGAGGATGACGACGACGAAGAAGACCCCACTTCGCCCTTCATTAGCCTCAACGCCTTGGAGATCGCGGCTATCGCGGACGCGAAGCGGTTCATCAGCCAGCATGTCGTCCAGAAGATCATTACCGGTATCTGGAACGGAGACATTATCTTCTGGGATAAGCTCTCGGTCGACTCGGTCAAGCGGCCACGCTTCTACAACAAGCACAACGCAGACCCCTTCTCGCGTCTCCGCGTCCCCAAGTATCTCAAGAGCTTTGAGGTCGTCTTCTTCACCGTGTTTCTATGCCTTTACTACGCCGTCCTCGTGGAGCGAAATCCCGACAAGATCTCCACCGTCGAGGTCTTGCTGTACGTCTGGTTCGCGGCGTTCTGCTACGACGAGCTGAGCGAGTGGATTGACGCGGGCTCGATATTCTACGCCGCTGATGTCTGGAACATCTTCGATGTGATCATGATATTGATTGGCATCATCTTTGTTGTCATGCGTAGGTGGGCGTCTGCCTTTGCCGTGAGGAGTTTTGCTTACTCTCGACCCAGGAATCGTCGGACTATCCAATGGAGACGAGGAACTGATCGAGCTATCTTTCGATGTGCTGTCCCTCGAGGCTCTCTTCATGGTCCCCAGAATTTGCTCGATTCTCAGTCTAAGTCCATACTGGGGCGTAAGTTGTCCTGCCATAGATGGTGCAGCCTGGACAGAGAGCTAAGCTTGGCACCTATACAGACCCTCATCCCTTGCTTGAAGCAGATGCTACAAGACTTCGTGAAGTTCATGTAAGGCGCTCTCCAAGGATTATGTCGCTCTCCTTGTCGCTCATTGCTCCTGCTCCTCATATACACGTCTCCGGCACAGGCTGACTGCATCCCCCATAGGGTCCTTGTCGTGATCATCTATCTCGGCTTTCTCACCACCTTCACACTCGTCGGCCGCAAAAAATTCAACCTCGCCCACATGAGTATGATATTATTGAAGATCTTCTTCGGCTCGAGTTATGTCGGTTTTGACATCATGGATGAGATTGACCCCATCTTCGGCCCGCCCTTGATGATCATCTTCGTAACCCTAAGCTCTATTTTGCTGGTCGGCTCTCTCACTGGTATGCTCAGCAACAGTTTTTCGCGCGTCATCAGCCACGCCAGGGAGGAATATCTCTACGTATACAGCGTCTACGTGCTTGAGGCGTCCACCAGCAACCGACTGACTCACTTCTACCCGCCCTTCAACCTCCTCGCTCTCATCATCTTCCGTCCGCTGCGTCTCTTCCTCCCGTCGGACAACAAGTTCCGCGCCGCCCGCATCGTCCTCCTTAAGGCGACGCACCTCCCCATCGTCGGCGTCATCATGCTCTACGAGCTCATCGCTGGCAGGATCAACAGGGACGACGAGTTCAGTGGCTTCAAGGGGCCACGGCAGCAGCAAATCCCGGCTCATCAGGGCGGTATGCTCGGTGGCAGTACCCCTAGAAAAGGTCGCCACCGGCCTCCGTCGTCGCAGTATCAGCTCCGCTCGCCGAACCCGCAGGGCATGAGCTCCTCCACCGAGGCCCTGCCGCGGCCGATGACGGCGTCGGCGGTGGCCGCGTCGCAGGGGGACGACGTGGAGGCCTCGGACACAGACATGCGCATCGTGGAGCTGACGGCCAAGATCGACAGGCTGACGGATCTGGTGCTCACTTTACAGGCTCAGTCTATGGGCAAGGTGAGCCTATCCTGAGGCCCAACAACAGCGTGCTGCCTTGAGACGCGAGCTCGTCGAGGAATTTGCCGCGTCACAAAGCATGGGAGTTGGTCCAAGTTCAGCATTTTATGTTTTGCCATCCACCCTGTACCCTTTTGCTATTGGCAATGTATCTTAAAAAGTGACATAAAGCTACCGAGTCCGAGATATTTAATGGCGTTCCTGTCTGACCTGATCCTCTATCCTACTGGTCCCCTATCCTACCTAGGTACTTTTCTACTCCTCTATCCCAAGTATCTTCTTGTACCCTCAGAGCCTATTTATACCCTAAACATAGCCAAGATACTTAACAATAATTTGGTAGGTTGTAGGGTATGTCACAAGTCCAAAGTGAAACCCGTGTGTCCTTGGCGTTCATGTCAACGGTATTATCTCTAGGATTTCATGGGACTGATATAGTATCACTGTGTTACATACTACGCTACCCACGCTGGTTTGAACCTCGTAACCAACGTTTAGCCAAAGCCTATACTTGCTGCACCTCCTTAAAGTCTCCGTGCCCAACTTCTGCTTCCGCTCAAGTTTCTTCTCGCTTCCACATCGTCCGTGTCTCTTTGGTGTTCGTGCCGACAGTACCAGCATTGTGTTGTCCTGAGTTGAGGAATCCCGGTCGCCCACCATGAGACCGTTTCTGTACAGCGACGTTACGGACGAGTTGATGAGCAAGAAACCACTCCTGCTACTTGACCGCGCCACGCTGCCCGTCTGCTAAATGAACCACCTTCTCGCCGCAGACAAGACCAGCATCAAGTCCAAAAGCCAAACCTTCCTCCCACCAGAGCTGTGGCGCCTTATATTCCAGCACGTAACCCCGAGCAGTCAGCCTCGTGGGCACCTCCTGGTCCAGGCGTGCGCCGTAAGGAGGGGGCCGGGTTCCTTGACCCTCTGCTGCGTCCGCACAGAGGACTATCCCTACAGAGGGATGACTCCACTCTTCAAGGTACAACATGATCGTAGGCGAGGCTAGCCCCCTCTTCCCTTCTCAAGCTTCCCTATGGAAATCGTCATCGTCCAGCTCCCCGGCCCTGAGAACGTCTTTGAGATCCCCTTGCAGGCCTGCCCGACAGAATTCAGTTGCCTCTACTGGGACTTCACCATCTCGGAAGCTAGTTTCCACCTCGGCACTCGCTGTCCAGTGTGCTCCAGCACCCCGTGCGGATCTCTTGCTGCAGCTCCGAATCGGTCGATCTGTCCCCATGTCCATCCCTTCTGGATAATACACTCCTTTCTTAGGGCGGGCCTTTAGATTCTGATATATAGAGGAAGCACTAACGTGTATTCATGTTCCTGCGCCGTCCCATGGACGTAGACCACTTGGCTCGAAGAAGAGCGGCTTGAGATGAGTCGGCATCTGGAGACGTTCGACTACTGCCCTGGTTCCCTAACCCATTCAGACCTGGCCTCCATACAGCGCAGGTCATTTCCGTTGTCAAAAGTGAGGGGACGGTGGGTATATTGTTCTATGGCCGACCGTGGGTGGAGGATCACAGTCTACCTTGAGTCGGACCCCGGTGAACTTCGACCGCTTGGAAGAGTCGGTCGGACAATAACTACATGTTGCCCCCTGAAGATGTCGTGTTTCCGAGACAGGCAGTCACGCCCAAGGAAAGATGCAGCGCTGATCATCGGACGACGCAGCTGCGGGATTCGGTAGCGCTACCCCCAAGATTGCTGCTGGCGAGGTGGCCAAGGGAGGCCGGAGAAGCGTAAGATTGCTTAGTGATCGGGAAGTCATCGGCAGCCAGGATATAGAACGAGTAGCAGCGAGTATGGCAGGAATTGGCATTATTGTTTAAGTCTGTCCACAGCAACGATGGCACATTAAGTCGGCCCGGTTACATTCACTCTACTTGCTAAGGGATCTTGACGTGTCTCCGTTCTATTGTCCAACCACTACCGGAGGCGTATCTCACCTACTTCCGACCCAAGGCCCTCCAAAGCCTCCCCGTTCATGATGCCGTGGATATACGCGTCTCCCACAAGAAAACAGAGCTTACCCCGCCGCCGGACGACAAATGGCGCGTCACAACCGTGCAATATGACTACTTCATCTCCTCTCTGGGTTGATAACGGCACGAGCCCGACATAGCCTCTGGCGGTGACGCACATGTGGTAGTGGTTAGCAGTGAACGCGAAGCTCCGCAGGTACCGCGCGCTCTCCGGAGGCCCGGAGTCGGCTGGGGTCCATCCGAGCATTGCCCTGCTAGCCAAGAAGCCGTAGAACGAGAGCAGGAGGTCGTGGCCGCTCCTCAGAGCAAACCACCCCGCGAGACCGACAGCTGTCAGGATGACCACGGTGTGGAGTATTTGCACGGATAGAATGATGGCGAGGCTTCCAATGCCGAAGTAGAGGGAGAGCTGGCGCATGCCCACCAGCCCCCCTACGATGAGGACATACCACTTCATGGACAGAAGCCTGATTATGGGCACGATGATGGGTACGCTGACTAGGAGCAAGACAGCGATGCCTAGGAGGGCGAACCCGAGTTGGCTATTGGTTCTATGTCGAAGCGCTCGGTACTCCGCAAAGAACTCCGGGGGCGGCCGCTGGCCTTCGTGCGTGCGGTTGGCGATCATCGTACGCCAGACGACCTCCTCGTGTGATTCTCCCGTGGGATACGTCGGGACCATCTCGCGCACGACGTTCTCGTAGATAGTGGGGTTCATCAGCAGGCGACCGGGCAGCAGCGTGTGCACGATGTCCACCGGAACCCCCTTCAGGACGAGGACGTCGGCGTCGTCGTCGTCGATGCGGTACTCGAAGGGCGTGTCGAGCGCCGCGTGGTAAATGGCGAACTCCTCATCGACCTCCTCGCCTTTGGCCCTTGCCTTGTTCCTGAACGAGTTCGTCAGCTTGCAGAAGCCGATACGTCTGTCGCGTAGGTCCGTCTCGCTGATCCAGTCCGGCACCCAGAACGGGACAGAGGCGGGGACTCGACTCGAGGCCGGCCGCAACCCCGCGCTGGAGAGGACTTCGGGGCCTCGGCCGCGCTTGAGCAGAGCTGCGGTGAATCTTTTCAAAGCCGCCTTCAGAGTCTCCTCGTCAGAGGACTCTTCGGGATAGATCGCCGTGAAGTCCTCGTCGTCCCCGCCCTCGAACAGCGCCCGCAGCGCGTACAGCCGGTCCACCGGCTTCGTGGCCAGGAAGTTGGCAGTCGAGTGGGCGAGGTCCAAGATATCTGGGCGCGAGTCTATGGAAGACCTTCCCCTCAGCGACGTTCTGCAGCATCCTCCACCCCATTAGCCTCTCGTACTCGTTGATGGCATCGAGGTCCCGCCGAATGGGGATCCGGTCGCCGCGCATGCCGCGCCGCTCCAGCTCCGCCGCGGGCCTCGCCTTGTCGTCGGTCAGGCTGAGGATGATGTACGCAGGCGACATGTACCCCCGCGCGCGCACCCGCAGGTTGGCGATGGTGTGCAGCGCGATCGCGCCCTCGTTGGCGAGCCGGAACGCCTCGAGGCGGCCCGCGCCCGCGACGCCGGCCCCGAACCCGGCGAAGATGATGCGGCGGCTGTCCGAGTACACCTTGGCGGCGAGGTAGAGCTTCTTCCAGTCGATCTCTCGGGACCCGCAGAGGACCACGATCTCGGCGGCGTAGACGAATTCCTGGATGACCCAGACGCGGCGGAACCAGGGCCGGCGCCAGAGGGCTCGCAGCGCCTCCCAGCTGGGGTCCGTCGGTGGCGGGAGCACCATGCCCCTCTCCAGTGCGAGCTCGTAGCCGCCGTGGCCGGCAGTGTTGAGATTCTCATCCAGGTACTCGGAGTAGTCCGCGAGCTTCTCCAGCAGGGCGATGCCCAGGTCGCTGTTGTCGGCCTCTGGGCCGAGGTAGACTAGGACACGCTGCGCGATGCGGTATATGTCCGGCATGAGCCGTATCTGGTCCTCCTTCTCCCGGGAGTTGCTGTCGACTTGGTCGATGCAGATGGCGTCCGCCCAGAGCAAACGGTCGCGGTCCGGGAGGATGAGCTGTTTCAGGACGCCATAGAGGGCAGCGGTGACGGGCAAGACAGCCTGCTCGTCGTCGACTGTGACATGGTAAGGAGTTGCGGCATCGCTGCCCCAGTGATAGGATATTGCTTCATAGCTCGTATCATACTCTAGGGAAGCTCGTGTGTCCTTTCTCGCCGGTATGAACGTTGGATTTTTGAGTGTTGTGTGGATGATTCTTCCCCGCAACGGCTGGTCTGGGCGGCCTTGATGAAGCAGGAACAAACGGATGTCTCCTTTCTCCAGTTCTCTGTACTCGTATCGTTCCATAACAGCTGATGATGGTTCCAACCAGAGGAGAATGCTCCAACCTGGGAGAAGTGACAGAGCCGACAGAGCCCGTGGTTTCTTATACGGTTTGGGGATCTTGGCACTCAGCTGCAATGCAGGCTGCCTGCAGGCTGAGCCCCGGAAGCTGCAGGCCTAGCGCCCAACTCGGTGCCCAGCTCAGCCTCAGTTAGGCGCATTTAAGGGAACCGATAGCGCTCTCTGCTCGTGAACTTTTTGCCTATGTGTACGTGGTGTACAAAACAACGGCTCAATTATCGATAGTGGAGAGCTGTGCACCTAGCTATGATGCTATGTTCTATATTCCGAACTGCTTATTGAACCACTCGATGCAATGGTCCTCCGCGGCGGCAGCCTGCTTTGCCACGTCCTCGTACACCGGATCGGCCCGCACGCAAAAGCCATGCCCACAATTGGGATATATCCGGACCTCTCCCTTTTGACCCTCGGGTTTGTTCTCGACAATCTCCTTGATCTGCGCGACCTTGTCAAGTGGGACGTGTGAGTCTTTATCCCCAATAGCGAAAGCCATTGGGAGCGTGATGTCCTCGACTTCTTGGGGCAAAACCAGGAGGCTGGGATGACCCGTGAATCCAGCATCGAACAGTGGCCTCCCATCGACCTTGTTGTCTTCCGAATCTGAGGCCAGCAGGACGACGTGCTTCCCACCCCAGCAGAATCCGGCTGCACCGATAGGCAGTTGCGGCTCGCTTTGGCGGAGTGCCTTGAAGAATGACTTGACCCGCGGATGACTTGCTGGGATACGATTCGTGAAGTACCAGGGCACGCCCGTCCAGACCAGGCTTGGGATCTGGCGACTGAACTTGGATGTCAGCGTCGGCGGTGTCAAGCAGGACAGGAAGGCTCATGGGAGGAAACTTGCAGTTTGGAGAATATGCTGGACTGTCCTTCTAGCACCCGCATACTGTCAAGCGCCCACACCGGAGCCGAGAAGCCTAATAGACAGCGTCAGCTCAGAGGTTCGCTATTGTTATTTCTCGCTTACCGGCCATGAAGTCGGGCAAGTACACCCGGTAGTGCCCCTTCTCGGCGTAATGGTCCGCGAGGAGTTTGTTGTTGACGAAGACCCAGCCGAACGCATCCGGCACGATCACGATGATCCCCTTGACGGCCCGACCCTCGGGCGGCTCGCTGACGTAGGTGTCGAGGTCATGCAGCTTGATGATTTTGCCCTTCGGGGTGCCCTCGTGAATTGAGCCCTTGAAGCAATCTGGGCACGCCATCGTGCTTATTCTGCTGATTTCTGCCGTTCGAAATGCTGCGATGCGGACGGATCAATTGAGACTTCATGACCCTTTGCACTGCAGACAGCTTCCTGACGCTATGAACCGGATTTAAGAGACGCGGAGTACGGAGTACCACTCCGGAGTTTTAGAACTCCGGCGAGTTTGAGTGTTCTCGATCGGGAAGGATTGACTGCTACTGCGTGCCTGCCTGGTACCTAAGGTGGGCTGGGTGGGTATTCAGGAGATCGTCCTCGACCCGGGGCAATGGTAACAGATGCTGCAAGTAATTGCTGATTGGAAGCCGCAGAGGCAAGTCTCCACACGAGTGTTCTCTATGGACGGATAATCGGTTAATAGGAGTGCTCCTACTAATATATCATTGAATAGGTGGTTTCATGGTGACGTTGCTGTTAAGTTTATCTTGTTCTGAATTGGAAGGAGCTGCTGAACTTGTAAATAGAAAGCCATAAACCGGAAAGCGCGATGGCCGTGTCTACCCAAAGAGGTTTAGCTAGTAATTACGATTGGAAAGGACAGAGATCATAGTAGGAGGAATGATAGAAACGAGGAGTGGATGAGATGAATTCCCAACGGGTCTCTATCTGGAATCGTGTAAGGAATAACCAGAGAGCATTTGGCATACAGATATCAGAGACAGAAGCAATAAGTGAGTGTTGAAGTGAACAACATGAATGAGAGGCGGAAGGAAAGTTGGGCCATACAAGACACCTCGGCCTTATTTCTTTTTCATATTTACAGCTTTAGCTTTATTTGCGGGCCCTTCAAGGTGCTTTAACTCCCAGTACGTCCCGTATGTCCTTCACCTCAGTTCCTGGCCTGGTCACATTCCTGACTTCCTTCCGTCCTCCATACCTCCACTCCTTCTTCAGGCCACGCTCCCGCCCTTCAAGTGCATCCGCGATGTAGTCGCCAATAATGGGAAACATCTTGAACGCGTGACCGCTGTCACCTGTTGCCAGGAGCAGGTCCGGGTGTTCAGGGTGATTGTCGATGAGATAATGCGAGTCTGGCGAGTCAGTACACCAGCAAACGCGGGCCTGTAGAAGTGGTCGGTCCAGGAATTGCGGCATCACGGCGGCGATGAAGCTTTTGACTCCTTCCACTGCTTCGGCGGGAATACCGTCCTCTGGGTGGTCGCTGGCGTAGCGTGGGACGGAGAAGATGGTCTGTTTGCCGGTTTTGGGGTCGGTATACTCGCCTTCGCGACACTGGTACCCTGGGAAGGCATTGCAAATTTTCATGAGTTCTGAGTAAAAACGAAATCAGGATCAAGCATCACATAAGAAGCGCTGACACTGAGGGAAGAGTCAAGCTTACTGGTCTCTGGGTCAGGTTCAAAGGTGAAGCCTAACTCCATGTTGTCGATAACGGGTATGCCCTTCCACTGCTCGATCTCCTCCTCGGATAGCTCCACGTGAGCAAGCGTCCAGCATTTCGACCAAAGCTGCGTTGATAGGATATCTGGCAGTAACCCTGGAGATGCAGCTCCGGTGGATAAGATGTATCTCTCGGCCTTGATGATGTCTCCCGAAGCGACCTTGATTCCAAGCAACGCGTTGTTTGGCCCTATTTCCAGGCCCGTCATCGTCCCTTCACTTCCAGAGACGAACTTAACGCCCATCTTCTCTGATTCCGCTGCCCACCTCTCAAGGGCCTTTCTCGCGTGCGCCCACCCGGCTTCGCTGTTCCACAGGCCTTTCCACTCCTCCAGACCAGGTGCATCTGCCAGCTGAGGACAGTATTTCACGATCTGATCCTTGCCCTCTATCAGGTCCACCGAGTCGGCTGCACCGGCCCTTTTGAGGTTTTCATAGGACTCCTTCAGGTTCTGAGCGGCGTCTGGGTCCCCACTCGTCGTAGTTATGCGGCCCTGGGTTGCTAGGCTTAGTATTATATTATGCAAAGTGCATCAATTGCGAGACAGCATACCGTCTCATGAAAGACTCCATCCCATATGGGTTGTCGCCAGGCACGTAAGGCCTCCAGTGCCAGCTCTGTATATAACTCCTCTTCATACTCTGTTCGTATGATTTTATTGAGGTCGTGGGCAGCTGAGTCTAGACTTGGCCAAGCATGTCTATCAATGCACACAATGTTGATATATCCACGCTTGGCCAAGTGATAGGCTGTGCTGATGCCAAATGTTCCACTTGAGATAATATCTTCATCAGTCCAGTTATAGTACCACATCAATAGAACGATACGTACGCGCCAATGATGAGAATTGACGAGTCCTTTGAGAGCGCCATGCTTGCGTCTTCTCACTCGCTGAAATGAAGACGAGCGTGGATTATTGAAACGGAGATAGCGACTTTCCTTTCCAGCAGTTGGTTTCCCTCAGTAATTTTGTGTTTGATGTGGTTATTAAGCGATCGTTAAGACGGGGGCTGCCGGGCCAGCCCGACCGACGAATCTGTGCGCTATGGCCTGACGTGAAAGAATGAGGCGATTCAGATACCGGCGAGAACGGCTGTCACACAGCGAATCTGATTGGGTTCGCCTGGACCTTCCTCACTACTCAACCATCAAGGGTTGCTAATCCAACGCACTGCTGTGGGGCAGTTGAATGCCTTGAATGGAAGGTGACTATGGGGGCAACCGATCTCTGCCATTGAAAAGGGTAAAGTCCCGGCTGGACCTTCCACCACGTTAGACTGACTAGACAGGGACGTCAGTTCGTTTTTTTCAGTGGGCGAGTCGGCACACGAGCCTGTATCTTATCTATCTATTTCGGACAACTTTACATACGCATCGCGTGTAAAATCTGGTCACGTCGTGCGCTCATTCGACCGCAGAATTAGCTAGCCTTCGCGCCATCGCCACAAGCTTTCAACCCCACAAGCAGAGAGGGTCCGGGACTTGAGATCGCAGGAAAAGACTCAGCCCCGTTTGATAACGTTATCACGCAAGTGCCGTCCCGGCTGCACTAGCAGGATGAGAAGACGGAGGTACTCCGTATCGCCCCGGGTATCCTTGCAGGGAGCCTGGACAAGGGCTTCTGGGGACGTGATGTCTTTACCTACCTGTATATAAGGCAACTAAGTCGTATGGCCTTCCCCGTTCCCAGGTCAGGCGAAGCTCTCTGAGTTCCCTCCTAAGCCAGATCCCACACAATGGCAGCAAACAGTGAGCAAGAGGCGGGCGTGGAAGTGAAAAGTGCGAGCCAGAGGGGTGAAAAGGAGGTTGAACTCTCTCCTCCTGAACTGCACGGCGATGTCGAGGCCGGCACTATCGACAAGGTCCTCGACACTTCCATTGGCGCCGTCGACCAGGTTTTCACGATCGACAGCGACAATTCGCCATTTCCAGAAGTTCGTGCCAATGTGCCCAACACCGATGATCCCTCAACGCCAGTCAACACGCTGCGCATGTGGCTGGTCGGCGTCATCTTCACCATGGTCGGTACTGGCATCAACCAATTCTTCAGCATGCGCTATCCCTCCGTGACCATCTCCTCGCTAGTTGCCCAGCTGTTGGCCTTTCCTGTCGGCACCACGCTCGCTCGCATCCTTCCTGTGAAGACTGTGCGCCTGTTCGGCAAATGGGACTTGGTTATCAACCCTGACCATCATTTCAACATCAAGGAGCACTGTGTCGTTACGATCATGTCGAACCTGGCCTTTGGACCTTCGTGGGCAACAGACATCATCCAGGCACAAGTGGCACCGACATTCTTCAACCTCGACACTCCCCGCGCGTACCAATTCCTCCTTGGACTCACAATGCAGTTATTCGGATTAGGACTTGCTGGTCTGTCGTACAGGTTCATCGTGGAGCCTCCTCATATGATCTGGCCATCGACGCTTGCGAATGCCGCCCTCTTCCAGACTCTTCACTCAAGGATGAATCCTCCAGCTAACGGCTGGACAATCTCGAGATACCGCTTCTTTACAATTGTCTTTGTGTGCTCCTTCTGCTGGGTACGTACCAGAAAGGAAGGATGCAGTGGTGTTTCACGGCTGACGGAGTACAGTACTGGTTGCCGGGTTTCCTGTTCACAGCCCTCAGCACATTTGCCTTCATCTGCTGGGCTGCTCCAAGTGAGTTTTTCTACATCTCAACACTGGGGGCACCAGTTGACAAGTTCGCACTACAGACAACACAGTGGTTAATAACCTGTTTGGGATGTCGACTGGTCTAGCCTATCTACCTGTCACCTTCGACTGGTCCCAGATCGCCTACAATGGCTCTCCTTTGGTGGTCCCTTTCTGGGCACAGGCTAATGTCTTTGCCGGTTGGGTGGTTATATTCGCCCTCATCACCCCTATTCTATACTATACAAACACCTGGTACACGGCATACCTACCATTTTCCGGCAGCAACACTTACGATAACACGGGCAGCACCTACAACGCCACCCGGGTTGTAGACCAACATGGAAACTTCATAGAGGAGGCATACAAGGCCTACAGCCCCATTTTCATGCCCGTCACCTTCGCTCTCTCGTACGGATGTTCCTTCGCCGTCATGACTTGCGTGCCGACCTTCGTCTTCCTCAACTACTGGCGGGACATCTTCGGCGCATTGAAGCCTGACCGCAAGAAGGACATTCACGCTCGTTTGATCGAACAGTACAAGGACGTGCCGTGGTGGTGGTATGGCGTGATGGCGGTCATCGTGCTTGGCCTGGCCATCATGGTACAGGAAGTGTTCCATACCGAGATGCCCGTCTGGGGCGTCTTCCTCGCGTTCGGCATGGCGCTGCTGTACCTCATCCCAACAGGCTCCGTGTATGCCGTGGCAAACCTCAACAGCAACGTCTTGACCGTCCTGGGCGAGATCATCTCGGGCTACCTCATCCCCGGCAAACCCATCGTGCTGCTCATCTTCAAGTTCTACGCGTACACGGGTCTGAGCCAGGCGATGCTCTTCGCGAGCGACATGAAGCTGGGCCTGTACCTCAAGATCCCGCGGCGCACTCTCTTCGTCGCACAGCTGACGGCGTGCATCCTCGGCTCGCTGACGCAGAACGCCGTCCTGCTGTGGATGCTGCACCACGTCGACCAGATCTGCAGCCCCGACCAGCCCAACGGGTACACATGCCCGCAGGGCACGGTCAACTTCTCCTCGAGCGTCATCTGGGGCGCCATCGGCCCCGCGCGGCTGTACAGCGTCGGAAAGATCTACTCGGGGCTGCTGCACCTGTTCTGGATCGGCGCGCTGCTGCCGGTGGTGACGTTCCTCGCGAAGAGGAGGTGGCCGCAGAACAAGTTCCTGCGAAACCTGCACTGGCCGCTTTTCTTTGCGGGGACAGGGAACGTGCCTCCCGCGACGGGGATCAACTACACATCGGCATTTGTGGTGTCCTTCATCTTCAACAAGTGGATCAAGGGTAAATATGGGCAATGGTGGGCAAAGGTGAGTTCTGTCTATGTCACGCATCGTCTTCTCTATACGTGGCATACTAACTTCTCTCCTTCCAGTACAACTACGTCCTGTCGGCTGCGTTGGATTCGGGACTAGCCGTCTCTGCGGTCATAGTCTTCTTTGCCGTCGTCTTTCCCGGAGTGTCGGTGACGTGGTGGGGAAACACCGTCCAGAGCACCACAATTGACGGCAAGGGCACGCCGTGGAAGGCCATTCCGGCGAACGGGACGTTCGGACCGACGACGTGGTCATGAGTATGGTCTAGTTGTGCCACTGTGGTCTGCGAAGCGGAACGTGAGTGTTGTGGTGGATAGATTAGATACTTACCAACATAGCAGATATATGATTATTGTGAAGGAGGAAGTATCAAGGGTTCTTTCTCATGGATGGGGCCGTCGGGGGCCTGTGACGACGCCTCCATGCTGTCCCGGCATCCTTTCGAGAAACTTCCAGCCTGCTAATAAGCTGATTTGATGCTTTCCCTTAAGGGCAGTTGCGTGGGTAGTTTGAAATCGCGGAGTGACTTGCAAGAATGCTTTCTCAAGCAGTACGGAGCAATCCAGCGAGAAGACAGGAGGCGTAACGTAGATATTAGTCAGTCAGGTCAGTGTCGCTTGCGGCGCGGGGTAACATTAGGTCCGCTTACCGCCTTATCGCTGCTATCCAACGCCCGGGATTGGTCCGCTCTGAAAATCAACGGGTGGATTCCGGGACCGAGGTGGATACGAAGCGCCGTCACTGACGCCAATGCCGCTGCCATTGCATACAAAGAAGTGTTTGGTGAGAGCAGAGGTATCTTGGGTACCTAGGTAAGGTAGGTAGGTAGGTATTTATATGGTTTGGACAGACGGCATTCCACTCATTTCAATTCAGGAAAGTTGAGATCTACCCGCCTATCGTTCCAAGTCCATGCGTCAATGCCCCCGATCTGAACATCGAGCTTAACATCGTACTATTCCATGATGACTGCCCTGCAAAACATACCTTTGGCGGCATACCCCCTCGGTGCCGGCCTGCTTGTGACCTCATCCTTCCTCTTCGGCAACGTCGGCCTCTCTCTCGTAGGCCCCTTACCCATCATCAAGGGCGAAATTGGCACCATCGAGCTGAGCACCAAGTCGCGTCTGCGTATCTGGCGTCTCTTTTTCGATGAGGCAGCCGTGAGTTCATTCTACCTACCTATCCATCAATTTCTTGGCTGTATATGTCGATTGTTAACAGCGAGATTCAGTTCTACGTCCTCCGAGGCACGCCCCTCACCATGGCGCTGCACCTCGCAGTCCCCTTTCTTTCGCCCTCCCCGCTCGCCCGCAATCTGGCCATCGCGTCCGCGGTATGGAGCGCGCTGGTAATTGCATATACGGGCGCGGCGATCCAGCCGACCAACAAATCGCTTATAGCCTTGGATGACCGAGAGGTGCTGGCTGAGGCAGAGGACAAGGAGGCGAACCGCTTGATTGCGCAGTGGGATCGGCTGCACAAGGGGCGGTTCCTGATGTACGGCGGCGCGTGGGCAGCTGGGCTTGGAGCCTTGATTGCGACGCTAACTTGAGGGGAAGGATTGTGGCGTCAGTGCTCTTAATGGTGAACCAGTGGTTGTCTTGTCCGGTAGCTCGTCAGGTAGATAAAGGGACTAATTATTTCTACTACAATTGCAATGCAGCATTTCTATAGACCGAGTCGGCAATTGCCTCCTCGAAGGCATTTGCTAGGGGCTTGCCCGTCTTCTGTTCTCGATTGATTCGCTGATATGGAGAATGTAACACATGAATCTTGTACCAATGGCCTAATAAGGGAGTTTTTGGCTAGTAGCACCTGTGGGCCTCCATAGGTACTCAGTGCACGACTAGTCTGACGTCCAGACTTCGCGACGAGGGAGTAGAGAAATCAAGAAATATGAGAGTAACTCACAAGATTCACCAGTCGAGTAAGCGAGGTCACCCACCCAGGGAGAGTGTTCTCGCGGCTCGAGACCTCCCTCATATCATGGACGGGATATTCGTGAGGTCTGCCTTTACGGCTCAGGCGGGACGAACGCAGTAGCAGCTACCAAGAACTGGTCTATCGATTTGGCATCAAGGCACACCATGGATAGGTAGCTCGTTTTCGAAATGCATCGTGGCACTTCTTTGGGTCTAAAAGATGATGTCTCAAGAAACATTGTGGCGGGACCGCGATCTTCTCCCCTCAGGGAGACCTAGGGTCTGAATTGTCTAGTCAAGGAGCTTATGGATACGATGAATGACAAAAGGACACGGACATACTGATGCTACATCACTCGTGGCTCATTGGAAAGTTAGATTCAAGGGATCCCAACCCTTTCGTAGCGGAAATGTTTGGAGAATTCCGAGATTCTCGCCACAGAACCGTGGGATGCATATACAATGCTATGGGCTTGGATTTAAGGTCTCAAACGTGGAATGGGACGCAGGTAGAGATATAACTTGGCAATTCAAGAGTTGCTGCAAATTGCGAGACGCCATCAAGGGACGCTCAATATGCAGCACGTGGGTCCCTGTCACGCTGCAACCTCAGGCTCGTCTCGTCTGAACTCGATAGCACCCTATAGATCTAATTAGGTGGTGCTTTTTCCAACAGCGGTGAGGTAGCTGGGGAGCGCGGTGGCCTAACGGTTAAACACCCTCTTCCTTCGAAAACAGCTTTCATCCTATGACCCTCAGAAACGGCCCCCTACCGTACTTGCCCTCATGACGCATGCTGGGGAGGAGGGATAAGCCGCAAAATAATACCCGCAAAGCCGAAAAGGCAGGGGGCGCGGTAGCTGGGACGCTTAGATCCCAGGCTGGGCCTGATAAAGTGAAGAGGGGCATGATTGGCGGTCTTCTCTTTTTGACCTCCCGGCACTATGCTCCCTGTTCGAATCCCGTCTTGCCACACTTTTTTCCCTCCCACGTGTCATCTGTTTTCCTTTTTGTCCTAACCCCTTGTCAATCAGGAACGGCGTAAACACATCTCTATATCCAGTTGTCTCAGGATGGTCAGATATCGTCCCCGCGAAGCGTTATCTTCTCAAGTGTGTGCGCAATGATATATGCCTTCTTGTATTGTTCCCCCTCTCTTATGTCGACAGCTTGGCTTGCAGATAATCGCCCCAGGGCCAATAATTCCAGCTGACGCGAAGCATTGCTAGCCAGCATGACACAGGCTTGAGCATCAGGAGTACCCTGGGCGAACATTGCCATCGCCAATAGTGCTTGCACCGAAAGCAAACTCGGAGCTTGCAGAATGATTTCAGGAATCACTACAGTGGCATTGTCGTAGAAACCGCGGCTGATATCGGATATGTCGCCCTCTGAGCCTGGAGCCGTCTTGACTCGAATCGCCAGAGCTGTAACGGCATTCACGACAGCCCATCTGGCAGGATTATCAGTTGGCCCGAACAGACTAGCGGAATACTGAGCTTCGAGGAGCATGGCAAAGCTCGATAGATCTAAGAGCTGATGCTCTGCCATGACTTCAGTAAAAGAGTTTTGAATCAACCGTCTTGCAATCTGTTGGGGTAAGAGCGGTGTCAATCTGCGACCGGTAGCCGCCTCCCCGACACGTCCCTTCAACGTCCTGAAATGTTCGCCGTACACGTCTGGGAGCAGGAAATCTGCAACTATTGGAGGACGGTTTCTGACTCCAGGTTGTATCTGACATAGATCAAGAGATGTTGTAACTTGTGGTAAAGTTGGCTCCCTTCGCGGTAGATCCGTCAGCGTTTCGTTCGGAAGTGGTGTTATCGAGGCGGTGGATGCGCGCCCAATATCTGTATTGAGGCTGATGCTCTCCGCTGGTTTATCCAGCCGGTCTCTAGTATCCTCGATACCATATTTCCTGACAGCAACTTAGTGAGTCATGACTACAGCGTCGATCCAAAGTCCATATTCGAACCTTTTCGCTGGCCCTCGGGTCTTCCGGACCGCTGCGTAACTACATTCTGCGCTATTCGTGACGCAGAGAGTGCACTTTGGTGTCCTGCCATCGCATCGAGCTTTACGGGCTCTGCAGCGCGTACACGCCTGTCAAATATCAGTAAAGAAGAGAATGGTGGTGCCCGAATCTATCGCTAGCTCACTATGAAAATCCTCGATGGCCTAGGATGTATTGCTTCTACTGCCGCCGTGTCGGTGGGGTGCATGGTAGAGTCGAAAGGAGAAAGGGGGCAGAGAGATTTGCTTCCGCTTTTCATCCGTCTTCCATCGCCTAAAATGCTTAGGATTCGTATGGAGAAAGGATGGAGTCACCGGAGAACGGAACGCTCTTGTGGACGAGAGTGCCGACTCGGAGTGATAAGCGTCAAGCTAACCTGCGGAAGCATATTTTGTATCCGCCAGCGCTTGACCTTTAGTATTAGTCAGGCGAGGCGGAGCCGGATACATGACACGACTGTCTATTGGGCAGACAATTTGTTTCCGGTATTATTATGGAGTCGCATTTACATCCGCTCAGTGACCGCGATTATTCAACTTACAAGGTGCTCGCGGCGGATCAAATGGATATGGAATGGAGGATGCTCCTGGCGGGATCTTCCGTGGTCTCATCTTTAAGGAGGTCGTTTCCTAGGGCCACTACAACTATAAGAGGCAGCCTCTCCTCTACCCATCTTCTCGTTCGATGTCCACCACCTTCTTAAGACGAAGAGTCTCGGCGGTTTCCTCACGCTAGATATTCAAGCACACCAACCTTCGCCCCTCTGAAAGAAGAACTCGGTCTCTATCCATAATGACCCTCATGCTGCGCGGGAACGACGCCCTCAACGTCAATCCCTTGGCGAACGCGGACGAGACCCTATCCTTGCATGGATCCGACTGGCTGTGGGCCGTCACGGCCATCTATATTGTGGCATTCGTGAGTTGTTCATCTGCTTTGAACGGCTATCTCATACAGACACTAACGAGTCCTATGGTTCTGTAGATTGGTTTGTTGAGTCTCTGCTTCACCGCTCCCGAGAGCAAGCGGGTCTTCCACTACCTTTTCACTGTCGCCCTGCTTGTCGGTGCGGTAACATATTATGCCCAAGCTTCCGATCTGGGCTGGAGCGTGGTCCAACAGGCCGATCAACTCGGCCATGGAGAGACCCGTCAGATGTTTTACGCCAAGTATATCAACTGGGTCGTCTCCTTCCCCTCGATCGCCCTGGCTCTCGGCCTCCTATCTGGCGTCTCGTGGACTACAATCTTTTGCAACATCTCCATCGCGTGGCTCTGGGTCCTCACCTATCTCGCTGCTGCTTACACAGCCACGGACTACAAGTGGGGCTTTTTTGCCTTCGGTACACTCTCGTGGCTCATCCTAGCGATGAGCACGATGAATGAGAGTCGTGAGGAGGCGACACGCCTTGGCATTGGACGCGACTACATCATCCTGGCGGGGTGGCCGAACCTCCTGTGGCTGCTGTACCCCATCGCGTTCGGACTCAGCGATGGCGGCAACCGCATCGGGGTCACCAGCAGCTTCATCTTCTTTGGTGTCCTCGATGTGCTGATGATCCCAGTATTCAGCTTCGTTTTCGTGCTCATGGCTCGCAGATGGGACTGGGGCAGGCTCAACCTCGACTTCAGCGAGTACCGTGGCTCCGGGCATCATCGGACACTTTTGGATAAGGAGCCACAAGTAGCCACTGCCGCTGTCACCGCTTCTGACTAAACAGGCAAGAAAGTCAGAGTTACGAAGGCATCGGCTCTAATCAGTTTGGTACCTCCTCCACTTTCTCGTGTTCATTGAGAGGATCGTTAGAGGACGTGAAGACGGTGGGCAGCAACAGGATTGTTGTGACTATATCAGTAACTTTTCATACTTTGTTTTTGTTCTTTTCTTATACTGATCTTGGGTTTTATTTTTATGGAGATTGTCTAGATAATTAATCTGCACTAAGCCGAATCATCGTCAATTCTAGACGGTCGCTCGAGTGTATCCGCCTCTCAACCATAGTTATCCTCAAACGCAATATTGTTGCGCATCTCGAATTCCGATTGGGGATGTGATGTATCTCGCGCACTGCCTCTCAAAGTCTTCTAAGTCTTATCGTGCTATCCCCATAATCACCGCTGGGGCTCGTACGCATGCCCAGCCGAATACTCATTGCAAGAGAGCTGTCTCAGGGTTCTGTTATGTAGATCTTCTGCATTTCCGAGGCCGGCTCGTTTAAGTCGATATGGCACTTCGGCAGTACCACTCCATAATTCTCAAACAATAAGGTATTTGCAGCGTCGTTAGGAACGATCCATCTCCTATTCTTCAAATCGCCATCCTGAGCCCGATCGAAGAAGTTTTGCGGCGCAAAGGTAATGCTGCTGACCGCTTCGGAGAACAGCGTGACGGGTATATCCTCCGCTCTAGTAAAATGATGCATGCCGAGATTGAACCACACGACGAGATCTTCTTCATCGATGTTTTCGTCGTCAAAAAACTTGAGGAAATCCTGTTGAGGCTTCCAGGGCAAGTTGGCATTGTGTACACTGTTGGCAAACGGCTCTGTATCGTGTTGATGGGTGACCGCGAAGTGTGATTTCGCGAAGGCCATATTATGCCGAGACCAGGGCGACTTCATCGTGCTAAGGTGAATGTTGGACTTTCCAGGTATGATACGGTAACCCCGTTTCTCACCCCAAGCATTCGTAGCTTTAGAGTTGACCACGGTGTACATCACCTCGTGATTAGGGGCCCAGTTCAACTGCTGCTCTTCTTTCACGACGCTGGAATCGAGCTCAAGCTGCTCGAATGTGCCCATCTTGGCAAACCAAGGCTGGGTTTGCGGCACTGCCTTCAGCTCCGACCTTTGTAAGCTGTTGGTAGAGTTAAGAATGTCAAAATCGGCCTTGAATGTGATGACATGGTCGTGTAGTGAGCCTTGTGTTGCTTGCTGGACGCGAGGACCGAATCTGCCCTGATCTTGGTAGTAGGGCGATGACATGAGGTAGCCTGACGCCCGCACCGAGATCTCCAGGGATCCATCCAGACCGAAGGCGTAGTTGAAGATGTAGTCGTAGTTGCCAACCGTGGCGATGAACCTGACATTCAGCTCTGCATTTTTCACGACACCGAGGTTCTCAAAGCCCCAAGCTCCAGACTCCACACTAGTACGCTCTGCTGCACGATGTCTCGACAGGGGGTGGCCAGGGTCCTGTTCGAACAGACATATAGCACGTGGATGAACAACCGTCCGATTTCCCTCGTGAAATGTCATATTCCAGAAGGTGCTTCCAAAGGGACAGTCGAAGCCTTCAACCAACGGGAAAACATCGCTGCCGAGACTGAAGGATGCATCATGGAATACGGTTGATGCCGCCTTTGGTTGGAAGCCTCCATACTGAGACGCCGCTTCCTGCATTGAGAGTTCATATAAGATTCTCTCTCCACGAAAGCGGATATCGTAGAACATAAGTCCTAAGGTCCGCGTATGAGAGATATAGAACGACCATCCCATATACTCGACATACTTCTCTTCATCATCCACTTTGTATCGCTTGCCCCCAATTTCGGTACTCTGGGGTGCTGCTCTACTCTCCAAGGGCCGCTCGCCTAGTTCAGGCTGGTATTTCACCAAAGCCCAGTCGTAGTCTTTCCTTTGTTGAAAATCTTGCTCGAGCTCACCCGCCTCGAAAGCAGCTCTTAACTCTTTTGCACTGGGAAAGAAGCGTTCCTTCGTGACAAAGCCCTTCACGGACCAAAGGCTGGTGTCAGTCCCTGTCCAATCAATCATGACATAGAAGTCAATTGGGAGCAAGTAGAGCGCCGGCCCCGGGAAGTGGAAGACAGCATTGATATGGGCTTCGGTTCCGTCTAGTGAGATAGGGGTGCCGAAGTTCATGGTAATTGTGGAGCGGTTGTCATTGAATCCGTAGTATTTCGCACCCGAAAAGACAGCGCTGGTGATATCCGCAATATCGGCCATCGTCGGTGCCAAGATATCGTCGAGGGCCAACCTCCTAGCAGCATCGACTCCTCGGGCATTATATGGCACTGCACCACCCATGCCACCGTTGTAGATATAGTCCAGCTTCTCGATCTTGGTATCCGAGTCTACCGGAAGCGGGCCGACCATGTATTCCTGGGCAACAGGTTCGGCCTTGCCGCCCTCGTATATGATGACCCTGGCGTAAGACTTTGGCTTTGGTCCACTTCCGTCCAAGAAGGAAATCACGTCGGATTTATTAAGGTGAAGCGTATCTATCCAATTTATCTGATTGTCATTGATCTTGGCGTGTTGGGGCAAGGTGAGGTTTAAGCCCTGAGCTGGATCATGCAGCCAGTTCCAGACAGCCGCATTGTCCTCGGGGGAGATTGGGGCCCAGACATTTGGTTTTGGAGCCTTGGTAGTTAACGCAGCATCGTAGAGACTACAGGTTGAGCAGCTCTTCTGACTATCGCCGTGCAGTGCAGGCCCAGCCCGCTCAAGACGTGTGATCGAGATTGAGACGCCATAGCCGAACGACGAAAGGGCGACTTTAAAGAAGATCAAGAAGAACAAAAATACTGCAAGATTCCGTATAACCATCTTGATACGCTGTTGAGAGCCTACCACCGTACGTTTTGGTACATCAGCAACATGACAGCCGGCATTGTAGTCGGTAGGCTTCAAGCCCAGCTCTCCGTCCCCAGGAACAGAAGCATTAAAATCGGGTGCCATGGCCAATATGCTTTTTATAGGCCAGTCAGAGGTCGTGAACAGTAGTTCTAAGAGAACTTCAAGTCGGGTCAAACTTTAAGCTTGGAGGTTTCTTGTCCCGTGTACAGGACTGCGATAGCGTTCATTGCCCAACACGACCTGATATGCGGGGGAAATGATACCGGCTTCGGCGGCTTCCGTGACACATCCGAAGTTGAGACATGGCACCCCGCCGGCACAAGCATGCTTGGCCGTCTTATCATGCTCGGCTATGAGGGGATGAATTAGGCAACTAGCTACGCGGAGGATTTTCGGACGACCGATAGCAACGCTAATGCAACGATACGTTCGGCTTCACAACGCGTGGGGTTTTCTAATCGAATGACAACAATAAACCTTATCGTTCATTGTGTAGGATAGGTAATCATTCCAACGACGCGTCGTCGCTGCGGGGGTCACCAACTGGGACAGCCACCATCAACCCGATTAGACTCCGGGCTACTTCAGCGGCCGCCAGACACGTCGTCTCGCCGTTGTTATCGTAGGCCGGGGCCACTTCCACTACATCTGCGCCGATGACCTTCATACCTACGAGTCCGTCAAGAATGGTGAGAAGCTCGCGAGTCGTCCAGCCACCTGGCTCGGCGGTACCAGTAGCCGGCGCGTATGCCTTGTGGAATTAGGTCAGTAAGCAAGCGAGAAGAAGGAACAGAGATACTCACAGGGTCCAAAACATCAATGTCCACGGTTATGTACACTTTGCCGTCTTGGACTCGGTTTTTCAACTTTTCAATGACCCCTTTAGTGCCAAGCTCGTCGATATCTCTGGCCGTAACAATCTCGAATCCGCATTGAACGTCGTTGTCCAGGTCGCTTCGCTGGGTGCCAAGTGGCGCACGAATTCCAGCGTGGATAGACGAGTCGTTCGATATCAGCCCTTCCTCGTGGGCGATATGAAGAAATGTCCCATGGTTGACAGATGCATAGTCGGTTACGCCACCTCCACGGACTCTGGGATTCCACGTGTCGATATGCGAATCGAAGTGAATCACATTCACTACGCCCCACCGCTCAAAAGTAGAGCGTAGAGCAGCTAAGGTGATCGTGTGGTCGCCGCCTAGCATCAGCACTCGAGGAATAGTGGCGACGGAAACATTATTTGCCAGCCTTCCAGAGACTATCTAAATAATCTTCAATAATGGGCTCCGTGACCAATATTGAGGTGACAGACCTTGTGAGCTTTGACGAGCTGTTTAAGAGCAACGGTATTGTCAACGTATGTCAGTGGCGCGTCGCCACAGTCGACAAGCTTTGCCCACTCCTCGAACCTGTTTCGTCCGGAGTAGACATTCCATGAGTGTGGCCCGCGAATTCGCCGCGAACCATCACGAATGCCGTGAGGCCCAAATCGGGCACCCGGACGATACGAAGTTGCTGTGTCGAAAGGCGCTCCTAGAATTGCGATATCGTACTTCTCAATCTCGTCGTCGGTCTTGGGCGCGAAGCACGGCACGTAGGGCAGATGGGCGAAAGACGTAAGGCCGCCGACAGCATCCGTAGTCAAGTCGACATCATCATCCGGATTGGTCCCGAGCTGGATCGGCACTTGTCCAGGCCTCCCATGTATTGCGGCAATTGGGGGAAAGATAATCTCGCGGGCTTGGCTCACGGCCACGAGGAGGTAGATCAAGAAGCTCGACATCTCGGTATAGTCTCGAATACGCTAGAATTCGGTCCGTCAAGATACAAATTCAAAGCACAAGGGAGGAACCAGTTGGGACGAAGTGAAATAGCCAAGATACTCACAGCAAAATGCGATAGATGTTCCTTATCGGCTTTGGTAATAATCCTGGTGGAGGCTACGATAAACTTGCATGTCAGGTCCCCTCCGTGGGACGGCGATTGCTGATCCCAGAGCTAAAGTGTGGGTATCCAAGATTCTCAAAGCACAAAAACAACAGTTCTGCCGGAAACGATGATAAGATTGCCGGTGAAGTCTGGCTTTCCGGGAGTTGAGACCACTTCGAACTTGATAACTAGTACGAGAAGAACACCGACTTTACCTTATCAGGTCACAATTAGCCGACGTGCGTCTTCCCCGTATTGATTGTAACTGCCGTTTTATATCTACTAGAATCTATCTCCGACAGGTTTATCATCCTCGCGGCCGTCTCTAATCTTGACCCCCTATATTCGGCCGCATTACTACTACCGGTGCGTCGACCCCAGTGTTGATTGTACCTTCCTTATTGATCTGCTGACGGAGATATCCGTATATCACCGGTTCACATCGAGAGAGGCTGGGGTGATCGGGCTCCCATCTTAATGCCTATCTCTGTGAATTCGATAGTCTTTCCGGAGGTTCAGTTAGATAGGCAGGGTGCTTCCGATAGAGCTAGGAGAGTATCCTATATAGATACGTACAATGTCAGATCTCTAGAATGATTTGCCCCTACTCAGTGAGACGTAACAAGCACGGCACAAGGAAGTTGGTCTTGACCGACTCCCCTGAAATTTGCTATGGACGCAACCGTTATGGATGATACTTGGAGTGATCCTGAATGGCCACCGGGGACTGTGCGGCTTGAAGTTTTGAAGGCGGACCGCAGTGCCGATATCATTCTACAACCTCGTCCGACATCCAACCCAAATGATCCTCTTAACTGGCCAAAATGGCGGAAAAATCTCAACTTCGGGCTTGCCGCCTTTTTTGCATTGATGGTGGCTGCACAGGTGTCGGCCACCACTCCGACATGGGGTCCAATGGGCACCGAACTCAACTTCAGCGACGAGGTTCTTAATGATACATACGCTATCGGATGTGCGACGCTAGCTTTGGGTGGTTTCATGCTCATGCCGTTTGCCCTCAAGTACGGCTTGCGACCCGTCTATGTGATTAGCTGCGCTGCTCAGCTGGCCGTGATGATTTGGGCTGCCAGGACCGAGACAGCCGGAGATTGGTGGGGTGTCAACGCTGTCCAGTGTTGGCTTGGGTCCCTGGGAGAATGTATGGTGCAGATGACTATCACCGATGTCTTCTTCGTCCATCAACGTGGCTTGATGAACTCGATCTATGTCTGGGCTGCCAACTTTGGCGGAAGCCTTGCGCCGGTTGCGGCAGGCTTCATAACGGCCTCACAAGGTTGGCGATGGGTCTGGTGGTGGTGTGCTATCCTGTTCGCCGTGGAAACAGTCGTGATGATCTTCGGGTTCGAAGAGTCCAAGTTCAACTGGACCGAGGTCGTTCAGGGGAGATCTCTGGACATGGAAGATAGAGAAGCCACTGCGGGCGGAAAGGTCTATGAGAAGACCAGGCCATCGAACACGCTGAAAATTCCCGAGAGTCAAGTGGACGAATCAGTCTCAAACGGCACTACTGTTGAGATTGATCATTCCGTCCCCCGAAAACCATACTGGCAGAGACTAGCACTTACCACCACCACGAAAGGCCCGTGGACTCTCTTTGCGAGACATGCATATCAGCCATTTCTTATAATGTTTACTATCCCGGGAGTTGGGTACATCTGCCTGGTTTATGCCGTCCTTCTTTCCTGGGGCACGGTTATGAGTGCTGCTCAGAGCACATACATGTTGGATCCGCCGTACTCATTTGATTCGACTCAAATCGGTCTGATGAACCTCGCACCTTTCATCGGAAATACTATAGGTGCTCTTGTTGGGGGACCGATCACCGACTGGCTAGTTCTAAAGCTCGCTAAGCGAAACAACGGTATCTACGAACCGGAAATGCGACTATGGGTGCTTGTGCCCTTTATTCCCTTCCAGATAGCTGGTCCGTTTTGGTTCGGCTATGCCCTCCAGGGAGGACAGTCGTGGGTTTCCGTCGCTTTTGCACAGGCAGTCTGCAATTTCGGACAAGCGCCAATTTCAAGCGTCACATTGACATACATGTTGGATGCGTACAATGAGGTAAGAAGTCAATCCTTCATGATATTATTGACGATTTGGAATACTAACTCAATCGTCACAGATAGTAGGTGATGCCCTTGTGGCTCTCACTTTCTCGAGGAACACTTTAAGCACCGTCTTTGTCTTCGCAATGACACCTTGGATTGCATCCGTTGGCATGTCGAATGTCTTCAACACAATTGGTGCCATTGGTGCAGCGGTGCTGCTTTTTGCCTTTGTATTCATCTGGAAAGGGAAGCAATGGCGCCACCAGCACGCCAAACGGTACAAATACTATGCGGCGAGACAATTTGACCCCCGGCCGATCAAAGAATATGCCTCTTAATTCTCCTCTCGGCCTTCCGACAATCTCAAGCTTTCAAGACATGTCTGTCCGCCAGGCAAAGAAGCGAATTTAAGAGGTTGCCCATCCGACAAATCACGTACGGATAGAGTCGACGGACGCTTTCTCGGACTTCTCCGATACGCCTTTTCATATCAGTCCCTTTTTGAGCAATCGAAGTCGAGATATTGCAAAGTACATTCCTCCATACACTACCTCCTTTTCTATCAGGCAGTTACCACCCCGAGATTGGCCACATTCCGAAGGTCGCCTGAAACCTGTCTGTAGATGGCACTAGTGTGAATCCTTTCATGACATAGTCAAGCACTTGGTGTCTAGGAGTGGTATATGCGAATAGCACATTGAAACACCAAGACCAGACATCATTGCTGCGTTGCGGGTCAACGGCGCCGACGACGGAAAAGCACACGTTGGACGCTGTCAATGTCGTGGGTGATCCATTCCTCCAATCATTTCAGTTGAATCAAATGCTCCAACTGTCCAACTGATTCCAGTTGTGCATGCATAACAAAAATGTGTGGTAGAATCGGTAGACAGACGAGTTTATTGAAACAATGAGAATGCTTGCATGGTATTGGCCACCTTTCATATAATCTTGTAGTAGGGAGTTCTCGCGAGACAAAATGCAACTTTCGAGTTGACGTATGTTAACATATTTGACCAATGACATAGATATCTTGCTTGAGAAATTTCCTACATAAATTTGGTGATATTTCAACGTCAGTCATCAAAGATAGAAGTAGCATCGGGACTACCCTGGCGCAACGAGAGTTGCTAATTGTACACTGGATAAATGGACGGCCGATGCACTCTTGACAGGAGGTACAGAAGCCCAGGGGGAGTTCGACAAAGAGAATGAGTCGTGCTGACTCCGTCTGGGATCTGAGAGTGGTTATGAGACTGGGGTGACGAAGATGATAATAAACCATTGCGTCCGGCTCTCGGTGCCGTAGAGAATTCGAACAGCTTCCTGCGTTCGTCGCTTGGGGACATCGAAATTCGTCTCTACAGTACCCTCAGCCTCTCCTAGCCTCCGAGCTTTACGCCAATCCACGCATTGGATGTTGGAACTTGATTGCCGCAGTCTTAACAGGGCGGGCTTAACTAGGTAGCCAGTCAAACATAGAGGCTAAGCAAGAACTGTCCAAGTCGGTGAAACCTATCAAGCCTTGAGCTCTATGTGTGGTGGCAAAAGACAAGACTGGAAGGAAATCTTCGTCTGATGGAGAATCTCGACGAGGCTGTACAAAACAAGGAAATAAACGTGACATTGCCTGGGAATAGTGACCAAATTATAGTTTCTTTGTCCGACCATTGGTAGGAACGTCGTGCTCCAAAAAGTTTCGGGAAATCATTTGACGAAGCTTCTGCTAGGACTACATTTCCTGTCCAGAAGTTCCATACTGTGATGGGTTGCAGATTTAAAGCGACCAACTTCACTTGGCGAGGATTCCTCCAACAAGAGTCTCAATAATGCTAACTATAGTTTAAACCTTGTAAGTGATCAAGCACAACTGGATAGAATCATCAGTGAGGCCGTGCACGGAATCTGGAAAGTGAATGCTTTGCTGATGGATAGCGACTTTTCATTGAGAATTAGGTGGCAGATCGGTACTGTAGTAACCAGCCGCCTAAAGTTTCGCCTACGAATATATTTAGTATCACTACATGTACATAGTCGACGAGAATTTATGAACATAAACGGTCTTCGTGATGCCATTCGCGGCTGTTGAAGGGAGGTCGTTGAGCAAGGGCAGCAGCCACAGTGCAATTCTCCACTTATTTATGCCGCTAACACTGCCCCTGTGCCGTAGTGGGGCTCGGGGGTTACCTGCCACTATGTATTGCGTACAGCACCTTAGCCAGCGCAGATAGGTACCTACCCAGGTACTCCAAGTCGGCTTAAAGTGCCCCGCGGATCACTCTCTTATCTCCGCGCGCCGCACCTCATCGACGCGTCGATACGCCCCAACGTCGAGTGGCTCACCTTCTGTTTAGGATCGCCGCTTCCACCTCAACCAACTTGGTGCGCGGTGAGTTACGACGCGGATCATGGCTTATGTGGCGCCTATACATCGGGCCAGCAGCTGCCGCCTCGCAGTTCACCTGCAGCTGGAGCCAGACGAGCTCAGCTTGGTTCTTGCGTTCGTTCCGTCCGCTGCAATTCCTGCGCAGAGAGAGCTTCACGAATGCTGACAATTCTCTAGAAAGGCGAACCGGCTAGAGCTATGGCGCCTCTCCGACGGGCACCTGACGATGGTCCACTCGAAGGTGGTCTACGGCACGATTTCCATGCTGCAGAAGTTGCGCCCGAAAGACTCGTTGACCGACCTTCTCTTCGTGGGCACCGACCGCTTTCAGTTCTTCACCCTGATGTGGGACCCCGACACGAACCAGTTCGATACCGTGCAAAGCTTTGAAGACGTCGGAGAGAAGCACATGCGAGACTCGCAGAGCCAGGACAGGTGCCTGGTCGATCCCACCGGGCGATACATGGCGATGCATCTCTGGGAGGGCGTGCTGAACGTGCTGCGGCTGCTGACGAGGAAGAACACGGCGCTGACGCTGGAGTGGATGGACCAGGTGAGGCTCTCTGAGTTGTTCATCAAAGCCAGCACCTTTCTCCATACCGAGACCGGCCACCCCAAGATTGCCTTGCTCTACCAGAGCCGCTCCGATGTTCCGGACGCAAAGCTCGCCACCTACCGCCTCACTTCCGACGATCGAAATGCTACGGCATCGCGATTCGACCAGCACAAGGACAGAGAAATATCGATGGACATTCCGGATCCTGGCGCTGCCATGCTGATCCCGGTGCCGAAGGTGGAAGAGGAGCACAAGCGACACAACGTGCGCAACCCCACGGCCGCCACGGCACATCTCGGCGGGCTGATTGTGGTTGGCGAAACGCGTTTGATATACATCGACGAGGTCACGCGGCAACAAGTCGAAACCATACTGAAAGAGGCCTCCATATTCGTCGCATGGGCACCATACGACGAGAGACATTACTTTCTTGCGGACGATTACGGCAAGATGCACCTACTTACGATTCACACCGAGGGCGTCATCGTCACAGACATGGAGGTTGTACATATCGGAAGGACGTCGAGAGCAAGCTGCCTAGTATATTTAGGCAACAACATGCTCTTCGTAGGGTCACACTACGGAGATTCGCAGCTGTGGCGAGTGGATTTTGGAAATGAAGCGTCCCAGTACCTTCAGCTTGTCCAGGTTTTACCCAACATATCCCCAGTACTCGATTTCGAGGTTATGGACATGGGAAATCGCGAGGGCGACAGCCAGTTGGGGAATGAGTATTCGTCCGGACAAGCACGGTTGGTTACGGGCAGCGGTGTCCACCGGGATGGCAGTCTCAGAAGCGTACGCAGCGGAGTTGGTCTCGAGGACATTGGCATTCTTGGCGACTTGAAGGATGTTCGCGGCTTGTTCCCAATTGGGTCGGGCTGCTCTGGAAAGGTTGACACCCTCGTTGTATCCTTCGTCACCGAGACGAGAGTCTTCAGATTTGACCCTACCGGAGATATCGAGGAGGTCGAAGATTTCAAGGGCTTTAAGTTGGGGCAGCAGACTCTCGCAGCACGGAACGTTCCGAATGCTCGTTTGCTGCAGGTCACTACAGCAGGCGTCACTCTTGTCAATGCAGAGAGTGGCGTCTTGGTGGCCAGTTGGACTCCTCCGGCGGGCAAGATCATTACGAATGCATCTGTCAATTCGCGATGGGTGCTGTTATCTGTCGATGGCAGATCCGTCGTCTCCCTCAGCATACAGAAAGACCTGGCAGTCGCAGAGCAGAAAGGCGTCGCCGAAAATGACCAGATTGCCTGCGTACATGTCTCTCCGACCTTGCTGGATGTTGGCGTGGTCGGTCTCTGGACATCAGGCTCCATCTCTATTGTGGACATGGCAAGCCTCCAGCCCCACAGAGGGGAGCCTCTACGGAGATCAGACGATAACGCTTCGATACCACGGGATATTGTATTGGCACAGGTATTGGCCCCTTCAGTAGGTGGCCCGACCTTGTTCGTTGCCATGGAGGACGGAAATGTCGTCACCTTCAGTGTTTCCGCAACGGACTTTGCATTATCCGGGCGGAAGAGTGTCACTCTCGGTACTCGTCAAGCACGCTTCAATATTCTGCCCCGGCCCGATGGTATCTCGAACATATTTGCGACAACCGAACATCCCAGCCTGATATACAGCTCGGAAGGGAGGATAATATACTCTGCAGTCACGGCTGAGGATGCCACGTGCGTCTGCCTGTTCGATACTGAAGCCTTCCCAGGATCGATTGCGGTTGCAACAGAATCGCAGGTCAAGCTCGCACAGATAGATACTGAGCGGCGAACGCATGTGCGATCCTTGGAGATGGGCGAGAGCATACGCAGAATTGCGTACTCATCCAAGGAGCAAGTTTTTGGGCTTGGCTGCATCAAAAGGGAGGTCGTCCACGGCGAGGAGGTCATCAGCAGCTCTTTCCGGCTTGTTGATGAGATTCTCTTCGATAAGGTGGGCAAGCCGTTTCCCCTGGAAGACTCGTCCGCCACTGAGTTAGTTGAGTGCGTGATCCGAGCGACACTGCCCGATTCGCATGGCAATCCCGTTGAGCGCTTCGTGGTAGGCACCAGCTACCTTGTGGAGCCGGGCGTCGCTTCGCACCAGGAACACTTTCGAGGGCGAATACTGGTGCTGGGCGTCGACAGCGAGAGGAGCCCCCAGCTGATAATGAGCCAAGGCTTGAAAGGCGCTTGCCGCTGCCTCGCAGTGATGGACGATATGATCGTTGCGGCATTGGAGAAAGCGGTGATTGTGAGCAAATACGTCGAGGAGAGTTCAACGTCGGGAAAACTGGTCAGAATAGCCTCCTACCGGCCATCAACGGTCCCCGTCGACCTTGCTGTGGAGGGTAAGATCATCGCCGTGGCGGACCTGATGAAGTCCCTGTCGCTGGTCGAGTTTGTCCCTGGGACCGACGGCGCGGCTCCTCTCCTGACAGAACGGGCACGACATTACCAATCAGCTTGGAGCACCGCGGTCTGTCATATTGAGGATCAGTCGTGGCTGGAAGCAGATGCACAGGGCAACTTGATGATACTGAGGCGAAACCCCACAGGTGTCACGCTGGAGGATAGACGGCGAATGGAGATCACAGGTGAATTCAACCTGGGTGAGATGGTCAACAAGATCCAGAAGATTACAGTCGAGACAAGCCCGAATGCCATGATCCTACCCAAGGCATTCCTGGCAACGGTTAGTAACCGCCTCAACCTTTCCCCCTACTATTCGGAACGTAGCTGTTAAGACTAACAACTTAACAGGTCGAAGGCTCAATCTACATGTTCGGGACAGTTGCCCCTCATGCGCAGGATCTTCTCATGCGTTTCCAGACGAAGCTAGCCTCCGCCATCGATGTGCCGGGCGGCATCGACTTCAAGGCCTACAGGGCTTTTAGGAACGCCGAGAGAGAAGGGGACGGACCCTTCCGGTTCTTGGACGGGGAGCTTCTCGAGAGATACCTGGATATGGATGAACAGACGCAGACGGAGGTCTGCCAGGGCCTGGGGCCGAGTGTCGAGGATATGCGCAACATGGTGGAGGAACTAAAGCGCATGCACTAGGGAAGCTCGGCTGCTGCTCCGCTGGACCGATGAAACGGCCACAGAAATGTATACTAGCATTTGCTCCATCTCTGGGGATAGACTCCAAAGGCACCATTGATGCATGGATAGACGGTAATGTGAGATGATCTTCTGAAGACCAGCGTTGAGGCCGGCAGTACTCTGATCTTTGGCTTATAAGCCATGCCTGCCTACTCCATACTCCATCCGTATACAACGCATTGATGGTGACGCCATGTATCGCTGGTCGGGAAGAGCCGGAGTGCTGCTAGCGCGTCCACGTGACATCAAACCCACCAGCCAATAATCGATCGTTAATTTCAGAGCTGGGCCACTGATGCCTCAGGCGCAAACAGATTTAGCTCGGGAAACATCAACATCTTTGCCAGGCCAAAGCTCGGGAAAAAGACCTCAGCCCACGATCCCAAACGAGTGACGAGCTTCACCAATTGAACCCGCAACACGCCATGGCGCCCCTCGCAAACGCTTCCCGCACGTTTGTGCGCTCCGTCCAGCGATGCTGCCAGGCTCCGGCCTCCATCCGCGCGCTGAGCACGACCGCCGTCCGTGCCGACGACAGCTCGTCCTACTCGAGCCCCTTCAAGGGCGAGTCGACGGCCACCAAGATCCCTGACTTCAGCCACTACAGGTCCAAGAACGCCGGCAGCACCAACCAGCTGTTCTCCTACTTCATGGTCGGCACTCTCGGTGCCATTTCCGCTGCCGGCGCCAAGTCGACGATCCAGGGTGAGTGCGGCGTTGTGATGGGAAGCTCGGAACACGCGAGGAGGGAATTTCGGAGGGTCACGACGCACCGCCATCGCATTTTCCTGCTGCATGGCCTATGCTCTACTTTCTGCGCGGCAAATTGGAGGCAATTGACTGACATGTCCGATTGACAGAGTTCCTGAAGAACATGTCTGCCTCGGCTGACGTCCTGGCCATGGCCAAGGTCGAGGTCGACCTCAGCGCCATCCCCGAGGGCAAGAACGTCATCATCAAGTGGCGTGGAAAGCCCGTCTTCATCCGTCACCGGACCCAGGGCGAGATCGAGGAGGCCAACAAGGTCAACATCGCGTCATTAAGAGATCCTCAGCCCGACAGCGATCGTGTTAAGAAGCCTGAGTGGCTGGTTATGCTGGGTAGGAACACAATCTCTCGCAATTCCTTATCTACTCCACAAGACTTTTTGCGGTCGAAATGTGTCCCTGCTGACAACGGACGCTTTTGTAGGTGTCTGCACCCATCTGGGTTGTGTGCCCATTGGCGAATCCGGTGACTTTGGTGGCTGGTTCTGCCCCTGCCACGGTTCTCACTACGACATCTCCGGCCGTATAAGGAAGGGACCCGCGCCCCTCAACCTCGAGATCCCTCAGTATGACTTCCCGGAGGAGGGCCGGCTCGTCATCGGTTAAGGAGCGAAAAGCTGGATGTACTAATAACCAAACCGGAGCGGCGGCGATTGCGGTCTTTCCCGTTAGATAGAGAGACTGCTCTTGGTTTCCACCAATAGACGTCACATGATGGGCGAAGGAGGGAGCGGCAGACATTTTCCTTAAGATGTGTTCTCGGCAATGTCATTGTACAAAAGGCACTGAGCATTGAAAATCAAACAGGACATAATCCACCGAAGGGGAACAAGCCATGGCACACTGATGATCTCGTTTCTTGTTCACCTCAGCCGGAACCGCCATTCAGAGAGGCCTTGGTGATCGCTGACCATCAACCCCTTAACCAGATTGACAGGCACAGAAAAGAAGGACCTGCAGAGATTTTCGTGATATGCTTAAAATGCGGGTTCGCAGCGCTACCAGCTATTTCTTGAAAGCGGCATATGGATTGCGAGCAGAGCAACAGTAGAGTTCTAGTGTGAACAGCTCGGCAGAGGAGAGGACGGGGCGCCAAGCGTCCGGGTAAACGGCCGCCCGAAACACAGTCGGGGCACTCGGCACCAGACTTTGAGCCTCCCGGCCAGCGATGATTTTCTGGATGCGACACCAGACACTGACCACCCTGCGGCACCTCGCAACCAGCGTCTGTCCTTTGGCGGCACTCAAGGAGCTTGGGCACAGGATACCAGCGATCGGGCCCTTCGGGTTGAAGGGCTGCCAGGTGTGATGATGTGAAGCCCTACCGGCACACATCGCACATGAAGACGAGAATCGTGACGTCCCTAGATTGCCATCGCTGTCAGCCGCTTCCCTCTCAATAGGGTACTAACAGCCGCCACACGTCATGGCATTAGGTTGTGATGTTTATGCGACAAGAAAGCGCAAGCATATGTTGGCCGAACTTTACCACTTGCTGCGCATCGACCGACGCGCCGCCCTAACTGACATCAAGCTCCTACACCCCCTCGTCGTACTGACAGGCCACTTTAACCCCATAGAGCACCATTCGAGGTCCATATCCTACAATGCAACCGTATCGAAGGGACAGGGGTCTCGGCACTCGAGCCACTTATCTCAGATCTGCCGGTCTTGTCAAGTATGGAGTAAACGACGGCGAGCGAAACCACTGCGACATATCGCACCATCCAAGCAAGACTACGGAACGGCAGGGGACTCTGACATTGGATCACTAGCAGTAACGGTACAGTCTTTGGCAGGGACACCTTGTTGGTGTCCCAGCTTGTCCCACGTCGGTGTCCCAATGCGTTCGACCATCGTGGGTATCATCACGGCACATAACAAACGGGTCAGGAAACGGGTTGGCGACGGGATATTCATAGCAGTGAGATGCGAGATGCCATTCTCGACACGGTATGCGGGCATTTCACAGTGAGCCGCCCTTGGAGGCCCTTCGTCTGAACTGGAGGTACTCTGCCGTTGTCTTCTCTTCGTCCCGTCTGATCTTTTCAAGGTCGAGATCAACAGTGATGTCAAAGGATCAACCGGACGAAATATCAGCGCCTACCACTAGTGGTATTCATTGATGACTGTTTGGTAGCAACTTTTGCACAGACGTAGTGCTACTTCAGAGAAGGCCTAATTTCTTGGGCTTCAAAGGTACACGTACATGACCCGCAGTCTACGAGACTTCTCGCTCGCTTAATTGTCATGTCCCGCCTTGACTGCGTTAGCTGAGGCGAGACGTCCAAATGTGTGATCACCGCGAACATCTAACAATGCGGTCTCAGCAGAACCGCGATTCCAGCCTGCTTCATCGAGAAGCGGAGCTGAGGCAACCTGAGCGCCTGTTGATGCTTTACCCTGTCGCCTGGCAAGTGTCAAGCAGGCATTCTAGATCGGCTAGTTCTCCCGACGAGCGGCTTGATCGCACAAGCTGACGGATCGAAGGCCCGGCGAACATTCTTGACAGCGATGGAGACCCAAGTGAGGACTGGAGCACCTAGTCACGATCAGAGCAAGTCGTGCCGATGTTGAGACGAGGCCATGGGTTTTGCTCGTTAGAGCAGCTACAATGAGTCTCTTGTGCAGCATGATCTAAGAAGGTCGAAGGAGAAGGAATGCAGTCACTCTCTTCCCAGTTGTAGTCGTCATCTCACGGTTTACCGGCTCGGAATGGTGTTGACGCTTGGCTTCTTTCCCCAGACGCCACCTCGGGATTATTCGCCTACGCCATGCAGCTCGTGTCACTCCATCCTGCGCGGAGAAGAAACACTGCTGGAACCATTGTCATGGCTTCGTGGCCCTCCATCAGACAGTTCCCTGGAACGCTTTGCATGCCACAGGCTTGGCATGGCAATCGCCAAAGTGGTCCGCACCTGTGTCAACGCCCCCTGTTCCTCTTTGCGCCGGTTGCCCAGCATTTCGCCCTCACCCTTGATGAGGCAGTTCGTTACGGAGCTGGACGTAGCCGATGGGCTGCCGGGTGCCCCACGGGCCACGGCAAGCTTCCTTGTGCATCATGATCTGCAGACAAGGTGCCTGGCGAAGGGGTCAAGGATCCATGTCGTCCAGTGTTGTCAGTGTGAGATGAGAGGGCCTAGTCAGATCTTCGTCTGGTCTTCTCGCGCACGTCATGCCGTATATAAGACTTCGTCGTCCGCCAGCAACAGCATGTTCCTACCTCTTCTCAGTCCACACACTCTTTACTTGTCCTCAACTCACTTCCACTCTTTCTTCTTCGTTCAGTTCTGGGAACTTAATCTTTCTTGACGTTCATTCAACTGTACCTATTCAACCACAACGGGCCGGCCCTCTTTCCCCCATTTTAGTCCCAGCTTTCTGACCGTCATCTCCATCGATCGCTACGTTACGACGTTTACGACATCATGAAGTTCCAAGCTACTGCTGCTGTGGTCGCCCTTGTGGGTGTGGCCTCGGCCCGTGAGATCCCTCTCTACGGTGGCAAGATGAAGCGAGAGGTTCCTCAGGAGCACTCGCACGAGGCCATCGTCCGTGCTGCTCAAACCTCCCTGCAGCTGAACAACCCTCTTGAGATCCAGGACTCGGTCTTCGCCCTCCTCGGCAATGCTGCCGCCGCTGAGGGTGCCCCCAATGTTGACAACCTGGACTGCCTTCAGCAAATCGTTGCTGACCAGGCTTTCACCAACGCCAAGGCTGCTGGGGACCTTGACGGACAGGCGAACGCCATCTTGTTCCGCGCTCTTGAGCGCAACACTGGCAAGGTTGGACTTGCTTCCGTTCTCTGCAACGAGACGGCAACCAACGCGGAGATTGCCGCTATCACTCAGCACCAGGATCCGGCCTCCGCTGAAGCTTCGGGCAACAAGGACATTGCCCTTGCCGTTGCACAGCAGTTGGCTTCCATCGGTGCCGATCCCACCTTGGCCATCCAGACCGGTACCTTCGCCCCAGGTGACGTGAATGATGCGACCGCCGCAGGCAACACCTGCGATGTCGCTGACGACGCGGTCGGATGCATCATCTCGCAGAACCTTCTAGTCCCTGATGTCACCGAGGACGAGATCACTGCCGCTGTTGCTAATGTCTCTGCCGGTGGTGCTGCTGCCAGCAACTCCACTGCCGCCAGCAACTCCACTGCTGCAGCTGGCTCTGGTAAGTTGCGAACCCCAAACTGTGAGCCTGTTTCGAGCGAATGCTGACAGAGAAGGATGCGCTGCAGCCGACGCCGCGTCTCAAGCATCTGATGCTACTTCAGCTGATGACGCCTCTGCAGCTGATGACGCCTCTGCAGCTGCGAGCGGTGTAAACGTCCAGTCCTTCACCGGAACCCTCGGTGGCGCTGCCCCTGCTGTCATCAGCAGCGCAGCTAATGCCGACCGTCCTTTCTCCGTCAACGGCGCGACCTTCGTCAACGAAGGTGCCGCCCTGCAGCGCTCATGCGCCGTCCAGAACAACGCCTGCTCCAACGCCGCCAACAGCGGCACCATCGACGCCAGCGTCTCCGACTGCGGCGCCCAGGAGGACGCCTGCAACGCCGCCGCCTCGACGGCTAAGAAGATCAAGAAGCTCCGCCGCGCCGCGCTCGACTTCGGCTCCTGCTCCGACCCGTCCATCATCTTCGCCGCCGGGCTGGACGGCCGCAAGGAGGACTCGTTCGCGCCCAACGACGAGGCCCAGTTCAACCACGGCTCGGCGCTCAACATCAAGGTCGTCTCCGACTTCATCTGCGACCGCCTCGGTTCCAACTGCGACGCGGCCCAGGCCACCGTCGATGCGTGCAACGCTGCATCTCAGGCTGCGCAGGCCGAGACGGGCCAGGCGGCCGCTGATGCATTCAACAGCGCTCTCGGCGTCTAAATGTGGGGTTTCTGCGGTTTCTTGGGGTGGGTTATAGGGCTTGCAAGCTCCTGGTTTGGTGCACTTTCCCTTATCCCTAGGAGGAGTCATTGCGAATGGCCTAATGACACTGGTGGGCGGCCTCGGGAAGGGAGGACAATTGAGGACCTGTTCGTCTCATGTCATTTGTGTATCAGGATCTGTATGTAAACACATGAACGATGACACGTTAAATACGTTCTCGGGCAACGGCGTTACCGACGGGCTCCTTTTCTGAAATATGACATGGCGTATATGCAAGTTCCAAGTAGTAGCCTGAACTCCCCTAGTATCCGCCTGGTTTATTGTTCTGGCGGTGAAGGCTACCTCGTTCCAACCTCCTTCTACTTCGCGGTACGGCCCAATCCCCTTCACCCCTTTTCTGAAAATGATTGTTTACGACACCGCTCGCTTCGATAGGGGCATGCAATGCAGCACATTCTAGTCACTCTGATGCGTCTGCTGACGAGGCATGGGTACGCACTCATGAGAGCCTACGTCTCTCCATCGCTCATACCATGTCATTTTTATGGGCATTTGCAGTGTCTGTGTTTATAGGTGTGAAAAGTTAGTCCGTGAGCCAATGTCCATGAGACGCTACAGACCATGTACGCCCTTAAACTCTCACCACGCACAGTTTTCTACCAAGCTTTACTCGCAAACCTTGTAGATGTCCATGAACGACGAGATCAATGTTGAGCGAACATGGCACCTTCAAAGCCTTAGGTACTTAGAGACAGGTGTTGTCGCCTTCGATGGCAGGTAGCTGACTCCTACGGCCTATTGCCATTTCCTTAGGAGGCCCCTGGTCTTAGAAGCGGCGGGCCGTTGCGCAGCTCCCGAGGCATGGCAGACAAAGACAGCGCCGCCACGGATAGTTTGCCTCTTCTCCGGATCGAGCCGATCAACAGCTTGTTAGAGGTGCTTCCATAGAGATGTCCGAACATAAGGTTATTAGACCCGGGCTGCGCATAAGCTTATCTAGGAGAGCCTTTCCCTGCGCCCGCCCATAAAGCTTAGCCCCCTCCCGCCTCTCGACGCTTGACTCGCTCTGTTCATCCCATCCAAGGAACTTTTTCATCCTCACTGCGTGTTATTTCACCATGATCTTGAAGGAATCGAACCCCCAGTCCGGGCAGTGGGACGCACGTCTTGTCCTCGATATCCTCAATCCCGGGACTCAGGGGTGGACGTGCGTCGGCACTGCCGTCTCCACCGGACGGCGCTGCCGGGGTGCGATCGGAGAGGTCAGGCGCAGCTCTGCCTCCACGTCCCTGCAGTACCTCTCGAGGGGCCAGCCCTCAGCCCTGCTCGACGACCCGGATCCGCTGAAGCCCCTCGCGGCGTCGCTATTGTGCCACCGTCATGGCAACCAGGTCGCGAAGACCGTAGCCGCCTGGCAGGAAGGCATTAAGAAGTGGACGGCGAGCCAGGAAGATACCAAGCCGGGGCGTGCGATGCTTGACCGACAGAGCTCGAGGATCAGATCCTCGTCAGCACACCTAGCACATGTCGATTTATACACACCCAGGTTACCGCGGACTCGTACAAATCTGGTTTCGGCGCCGAGGTCGTCTGTCGAGACTCGCGCTTGCGTGTCATCCCTCACGATGGACGAGCTCATCGCCGAGGTCCAGCGCCTCAAGATAGCCAACGCCAAGCTGGAGGAGGACCTGCTCGCGGAGAGGAAAGAGAAGGAGCAGCGCGAGGCCAAGTTAGCCAAGGTCCAGGCCAAGGCCGAGCACCTCGTCAAGGACCTCGAGTTCGCCGAGGAGGACTACGACAAGGCGCAGGACAGCTTTGAGGCGGAGATGGGCGACCGTAACCAGCAGATCGAGGAGCTAGCATCGGACAATGAGCGATTGGATAGGTTGAATAAAAAGCTGGAGCGGGATAATGACTTACTGCGAATGCGGTTGTCACAGTCTGGTCATTAATGTTCTACAGTCATGCCCGTCTGTATGTGGAAGCAACCATCCGTCACTTGATAGTTGTATGTCAGTTGTTCAGGAACTACCGTAGCAAATAATGAACTTGTCTCTTGTCCACTTACTGCAGAGCGTGTTCGATATGACTGTTTCCGGTATTCAAGTCCGCATATGTTAACCGAACGTCATCAGTACATACGAGTCCACGATGAACCCTGAGAGGCGCACTCAAGCGTAGCGTGAGTGCCCGTTCACCTGCAGAACAGGCGTTCTATTCTTTCGCATCTGGGTCGTGGGCGCGTTCGATCGAAAATGTGGTGACTATATTTGCGGCATCAATCGAAGACATACGGGAGATGCCGAGAGGGTTGGCGTTTGATGATCTCCAACAGTCGGGGTGAAAGCTGCAGATGATGACATCACGAAGTACGACCCCATCGCGGGGCAGTTGACGACCAGAACAACATCAACACAAACCTTTCGGTAACTGTCGGCGTCAAAGCTCTAGATCAATAAGTGCTTAACCATTGGCATTGATTTATAGTTGATTCTCTCTCAGAAACATTGACAGTATGCTCGGGCTGCGAGGCGTCGTGCTATTGGCTCTGCTGCAGCCCCTAATCTTCCCCGGAGCGAGTGCGTTTCCACATGAGCAGAAGGTCTTGGAGTTTCTCGGTCACGAAAAGAACGACAAGACCGCTCACAATGTCATACATGAACTAAAGAAGGCAGAGATCATACCAACAGGTCTGTTTCAGCGTGCATTGGCTAAGAGACACCGTGACTAACATAGCACGGACAACAGTCATTGACGAGTTCATCCCAGCGTTGCTTGTCGACGCCGAGTGGTCAGACGATGAATACGCATCTCTGGGGAACACTTTGAAGCCCAAGCAGCTCCAGGAAACCCCCTCCATTAAACTTACGCCTATCGCAGAATCAGCCTTTGGCCTGTCTGACTCTAACCTGACTTACGCTGTGACGCTCACCGACCCGGACGCCCCGTCCAGGGATGACCCCAAATGGGCAGAGATGTGCCATTGGATTGCCACCGGCCTTTCCATCTCCTCCTCTTCGGCAGACGTCGGAAGCAGAAGCGATGCAGAAGTTGGCGTCATGCCGCTGAAGGACATCATGCCGTACAAGCCCCCTGGCCCTCCGGCCAAGACTGGGAAGCACAGATATGTCTTCCTCATCTTCGCCCCCGCGAATGGCACCACTGAATCCCTGAATCTCACGAAGCCAGACGATCGGCAGCACTGGGGGACGGGAAAGGAGAGGCATGGTGTCCGCGACTGGGCGCTGGATAATGGACTGGTCCCTGTCGGTAAGTTGTTGCTTCTCTGTAGCCTCAGGGAAACCGCTGCTAATTGTTGGTACAATAGCTGCGAACTTCATATATGCACAGAATAAGAAGCAGTAACACATGAACCTCCTCTCGTATCGCTAAGAAAACTGGAAACACAGGCCATGACCTTCGTACTTCAGCCCCGTTCCACAAGTCTTGGTGGGTAGTGGCACTGGCAGAGAGATCCCAGGTCGACGGAAGGCGAAGACTTGCCAGGTTTCTCTCGGATATGGGTAATAACTTCTAGCAAGGCGCACAAAAGCGGAAGATTTTGTGAATTTGGGAATCCATGTATACATCCTGTCGTATCCTTAGCTAACTTGCTATGTAACACTTGCACACCGTGACCTTGTCACAGCTTCAACTGTCATTCACAGCATCGATGGCCGCAACATGCTCGGTCACCATGCAGTCCCAGTTGCCCTGGTTATAGAAGACGGTGTTGCCGTCCTGTGACGTCTGGCAGTTGCAGCTAGGGAGCGTGTCACCGTACTGCCAGAACATGTCTCCCGCGATCCCCTTGGTCGAGAGGGCGGTGGCTTGCCAGGGGTTCTCGATCGTGCAGTTGTCCGTCCCGCCGTCTGCCCGAGTCATGTCAGCCTCGATACAACAGGGCCACAGAGCGGCTAGTCCGTAGCGACTCACATTCTTCTAGCAGGCATGGCTTGCTCGCGTTGACGCATCCGGCACCGTGCGTCGAGACCCAGAGGTTACCCCAGTCGTACGGTTGACCCCCTGTCCAAGAGTTAGCCTCCTCCAGGCAATGAAGAATAAGAATGAAAGCGGAAACGAACAGCTGTCGGGATATAGGTGCAGCGTGCCGAAGTCGAGCGTCGGGATGTCCAGGTCCGTTTGCCAGACGTAGCCCCCCGCACTGGTTTGATAAGGATAGCTGCCATCACCACCTGCGAGGGGACCAAAGCCCTCGTCACCCATGGTGACCATGTGGTTGGCGTCGAGAGACTTAATGTACGCAGACGTCGTCGTCGCCCAGTTATAGATCACCGACCTGGGCAACGGTCAGCTAATCCCCCCTAATAATGCTCGAAGCAGCAGCTTATCTCGATACTCACGCATCGCAACCGCTACATCTCGGCTCGTTCGCCAGCTCCCAGGCAAACACGGCCGTCGAGGTCTTATACCTACTAACCACAGCTTCAATGTACTTCTGATACTGCGCCTGAGCAGCCGTGTTGGTGTACCACGTGCTGGCGCTGCCCCCGAACGCGTTGACGTAGGCGTTGATCCCACCGTAGTCGTTCCAGTTGTTCACAAAGTTGATGATGAGCTTCAAGCCATGTGCGGCTGCCGAGGCCACTACATAGTCAAGCCGCTGCAAGCCGTCTACGCCCGTGTTGATCTGCGAGCCGGAAGCTGACAGGTACTGGTACCAGACGGTGCCGGACCCGGGGATGCTGTTGACGTCGTTGAAGCCCCAGACACGGATGATCTTGAGGCCCGCAGCGGCCATGTCGGCGAAGACATGGTCGACGTCGCCGTCCGCGGTCAGGAAGCCGCACCAGTAGCAGTTGGTGCCGGCATAATACTCCGTGACACCGTCAATCTCGAAATGCAGGCCGTTGACCTTGGCGAAGCTGGTGCCGGAGGGCCCTGCAGAGGACGAGGTCTTCGATGACGTGCTTGTGATGGTTGAGGAAGACTTGGTTGAGCTCGTCTTGCTTGTGACCAGCGTCGACGAGACAGTCGTCGTTGTTACCCTACTGCTAGACGTCGACGTCGGCTGTACAGCCGTAGATGTACCTGGAGAAGGTCAGAAGGGGAATGTCATCTGCGCAAGGGCGCCATGACAGTAACATGCCTGGATAACATTGGTAATAGTAGGGGTTGTACGACGTGCAGATGTATCCTGCCGAGCAGCTGGTGACGCCAGAGTAGCCGATGCCGCCGCATTGTCCATAAGGCGACTGCTGCCCGGTAACAGACCCTGCAAGCAGGAGAAGAGCCGCAGTTAGGGACTTCATGGCTGAGAGGTACACAGAAAGGACGGAGATGATGGCATGGGCCTGGAGGACCAGTAACGACCCTGGCAGCCCAGCCTAGACAACGATGCCTTTTTATGCAGGGCCATGGCTCCCAGTACCATGGCTCACGCGGCTGCGGTCGACATTCAATCCCGAAGGTCCGGGGACGGTCTCTCTCGGATCGTCAGTAGATGGGAAGCAGGGAACGACATCGCCGTGTGAGCCCCTGAATCTGGAGCCGTGATCACGCACGCTGAGGAGAATACCCACCAATGATGGCCCCAGTCCTTCAGCTTCTGTGTGGGGTAGCGGATGAGGCGCTGTGCAGGTTCAAGGGCCGCCCGGAGCATCGACATCCGGCCTTCCTACTTGAATCTGCCGCATGGCGCTACTGGCGAGGAATACTACGACAAGGCTCGTGGACGTACATTTTGCTTGACATACGGTAGCAATACACTCCGATGACAGCCAAGAGCAGGTGGGAAGACCATTTCCCCCTCACGTTGCCTAGGAAGCTTCCTTGGAAGTCGCACCGTGCTGCACAAGCCACCAGCGCTTCGAAGGGAACTATTGTGGACTCGGCGCTGCTCGATCCGCTACCTTATCTTGATGACTCTCGAGTCTTTCCGATCCATGTCGAGACTCTAGCGACATGAGGATGTATAGCCTCTCCGTCATTGAAATTTGTGTGGATGGGGTTGAGAGACGTCTAGTGAAGCCGAACGGCCTGTGAATAGAGCCACTGGCAATACCGTAGTGCTATAGCAAGATACGACCAGTGGTACCGGTCTACGCGTTTACTAGGCAGCGCATATTATAATTTCGTGGCCGACAAGGTATCAACCTGCTGTATTTACCCTGAGATCTTTCGACAAAGAGAGTAATCCAACTGTAATCTATTATGTTAGTAACAGAAGCCTGGAAACAGTGCCTGTTCCGTGTACCAGGCCAATATGACATTAGAACAGCTCCCATAGAGGCCGTGGGAGCTCCATCTTCGTCCGAGCAGCCTGCTTTGCCTGGGATTCTCTGACGCCGACGTAGACAACTCTTCGCGACGGGTTGCCCACAGTGACAGACTGCGAGTGCAAGCCATAGTAATCGGATATCGAGTGCGTGAGCCATCGCCTGCGATTTCCACCATGTTAGTTTCTCGATGATTAACCCCCGGCTGTAAGTTAAGGGGAGACGGGGAAGCACCGACTTGAATGAGCTGCCCTCGTCGTCCTCGAGCGAGTCGAACACCATCCCCGTGTCGACCGGCCGCTCTCCGACTTCCCGGTGCGCCCGCTTCCACCCGTCCCTCGTCTTCCTGCCACCGCCGCCGTCGCGCATAGACCCGTTTCGCCCAACAAACACGATCTCCTCGTCCTCCGAGGTCATCGAGTCAGACGAGTCCTCTTCATCGCGCTCCTCGCCCACCCCGCGCTCGACCAGGAACCGCCGCACGGGCTCCTCGAGGTCCCGCACCCACGACTTGACGCCGGGCGACTTCCTCACGGTGTCGCGCAGCTCGCGGGGCACGCGGCCCGGTGCGCCCGGGGCAGGCCTGGTCTTCTGGCGGCGGGCCGACTCGGCGGCCATCTTCTCCTCAGCCTGCTGCCGCAGTCCCTTGTCCCAGTACTGCGCGATGTGGTAAGGGACGTGGCGGACCGGGTAGGTGGGGCGGACTTCCCAGTCGACGGGGAGGGGCGGTTCGACGTTCGGGACATCGACGAGGCGGGCTACGCGAGGCAACCTCAGTCGTTAGCGAACTACGGTGTGGAAGGGACAGGATAGGTCCGGGGCGGTTCGGGGGTACAGTACCGTTGTCATATCGCCGCCGCTGCCGGCTGCCCTCCTTGCCCCTGAGCAGCGCCTCGCGCCTCTTCAGGCTGTCGCGGCGCGAGGGCGGCCGGCGCGGCGGCGTGATAGCCGTGCCCTCCTGGAAGGACACGGTGACGCGAGCAGCCTGCTGCTGGACGGTGCCTGCTGGGGCAGCACCCGCGTGGTCATCGAGGGGGATGGAGAGCGGGGCGCCGGTGCCGCGTGCGACGGGCGAGATGCTCAGCGACTGAAGGGCCGAGATGGTCCAAGCCTCGATGTCGATGCTCGCAGAAGACGATGAGGTTTGATGGTGTGCTGCATTCTGAGATGCTGCTGCCTGCTGCTGCTCGGGAGGGGGCACGGCGCTGTAGATTGCCATTGTCACGGAGCCCTTCGGATGCGGTTCAGAAGGGGAGATAACAGGTGAGGGCGGCGGACGGCCGACTGGATTGACTAGTTAAAGAACGTAGATAGGAGATCCTCCAACACCTGGTGCGTATATAGATCCAGATCTAAGCGACCAAAGAAGAGAAGGATTCTATCAGAGCGTGTCTAGTGATGGAACAGAGGAGGAAGAGGATGGCAAGGGCCGCAGGCCGTAGATACCGGCATGAATCATGGGCGGAGCATCTCCTCCCCGATAAGGAGAGCTCGTCTTACGCGTGCCCGAGCCAATCACACCCCGTGCGCAAACACGAGGGCTTTTAAGTGCTTCTCCACCGCGCGATCATGACCTTAACCCTAAACCCGATAGACCACGCCCTGTCGTGCTGCCTGCCTTAGTGATGCACAATCATGCAGGACGATACGGCGAGTCTGGTTAGCTGCTCCAGACTTTAGTCTCCAGCCTCCAGCGTGTCATACTCAGCTCCACTCCCGGCGACTGGCGTTGTGTTGATCACTGCTGGAATCCGGGGAAAGGGAGAACAATGACCGGAAAGAAGGAGGAATCTCGGCGGCGTTAGTACGTGACTCGTGATTGTGAGTGCTTGAAGCAGGATATATGTTGTGTGTCAAAGACAGAAAAGCAACGGATAGTACAGCGATATATGCGAAAATACAAAGGCGTGGACTCGGTCGATGCCACGATCCCTACCTATCTCCTCCCGACTCAACAAAGCTTCATCCAGTAACAACACATCAGAACTCTTCCTCACTATCAATCTTTCCTATACAGCCCCGGGATCCCATCCAGCACCGGCCTATTCTGCCCCAGCCCGTTCATACTATCCCTGAGCACCCCCCTTCCCCCGGTCTCCTCATCGCCAAGCTTCTCCGCCCCGCCACCCGGCCGCCAGAAGTTCCCAAATCTGCCAGCCCTCGGCGACCACCCCCGGCCTGCCCCGCCGCCGCCACTGACGCTCGAGAGGTTGTTCCCCGGCCTCCGCCTCGGCAGCGGCAGCCAGTCGAACCACAGCGGGTGCCCCCTCCTCGACTCCCTCCGCCGCCGGCCCCACATGACGAACATTAGCGCAATCAGCACCAGGGCCGCCACGCCGCCCACCACCGGCGCCGCGATCCACGCCCTCGAGCCCGCGGCTCCGGCGTCCGCTAGGTCGGACTCGACGCCGCCGTCCGCAGCCGTGGTAGTGGTCGGCAGTACAGTGGTCTCCGGCGCGGCCGTCGCTGGGGACGGCGTGACAGGCAGGGTAAGCACGGAGGTGACGTAGATGGTGCTGGAGCCCGGTGCGACGGTCGAGACGACGACTGTCTGGGTCGTCATGGTCGTGGGAGCGGCCGGGGGAGGGACGCCAGCGGACGGAGAAGGGGTGGGCGTGAAGAAGGTCCCGCCTGAGGTGCTTGCCGGAACGGGCACGGGCGGGGGTGTTTCCGTGGTCGCTGGTGCCGGAGCCGGGGTCTCGCTCGTGCTAGGAGTGGGCGTGGGCACCGGCTGTGCCGTGACCGTCGTCGGTGGTGCTACCACAGTGGTGGTTTCGGGAGGCGGAGGCGGTGCCTGTACCGTTGTGGTCCCCGGCGATGGTGCAGGTGCCGGCGCGGGGTCTGCCGCCGCGGCCGCGTTGCTCATAATAGCCGTATCGATGCCCTGATCGACGAGCGGGTCGCCCGGCCCCGCCGGACCCTTCAGGTAGCAGTTCTTGAAGCCCTGGCTCATCGATGCGTCGAAAGACACCGCGCCGCAGCCCCCGGTGCCGGCGCACTGGCCCAGGCAGTCCTGGAAGGTCGGCGCGAAGGCCTGGCTGATGTCCTTGCCGTTGATGATGTTGTTGCAGAAGAGCTGGAAGGCCATCCCGTTGGGGGCGGTGGCTGACCCGCCCAGCGAGCCGCAGTTGGACGACGCCGTCGGGAAGCTGGCGACGGCCATGTCGATCTTACGGGCGGGCCGCGCCTTGGCCGGGTCGACGCTCGACTTGAGGCGGCACTTCTTGTTGTCGAAGGAGACGCCCTCGCACTTGGGGTGGAAGGATGAGCAGATGTCCGCGCAGGCGGTCAGGGAATCGGCATCCATGGTGCTCTGGACGTCTCCGAAGTCGTTCAGGTCGCAGAAGACCGTGAACTGCTGGGCGGTCCCTATCTGAGTACCATTGCCTTGGGGGCATGGGGAGTCATCTCTCCTGTCCAGCAACTCCAGTGCCTCGTCCATCTTGTGAAAGTTGCGTGGATACTAACGAATGTGCTTAAATAAAGGACTTGTTACCTGTCAACAGGAATGATTGTGAGATGAGTAACAGTAAAACGAAGGCATCGCGAAGAGAGCGATAGAAGAGGCAAAGACGATCACAGCAACAGAAGAGGGCGAGCACGGCTGGACGATCAGGCTCGTGAGACTTATAGTGGCACAGCTCACGGAGCCTGACATCGCGAGAGGGTCCACAATCTGAAGGAGCTGCCTGCCACAAGTCTGTGCGATCTCCAGACATGAGGCCCGGCGCATAGAGCTGGGTAGCTGCCAGCAAAGTGCAAGTGACTTTCGAGTCGTAGATCTCTTGCATGCAATCGAACTAGATGCAGGCTATAACGAGAGTCCATGAGATGTAGCGGTTAAATTAACATATGAGACGTTGACGTCTGTTGCAAGGGGAAGATCGTTGATTTACCGCCCCCCCAGCCGTCCCGTGCCGTCCGCATTTCCCCAAACGCGTTTACGAGAGGAGCGTATTGGATATTTGAAAAATCGGGGATATAGTCGGGAGATTGCAATAGTGTTTGATGTTTGCAACTGCAAGGGTGCTCAGTCTCGGAATAGTTAGACGCGAACGGAGGCTGCTCAGAAGACGTCCTTGTCCGAGCATGTTAATAGGCAACAGCAACGATGATGAAGCAACAGCAACGATGATGAGACCCTGATGCTAAAGTCGGAGAAGTCTGGGACGACTGTGCCCACCTTGGATTTCGTCTAATCCCCAGGTCTTTGATCGGTAGATAGCAACTAGTGAGTGTTTCGAGGCGGACAACTAGGTTCCCCAGTGATCCAAGGAGTACTATACCGCGGTTCAGAGCACCTAATCCAAATTCAGTTGATGGCATGTAAACATCGATTGAGGCCGCAGAGACATCTCCTTTTCGGAGAAGTACCACATAAACTAGTAGGTGATGCTCGTAGAGATTATCGTCCACTAGCGCCATGGATTCCCATTTTGATAATGCTTCCTGCACAATGCTAAGGTATGCATATGATACAGAGAAAGGTGGACCCGACCGGAAGAGAAATTCTTAGTGAGAGCTATCACTAATGGTCACGCTGCGTGTCGTAATTCCTGCGAGGGTCGCCAATACCCCCTGGCTTTAGGAGGGGCTGCGTCTCCTGCGCAGCGTCACTTTCTTGGCGCTCGAGTATTTCCTGCAGCTGTTCTGGAGTGTCGGCGTAGTGCTCCGGATGTGCCGAGTAAAGGCTCGGCGTGTTCTCGTCCAGCCCGTTCGCGTAAAGGCGAGAGTCCGCAGGAGCGGTGTGGCCGGCGTCATGCTTAGCATTCAGCTCGTAATAGATAGCCATCGAAAGCAGGATACCCTGCATTGTGGCAGTGAGGAGAAATATTCCCCATGAGCTCCAGCCTCCCCAGCCAAGACGAGCAAAGAGGCTGCCGGCGAAGACGAAGCCGCCGGGTGTCTGGATGCACATCATGGGAATACTAAGGCTGCCGACATGCTTGAGGTGGTACGTGGTCCATATCTGCGGGATATACTGCACCGCGGCTAGTGCAGCAGCCATTAGACCAAGTGCATTTGCCCAACCAGACATGTGGTCGGGAATCACGAGGGCGAACACCACTGTGAGGACAATAACGAGGAGGCCATGGAGCAGGCAGACGACGGCGACTGTAACGGCGGTCTGCCACCTTGGTGCCTCCTCTACCTCTGCCTCTGTGAGCTCGTCCTCGGGCAGAATTGCGCTGTCATAGCGGAAGAAGACGAGGAAGAGAACGAAGCTGGTCGCTTGTCAGCAGATATACCAGGCATACTACCAACTAGGGCAATGGTGGACTGACATGAAGGCAAAGCAGACCCACTGCACACCGAGCTGTGCAATCCCCAAAAGCCCGGCAACACACTGAAATGTCTCCAACTCTTTGCAACAAGCCACATCTTGGCGCGACTGGGGCAGGGTGAGGATGTTGGCGAAGCCCGCGGTTGCCGATGTGGTGCCCAGCAGGACGAACCAGGGGGATATGCCTTCGGACGTGCCGCGGGAGATAATACGGTAGTGCTGCGGGAGGTAGGAGATCAGAAGGCCGATGAGGATGATACTGCGAGTGTGTTAGACACGTATTTACCCACGGAAGGCCGGGACGACCGGCTGGCAGGTTACTCACACAGACACGACCAAATTGACGAAGCCGGGCTGTCGCAGCTCGTCACAGCGGGTCGGTGAGATCAGGGCGTCCATTGTAACAATATCAGTCACAAGGCGATAATATTCGGTGTGGTGATAATAGAGTTGGAGCGGTGACGGAACGGCGCTGTCGACCGGGTGTTTTCCTTGCGGTCGAGGCGGCCTGAGGTAAGCTCGGGCGGTGATGGCTGCCTACGCGCCGTCCTTTTGTCGGATGTTTGAGATAGAAGAGGAGGCCGACGTCGGAGGTCCCTCGACACCGTCATGAACGTAAGAGAAGATGAAAGGGAGAGAGGCGGATCAGGAACGTCTCCCGTCCCAACAGTTGGAGAGGGCAGCAAGCAGGAGGAGCAGCTGCCGGGGGGAGGTGGTGATTGGGACCACGACGAGGTCTGGGGAGCTCTGGGTTCATGTGGGGACCGGTCGTTCCATGCACCTGCATGCATCTGGTGCTAAGCCGGCGCTAGCAGGGGTGAGCTTTTAGCGCAACGCCGGAATGGACTCAAAATGCCATCGGTACATCGGTACATCGACGTCCCATCTGCAACACCATATTTTTGCATCTACGGTCTTGAGGCGAGCATCAAGGTCACTATAGAGTGTGGAAGCACACTGCACGTAACACTGGAGAGCTTTACAGGTTGCCTTCACGAGTATAGTCTCCGATATTCGCTCTCTCCAGCCGTGACTGCTCAAGGCGATGAGAGATGCAAGCAGTCCCTGATTAGGTCTATGGCGCGACTGTCAGACTCACGCTGCTATACATGAAACGGAGCTTGAGCATGCGGCATATCAAGCTAAGACAAAGGCCTTAACTCCGGATCAATCAGTTGGAGAATCTTGCGCCATGGATGGCGCAACCTCCACTACTCCTCCCGCAAAACCAGACGTGCACGTCGTAGCCTCAACCCCCAGCTATGACGAGAGCTCTATAACAAGCCACGCACGGAATACCGGGAGACGTTCTCCACCGGACTTCTTCTACAAGAGTGCCCAATGGTATGTGATACTTCAATATGACACCATTCAAAACATAGATAAGGCTGACCTCCGGCAGGACCGCAGACGGCACCACAGTCATAACCTCGTCGTCAGACGACCGGATCAGTGCCTTCGTCCTCCCGGAAGACCTCCTTGAGCCGCGAGCTCATCCCCATGTGCTCGCACCAAAGCACACACTCTCTCTCCCTGAGCCTACCCATGTCGTGGCATCTGCACCGTACTTTTCTCTCTCACACCCCTACACGCAGACCATCCTTGTAGCCTGCCGTGACCACCCGATCCAGCTATATCACATTCTGCCCGACCAGCCCGCGTCATTATCCCCCTCCCAAGCGTCCTCCCCATCCTCAGCTCCCTGTTATGAGCACCCGCCCTCACATCCTCCCCTCTCCTCCTTCAACCTCATCAACCCACAGACAGAAGCCTACCAAACCCCGACCGCCCTGATCTGGCCCTCGCCCGGCACGCACTTCATCGCCGGCACCACCAACCTCCTCGCCCACTTCGACATCACACGGCTCGGCTCCGGCCCCATCCTCCGCGTCCCTACCATCCCCTCCAAGCGGCACATCTCCAAGGGCCACGGCGTCGGCATGCGCGGCACCGTCTCCGCCCTCGCCGCCACCCCCGAGGGCCTCGTCGCCGCCGGCACTTGGACCCGCTGGGTTGGCCTGTACGACTTCGCAGGCAGCGGTGCCTGCGTCGCAACCTGGGGAGTTGCCGGAGCCACCAAGACGCCCCCTGGCGCCAGCGACTCGCCGTCGCTCGGCGATAGGGACAGCAGCAGCAGCAGCAACAGCATTGGCGGCCAAGGCATCTTGCAGACGGCCTGGAGCCCCTGCGGGCGGTACCTGGTCGTCAACGAGCGGCAGTCGACCGGCCTGCTGGTGTACGACGTGCGCGTGACCGGCCGGCTGCTGGCGTGGCTCGTGGGTCGCGACGCCCTGACTCACCAGCGGTTGACCTGTGACGTGTACCCCGGGTCGTCCGCCTCAGGCGAGGGCGGGTTCGAGGTCTGGGCGGGAACGCGCACCGGGAGCGTGCAGGTCTGGGACCGCGCTGGCATGGAGGAGGGCTGCGTGCGGCCGGCGTGGGGGTGGCAGGCGCACGAGGACGGGTCGCCGGTGGGCAGCGCGGCGATGCACGCGAGCGGGTCGGTGGTGGCGACGTGCTCGGGCGGGTGGAGCATACCAGATGAGGACGATGAGGAGGACGGGGAGACGGACAGCTCGGAGGATGAGGGAGGATCGAGTGGCGAATCATCATCGTCTTCGCTATCTTCTCGAGAGCCAAGGCGTGCCACGCGCGCGAGTCCCGATAACACTTTGAAGATATGGAGTATTGGACTAGGCTCGGGGGCTCCCATTCCCCAAGGAGACATGGACGATTAGGAGTACAAACCATGCTCCCCATGAATACCTCTGACCTGCGATGGAACTTTATTGTCCTTTCTCAGGTCCTAGAGTTATACTTGTTACAGCAGCACTGAGATTTGGCACGCCATTCTCAACAGATCACCTTCGACGTCAAGCTAGCTGTTCCTACTATCGACTCGCCGACCCCGGCGAAGCATGCTGATGCATATGGTCTTATCTAGCAACTAAGCAAGCAAGCAGCGCCCCTGTGCCATTCATCCAGTTTCAGCGAATATTTCCCAACATTATCCAGCGAATGAAGATGGTAGCAAACACTCTCAGATTCGGCGATGACAGTCTCCTGTATTCACCCCCATTGAGCGTCTAGGAGCTGCCCAACTCTGTCGAGCACTTTCCTGCCACCCAGTATAGGTGCAAACCGCGTCACCCTCTCTTCTTGAGTCATCCGAATGAACGCGGGGAGACCGTATTGACCGGACTGTGCCGTGTTAGTCTTCTCGTCCGGCGCCTGCAGCATGCCCGAGACAACCTGCGCGGCGTATGCGTTCATCCCCGCTCGCTGGAGAAACAGCTCCCAGCATGTCTCTTCCTCGATGAGATACTGCGAGACGGCGGCAGCTTCCGAATAGTGGCGACACACCAGGGCGGCAGCCCACTTCGCCAATGTTTCCGGGCCTCCGGGCACGTAAACTACCAAGATAGCATTGTCCACGCTCTGCACGAATGCCTGGAACTCGGCAAGAGCCGTCGCCATCGGTGGAGCCATCTGCACCATGACCTCCTCCACATTGCCTTCCGAGACCAGCACGATGGTCCTCTCGTGTCGAAGGCTGACCTTCTCGACGTGGTTACACAGGACGGACTTGCCCGTGCCGGGAAGCGGTTTTTGGCGGACTTTGACCATCGTGGTGAGTATGATTCCTGTCGCCGGGGAGATGGTGATGTCGGCTTCATCGGCGAGCGGCGACACTACTTCGGACCGGCAGACCGAGCCGGCGCGCCATACAGACTCATTATGGGCATTGTGGTCGCGGTCGATTAGCTCTATCCCTGGGAGGTATTTCTCGAGGCCATGGAGAATCGCACGAGGAAGGCTAACTGATATGAGAGCCCTCATTGGCGTTGAAGGGAGCTTTATTTGGGGAGCGGGAGCGGCATTATCTGCGGGAAGTGCCTTCTCGGGTCGAGTCTCGATAGGTAACTCCGTGATGGTCCTTGGCTTCTTCTTCTCTGGAAGGGCCGGCGTGTGCTCATGCCCGGGAAGGAATGAACTCTGCTCCAAACTGCGCTTCTTCGGAGCATTCAGCAACAGAAAATTGTCTAGCAATTTGGATAACGCAGGCTGCTCGTCGTCGGCAAGGACTGTCTCCCCGGTGTCTCCTTGCTGATGGGGCTTTGGCAATGGATCTATAACAGGTTGCATGCCAGTATTGGAATCCTTGGTAACCGGCTCTATGGCTGTCTTAGGGTTACTGAACAGGGTGCTTTTCTTTTTGATGAGTCGCATCAGGTCAGTTGGAGCTTTACTGCCGCTGAACACGGGTGATATGTCTTCCTCCTCGTCATCTTCATCCTCCCGCAGTATCGCCCATCCAGGTCGCTTCCAGACGAAGGCCTCACTGGTACACACCTCTTCCTCGGGGGGGAGGGCCGTTAGAGCATCCAGCACCCCACTATCGTCCGCGATAGACTCAGACATAGGAATTCGCGCGTCACTCGACGATATAGGAATCCAAACCATCCTAGCATCCATTTGCTTGTTTGTTGGCCACTTCGGTAGCTTGAAAGCTTCCGGGTTGCTCTCCTTGATCCACTTGAATAGTCTTTTGCTATCGTTCGACAGATGATGCCATGGTGGTTCGGGGATGGTGAAGTCCATGAGTGGAATTGGTACCCGGGATAGGGTGTCTAGCGGTACTAATTTCTCCTGCTCAATAGACCTCATAGTGTGCGTCTCGGCGTCCTGGAGCACAGTTATTAGACGTTGATCGATGGTGTCCTCCGATTGCAACGTCCCATCCGAGCTCAGCGCTGGAACAGACTTGATTATCTTGGTCATATCCACTGGGGGAGTTGTAGAAGAATTACTCTCTATCGGCAGTAGAGGGACCTCGAGCTTCAAATCTTCCAACCTCTGATGACGGAAATCAGGCATCTCGTCCGCGGGGACGGAAGGCGGAACAACTGTGTCCAGTGAGACCGAAAACGGTCCTTCCTGCGATATTTCGAGCGGCCACGCATCATTATTCTCACGGAACACAGCATCTTCGGCTGCTTTGATATCAGAGCTCAGCCTAGAGCTTGGGTCCGACGGGATGGGTACTTGGCAAGCTTCCTCCGGGGGGATCCAATATTCATGAGTGCCGAGTTTAGGGCTCACAGGCGGCGTGAACGGTTCTGCTCCAGGGTTCTAGCAGTAGCAATATCAGTTCACGCCGTAATGCTTGAAGAGGGCAAGGCTCACTTTCTTATAAGACAGTTGACTGTACAGGAGACTGGACTGCTCCTCCTCTGTCCACTCCACCCTGAGTTGCTTTGCCAAATAGATCATAGTCTCTCTTGACACGTCGATTCTTTCCTGGCTAATCCGCGCGATAAGAGCGTCTGCATGCTGCTTAGCGGTCTTCGGAAAATCCAACCCCTCGTCCTTCTCAGTGTCTATGGGCTCAAGCGGCAGGCGATGATCAGCCAGGGCTGGAGTCCGGCAGGCAATTATGTTTTTCATGAGCTTCCGACAATCAGACTCATAGTCGCTCTTGAGGAGAGGCAATTCAAGCTTCATGGACCTCAAACTGCGTGGAGCACTAGCACGGTGCAGCGCTACGACATCGTCCTTACTCGGAGTCTGGATCTTGCGGGCTTTATCGATCAAGGCTATTGACGCAGCAGATACTGGGAAAGGGTCGGGCATCGAGATGATCGAGGGAAGCTGAAGCCGAGCCAAGCCGCTATCGTCCGTAAAGCCGTCCTCAAGTGTGTTGGGAAGGGTGCTTCGCACGCTTTGGGCGACTTCGTCCCAGTTTCCGAGCAGAGAGACGTGTTCCGAGAGTTGGAAGGATGTCCTGTCCGAAGCATAGTCCCAATGCTTCTCCTCGTGTATCTCCACAGACTGGTTTGGTTCCATTTTGACGAAACCCTGTATTTCGCCTCGACTGTTCGGATACGTTGAAAGTTGAACTGAGAAGAGGCCACATGTAGAAGTAGCCCCTGGACGTAGTCGCTAACGCGTGTTCTCAGATATTCGGGCAATAAGGGGTTGTTCATCCGATCCTGAGAACGCTCTCCAGTTCTGTAGAGCTTGTGTCGTGCACATCTACCCCGTCATTGACCTTGGAGATGACCACAACATCCCGGGAGAGCAATAGATGAGGATGAAGATGTTGACTTGCGTTAAACAAGGCGGCGCTCGACATTCATTGGTCCATCTCGGTCTCTAATGAGAATGCGGTACGAATATGTACCTGTACGTTGATACTGTAGGAGAAGGACGAAAGGTATCTCTCGTGTATATCGGTGCCGTGAAGCGCCCCATCATTGGCAGGCGCGGTCTCACCACTGTAACCCAATGAAGTACCGGAGTGGTGGTTCATCGCCCAAGCAGGAAGTTGCACAGCATTCAGCCTCATCCTGGGAAAGGGGCACGCCTTCCATTTCTGCCAGTAACACAATGTGAGGTACCTACCTAAAGTACCTTACCGAAAGACCACCACATACAGGGGAAATCCACGGCGGCCTTCAACCGTTTCGCGATGTCCGCCGTGTGAAAGCCCCTCGCACGTCCCGTCGACGAAGTGGACCGCGGGGCCATGGAGCTTTCTGTGACCTGTCGGGAACTTGTACGATTGCTGCCAGGCACCCCTGGACTCTGTACTCCGTCATCCACAGGGTGAAACCGAAGCCCGGCCGTTGCTGCCGGGCGCAGGTGTTGGTGATCATCACGGCGATGCGTGACTTAACGCATACGCAGTGCCCGGCGTCCGTCACGGCCGCATACCATCGGCTTTGCCCTGGGACAGGGAGCTCTTCGATCACTCCGCACCGACCGGCCCGTTTGGCTACCCGCCGGATTCCCCGCCCCGGTGTCTTTGTCTGGCCTAATCTGGCATGGAGACCAAGGGCATTGACATAATGACGCTTTCGGTTGACGTAAAAAGATGTGTCGAGGCGCTGCTGTTGCTCCTCCTGATGACCACACGTGGTGCGCAAACGGGACCAACTGGCGCAGTTGAGCACACACTTCTGCAACGCCATGGTTCTTTCTTCTCCACCACTGAGCAAACGGAGAAGTAGTGAGTGGTCCTCCGGCCAATCAATGAAAGTGAAGGCATAAAAGGGATCCTTGGGGACACTTCACCTCACTTACACCCGCTTCGTCACAGTCGAAAAGTACCTTCAAAGAAACACCCTGGTCCCGCCTTACATCTGAACATTTACCATTGAGATTCAAAGCTACCGAGACTCTCTTTCTCTACCCACACTTATAACTTTCGTCAGGTAATCGAACTGTATACGATCGATCACTCCGCGACCCCAGATCTCCAAGATGGGCTCCTCGGCACCAGCAGAGCTCCCGTCTGCCTCCTCTCCATCTCTGGTCCTCACCCACCCCACCCCCGCAGAAAAGCGCCGCACATGGACTCTCTCCCACGCCATGTGGGGAGGCGCCCTCAAGCTGGACGACTACCTCCGCCGCGAGGAGTATCTCGCCACCGTCCCCGTCGCCAAGGACGGCGGCATGACCCACTGGATCCTCACCGACGGCTCCCTGCCGCCCGATGCTCGCCCCATCCTTTCTAGCTGCGAGACCCTCACCAAGCGAGCCATCGCCTGCCGGGCAGGTGGTGACGGTGGCATCCAAGAAGGAGTTGCTTTCGGCATCGCCTCCGTGTTCACGGACCCGCAGTTCCGCGGCCGGGGCTACGCGCGGCGGATGATGAACGACCTGGGGCCCGCTCTCTCCGGACAAAGTGAAGAAGCTGCGAGGTCGAACGGTCCAGGGTCTCGGCCGCTTTTCTCCGTGCTCTACTCAGACATCGGCAAGGAGTTCTACACCAAGAGCGGCTGGGCCCCTTTCGAGAGCTCTCACCTGGCCTTCACGCCGGCGCCGTCACTCACACCAGCGGGAGGAGAGCCCGCAAGCACGGCCAAGCCCATCGGCTACCACGAGCTCGCAGAACTATGCGCGGCAGATGAGAGGCTGCTTCGAGCACGGCTCGCTAGGCAGGCCCGAGAGCTTGAGGCCGCCGGGGCGCAGAAGAAGGTGTGCGTCGCGCTGGTTCCGAACCTAGACACGATGCTGTGGCACCTGATGCGCGAGGACTACATGACTAAGCACATCTTCGGGCGCACGCCGACGGTACGCGGTGCGGTGTTCGGCGAGCCCGGGCGCAGGGTGTGGGCCGTCTGGACGAGGGGGTACTACGGCGGCCTGCAGACCATGGAGGGCAACACGCTCCACGTGCTGAGGGTCGCGGTGGAGGACGAAGAGCAGATATCAGAGGACTACCTAGGGGAGGGGTTCCGGTCCATCGTGCAGATAGCCCAGGCGGAGGCGGCGGAGTGGCACTCTCAAGACGTGCAGATGTGGAACCCCAGCCCGTTGCTCAGGAGAGCTGCAGACCGAAGCGGTATCAAGCACGAGTTTGTGGAGAGGGACAAGGAGAGCATTGCGAGCTTGATGCCGTATACTGGGGAGGCGGCGTCCGAAGTCGACTGGGTGCTGAACGAGAAATTTGGCTGGTGCTAACCTTACAGAATCACGGCCATGCGCATTAATATAAATAGCGAATCTTGGGCTTATGATACATGTGTCATTGACTCTTGCTCACAGTAAGGCCATCTATCATGAGCTCTAGAACTTCCCAACGCCCCGCCAATGTCCCTTTTAGTGACCGTGACCGTCATCCTCCGCCTGCGGCTCCGGATCCAGCTTGATCAGGGTATCGATCCGCATGATGGCGATACAGGCCTCCACCGCGCTCTTCAGCTGCCGGACCTTGCTTATGCTCGGCTCCAGGACGCCCGCCTTGACCTCGTCGACGACCTTGCCCTTCATCAGGTCGAGGCCGTAGTTCTTGTAGCTCTTCTTGCGCGCCACCGTCTTCTCGTCCTCGTTGGCGTCGCCCTCCTGGATGCGCTGCGACAGGGCGTGCCGCGACCGCAGCTGCGCCACCAGCTCCGACGCGTCCTTGGCCGCGTTGACCGCTAGCGTCTTAGGTATGATTAGTAGCGACTGCGCGAACTCACCGATCGCCAACTGCTCTCGGGAGCCGACGGTGCCGGCGAACTCCTCCAGGTAAATGTGAAGGGCGGTCTCAGCTGCACCGCCGCCAGGGACGACGCTGCCGCTCTCTAGAGTCCGCTTGACCGCGCACAGGGAGTCGTGCACAGAGCGCTCCATCTCGTCCAGCTGGAAGTCGTTGGGGCCCCGGAGGATGATGGACGCGGAGGAGTGGGTCTTGGTTCCCTTGACGAGGATGCACTCGTCATCGGAGATGCGCTCCTGGACGACCTCCTCGGCGTGGCCAAGGTATGAAGGGTCGAAGCGCTCGTCTCCGTTCAAGTCGGACAGAGTGCTCAGCAGCGTGGCGCCGGTCGCCTTGGCAATACGCCGCAGATCCTCCTTCTTGCATCGCCGCACCGCCATCGCGCCCTTCTCGATGAACATCTTCAGGCACAGATCGTCGATACCCTTCGTCGTCAGGACGACGTTCGCACCGGCCTTCAGGATCATCTCGACTCTCTCTAGGACCATGGTGGCTTCGCGCGCGCGGATCTGCTCCAGCTGCTGGGGGTCGTCGATGGTTATCTGGACACCAAGCTTCATGCGCTCCTTTTGCAGATTCATATCCAAAACCGCAATCTTGGCGTCCGTTACTCTCGTAGTCATCGCTTGGGAGGCTACAGTGCAGTTCAGAGCGTAGCCCTTAACGAGGACGGACTCGAGCGCGCCCTTGCCGTGTGCCTTCAGGATGTTGACTGCCTTCACCGGGTATTTGACCTCGTTCCTGTTGTTGGTCGACTTGACCGCCAGCATTGCATCCACCACCATGTTGGAGAAGAAGTCGGAGTCGGAGCCGATGATCTTGCTAGACATAGAAGTCTTGGCGATGTTTATCAGCGACTCCCGTCCCAGGTTCTCGACCTTGATGCTGACGTTCTCGTTCATGTACTTGACGGCCTCCCGAAGGGCTAAACGGTATCCGGTGATAATTGTCGTCGGGTGTATCCGCGTCTTCATGAGCTCGTTTGCCCGCCGCAACAGCTCCGCAGCAATGAGGACCACCGACGTCGTTCCATCGCCGACTTCCTTGTCCTGCTGATGAGCGAGGTCCACCAGTATCTTCCCTGCAGGGTGTTCTACGTCTAGTAGGGTGAGAATAGTTGCGCCGTCGTTCGTGACTGTTACATCCTGCCAGCCATCAATACCAGGAGTTGTCGGGTGGGGTTGCGAGGATGCTTACTCCGATATCGTCCACCATCATCTTGTCCAGGCCGCTGGGACCAAACGAGCTCTTGACGACATTTGCTATGGCCTGTGTCGCAAGGACTGGAGGGAAATCAGCATTAGCAATCTAGTCTTCGAGCGCTGTGGAAGAGCTCACCATTCTGATCCCGGATGTCGGCACCAGATATCTTCTGACCGCCCAGGAAAAGGGTGCCGTTGCCCGGCTGCTCGAATAAGGAAGCCATATCTAAGCTCGTATCTCTCGCGGTTCAGATTTCGCGGTATGCGAGTCGTCTGGCTGAAAATATCGTGGTTCCAGGAGCTCGGGCTGTTCCCCGAAGGCAGCTTTGGCTTTCTTTGCCTGCAGCTTCCACCACGCGCAGGGAACTTTTTATCGGAAAATTCATGTTCCCTTACCGCCACCCCTGTCCCAGGGCGATTCCCATTGGCTCCCGCTGCCTAACTCTGTGTCGACCCCCAGCCACGGGTGGCTTGAGCTCTCTGATTGCCCCTCATTTTGATACGCGGTTGCAGAAAGGGTCAATCAATTCTGAGGCGGGGCACACAATCCCGCGCGCTGCGACAAATTGAGGCAGTGACTCAGTTCGGGCAGCAAACCAGTCAGTCACATATTCCGCCCTGCTCAATTCGAATTCCCCCTCTGTCGGCAGGACTCCAGCAATACAGTCAGCATGGCGGAACCGCAGGAGCAGTCCAAGAGCGCGCTGAAGAAGGCCGAGAAGCAGGCCAAGATGGCCGCCGAGAAGGCTGCGAAAGCCGCGAAGCAGGCGACTCTCGTGGTCGGCAGCGGCAAGAAGACCGACGATATCATCGGCATTACGGTCAAGAAGTCGGAGGATTTTTCGCAATGGTATCAAGAGGTCGTCCTCAAGGCTGAGATGATCGAGTACTACACTGAGATTTCGGGCTTTTTCGTCATGCGCCCCGCCAGCATGTACATCTGGAGCGTCATTCGCAAGTGGTTCCAGGAGAGGATCGAGGCCATGGGCGTGGAGGAGACGAGCTTTCCGATGTTCCTGTCACAGAAGTCGCTCGAGAAGGAGGCAAACCACATCGAGGGGTTCGCTCCCGAGCTCGCATGGGTGACCAAAGCGTAAGGGAGCCGAATCTTTGAGAAAGCAATATGAGCTAACACCTCGCAGGGGAGATAAAGACCTCGAAGTCCCTGTCGCCGTCCGTCCGACTTCCGAAGCCGTCATGTACCCCTACTACTCGAAATGGATCCGGAGCCACCGCGATTTGCCCTTCCGCCTGAACCAGTGGAACTCTGTTGTCCGATGGGAGGCCAAGCAGACGACCCCTTTCCTGCGAGCGAGAGAATTCTTGTGGCAGGAGGGCCACACTGCGCACCTGACGGAGGAGCTTGCCGGAAAGGAAGTCCTAGAGATTCTTGAGCTGTACGCAGGTGTCTATGAACAACTCCTTGCCGTTCCTGTTGTCCGGGGTCGGAAGACGGAGAATGAGAAGTTTGCTGGAGGCTACTACACGATGACTGTCGAGGGATACATCCCCTCCAACGGACGAGGCGTTCAGGGCGCGACATCTCACTGCTTAGGTCAAAACTTCTCCAAGATGTTTGACATCAGCGTCGAGGATCCCAACGAGAAGGGCAAGCATATCAATGTCTGGCAGAACTCGTGGGGTCTGTCCACCCGTGTGATTGGTGTAATGGTCATGGTTCACGGCGACGATAAGGGTCTTGTCCTCCCCCCACGGATCGCGAAGATCCAGTCCATCCTCATCCCTGTTGGACTCACGGCCAAGGTCAGTGCCGAGGACAAGGCCAAGCACATCGCCAAGATCGAGGACCTTCACGCTACGCTGAAAGCAGCCGGCGTGCGCTCCGACGTCGACCTGCGCGAGGGATACACCCCGCCCTGGAAGTTCAACGACTGGGAGCTGAAGGGTGTTCCTCTCCGACTCGAGTTCGGCCCGAAGGATGCCGCCAATGACGTCGTCACCTATGCTCGTCGCGACACGGGCGAGAAGGGCACCGTCCCTATTGCAGACCTTGCCACCAAGGTCCCAGAGCTGCTCGAGACCATCCAGCAGGATCTCTACAACAAGGCCGACGCCGCCTTCAAGGAGCATCGCCTTGTGATCCACGACTGGGAGAAGGTTGTCCCGGCTCTGGACAGCAAGAACGTCGTCATTATCCCTCACTGTCTCCAGGGAGACTGCGAGGACCACATCAAGGACATCACAAAGGGCGAAGAGGACCTCAGCATTCCTGTGGGCAAGCGGGCCCCGACGATGGGCATGAAGAGTCTGTGCATTCCCTTCGAGCAGCCGGAGGGTGGTCTGGTGAAGGGCGAGACGAAGTGTCTGAACCCTGACTGCAGCCGTCTTGCCGAGAGCTATTGCATGTTCGGACGGTCATACTAGACATGTCGTGACCGGTTGGCCGTCATTTCTATCTAGCCATCGTGTGCCATTAGGGGCGCCATCAGAGAGGGCGTTGGGCGGGTGTTGGGTGGAGTGTGTGGTGTGCTGCTTAACTGAGAGCTAGATTCCCGACGTAGCACTGATGATATGAGCCAAGAAGAAACGATATGCCCTACAATGCATTCTTTATGTTACGCCTGTGGCCCCTTCCTAGAGCTTTGGATTTTTGGTACGGAGAAGACCTGCTTATAGGCCCGCCTTGAGAGTATTTGCTCAAATACAGCGAAACTACGGATATCTGGCCTCATGTTCCCTCAGTTCTCGTCATGGCCATACCTCGTCCTCTCACAAGCACTGTGAGTAGTAGTCATTCGTCTTCTTACAGGTGTATCCGCTTGCACAGGCCGTGCAGCCTGAAAAGCCAATGCCGCCACACTGAGCATACTGTGCTGCCGCGCAGCCACCAGTGGCCGTCGTGCTGGTGGCTGCCACAGAGGAACTCGTCTTACTGGTGGTGGTCACCAGGGTCGTCGCCGCCACACTAGACGACGGGATCGAAGATGACCCGCCACTCGACGATGAGCTATCACAGGAGAATGGCGCTGGGCCAGGGATGGTGTAGGTGCTCGCCGGTGTCATCGAGTAGATGTTGATCAGGATGCCGGGATCAGTAGCCTGTCGTGGTCTTGTCAGCCCGTACTTCCCCTGGTCGGGGGAGACTAAGGTGCTCCGGATATGACAAACCTTGTAAATGCCCGGGATGCTGTATGTCGTCGGTGATGCCGCTCCAGTGCCGCCTGTGATGTTGATCTGGGCGCATTCCATCTGCACTTATGGTCAGCCACTGGCACTTCTCTTATTCAAGTGCACACGATCCGTGGAAGAGGAAAGCTCACATAGAGCTGAGCTCCCGCCTGCGAGTTTGCGGCATGCAACGCGATCATCTCGGCCCGGAGGAGATACTGGCCGTTGGGGATGCATTTTGGGATGGTGATTGAATGCAGGCCGCCGTTACTGATGACCTTAGATGTCCCCCAGTCGCCGCCATTGTACCCATCCTCCTGGATCTTGAACCTACAATCTACACGTTAGGTGATTACCTTATCCCCCAGCTTTAGAGCGTATTAATGAGTCAAGTGGCCCCTTACCAACCGCCACCAATCCCTGTATCGGTGAGCGCATTATCCACCTTCTTCAAATACGCCAGAGTCGGTCCCTTATGACTGGCGTCCATGACATCGTCGGCACCCGATGTCAGCGTGTGCCTCCAGACGGCCGTGACGGTGTCTCCGGCCTGGACATTGATGATCTTGTCCGAGGGTGTCGTGGGATTGGGCCCGCCGTTGCAGGCCAGGTCGTTGGAGGTCACGTCGGTGATGGGACCATCATAAGATGGATCTCGGATGGCGTATGACACTGGGTACGTAGTGCTGCCTGATTGTAGTTGTGCAAATATCGTGTGTGCGGAGGTGAGCGAGGCGCTGGTGGCCACGGCCGTCAAAAGGCTGGAGCACCTCATAATGACCGAGACGTCTGCTGTTCACCTTCTGATGCGTCAACAAAAGTGCAAGCTATTACCGGCGAATATCTTTTCTGACTTTTGATTCCTTTGTCTAACTTGAGACTCGAATCCTTCAATGACAGGTGATTCATCTATTTATATTACTGTATGCTTCTTCTCTTCCCTATACCTGGTCATGGGAACCGCGCAAATAGGTGACATCCAACCCAGCCCCGGAATCTCACATCGGTTCTTGAAACCCCAGGATCTGGTAGCTTTCTTTGGGCTAGTGAGGAGAAAATAAATTGCGCAGTGCTAGGTATTGGTGCTGGATAGAGCAAAAACGCTTGGAGGGCGGAGGGAAGTCGTCCGAGGGCAGCACTGATAACCCCCTTTAACCCATCTCAGCAACCTAGCCAAGCAAAATGCGGCTTAACGTTCCGGCCATTCCTCGAACTGTACAGGAAATGATACAGCTTGTTAAGTGTCGTGCATAGAAATGGGCAAAGGGACACGGACTACTCCTATTCCATCGGCTCGAAGTGCTCCCACTCGTCGAGCATCAAGTTCGCAAAATTACTAGTACACTGTACAGTGCGTGTCCGTTCTGATCCGCACACCGTCTTACCCTCACAACCAGCGCTCGGTGGCACGTATATTAACGCAACTGATAATATAGGAAACGGTGGTCCACGCTGCGTCCAACTGGTTCCCGGTTACGACAAGGGTCCCCATTATGCCCATTTCTCTGGCGATACTGGCCGGGTCTGCGGAGTCTAGCTAAGCTAGGCGTCCAGGAGTGAAGATCACGGGATCTGGGTTGGTTCGTTTGCGCTTTGGGGGGTTGGAACACGCCTACGGGAGGGAACTGCAAACCCATGACAGTCCTGGGTGTTCCAGGGAGCGCTCTTGTAGTTACGGCAAACAGTAACCAACGGACTGTGCTGGTCAAGGAATGCACAATGAGTAAGTGCGTATATACCATTCCCGTGCTTGGGGATGACTCAAATCTTAGGATGACATACTGCGATACTGCCGAGCTCTTCCAAAACACCAATCTCCGGCTTGGAGATATATAGCTAAAATGCCAGAGTATCCGTTTCGACGACGCGAATCAGGTATTCAGTCGACAGACACTCATTCGCTTCTACCTCCCCTACTACAATATTCCCTTCCGGTTGGGGAAGATGATGCCGTCTATTGTGGAGGATCGATCAAATTACCCAGCCTGGGCCAGCCATCTTGTCAGTTATATGGATGATCTCCAATCTCTTGCATCTTACGGAAGTTGGAAAATTCTATAATCCTCTGGGCGTGGTTGAAATTGGCCCTCATCGCGCGCTTCGGATAGCTCACTTCATCCATGTTGCCTATGATCCAAGTCACAGCTCCAGCAAGCCATCTCCCCAAACGTAGAGCGAAGTTAATAGGAGACCGAGACACAATAAGCTCCAACCCGTATTATATTCTTGCCCCTAGCCTCCAGGATCCTCAGGATAGCCAAAACGGCCAAGTCTTATCCGCTGCAGGACCCGGGTCAGAGGCATGAGCTTCTCAGTCATAACTCCTCCTTGAGTTTATAGACAGTAATACCAGTCTATGTGTCCAGTAAAAGCCCCTAGCTGACAACGGAATACCGGGAACGTGGCGGGTCCGGACACATCCCATACGGGCAATGTTTCTTTCTTTTCTAAGAAGAGCCAGGCATGCTGCTATCAGCTTCCAAACTCAGCTTTCATTTGATGAGATTCCCATCCGCGACCCGGGCAGCATCATCGATGTTGTCTGAGATTTCAGATAATGGTTACGGAAAGGCATCTTTATGCTTACTTACAAAACCCCACGGCCGGACCATTCGATTGCTAGAGGGAAGCGTGACAGTAGGGATTCGACCGTAATTTCTCGAGGAGAAAGAGTGTAAACGGCGGAAAAGTATACAAGCTGCAGCACGGCTACTAAGCGTTCACTGATGTCGTCAAGGAAGCACAGCTATGGAGATATAGCGAAGCTGTTTACTGGCTGCAGTGGAAGTAGACATAGGATACAAATATCGAGTTCGACAAGCTACTGGTCGGGGAAGTCGAGACCCCTTACAACAGCAACTTGCGCCAGCATGAGCCCGAATTTTTTAACCATCGAGTCTTCTCGGCCCGTAAAGGTGTCTCCACCAAATCCGGGGCTTCTTGGTTTGGAGTGAATACCATGTAGACAACATGCACAACCGAACAGAGGACGTTCTGCTAGGCGTCCCTCCGCTTTCGAATGCCCTCCAGTATCGGAAGTATTTAGATGCGTAGCAGGCCATGAGGGCGCAAGTAGTGAGATCACCGGGTAAAATGTAGATAGGTACCTAGAAAATATTGCATTGAATTGAGTCTACGGCAATCGTTTCAGCTTCCCAACGCTCACGGGTGTATTCCCTTGCTCCACTGGAGGTCTCTCATTCCCCAGGCCAGCCATCCTATGCATTCTTCAGGTTTGTACCACGCATCGCCGTCAGCCCTTACGACTTTCAACAGGCAGAGGATTTCGAGGAAGTTGCAATGCTGCAGGATCCCGGCAATCCTCCCGGTGGCCTGGATACCACCTCCCGCGTACAAGCACATATCGATGAAGCGGAGGAATTCAGGGGCACACTGCAGGAGCATCTCGTCTCTGTCGCGGAGGAATGGGAGGAGAAACACGGACACAAGCAGGGAAAAGTCTTCCTTCCTGGTGAATAGGTCTGGGAGAAGAGGGTGAAGAACCCAAAGGAGGGAGAGAGTACAGCATAAATGGTAAGCTGCTTGGGATGGCTCCAAGATTGTTGTTGAAGCCGTTACGGATATTACCTATTTGGTTCGCGAGATGGATCTAGACAAGCCGCCGGGAAAGGTTCATGTGGACGACTTGAAGGCATATTACGACCATTCAGAGGCCCATCACCAGCTGGAGCATGCTTCCAATGATTACGGCTATCAAGGGGTCGAAGACGTCCTGGCCCAAGTGCCTCCCTCAGAGAATGTGATCGACGCTGGCGAGGATCCTGTGAGGGCTCTCGATTTGACGAACCCTTTCTCCAGTTCATCATTCCATCCTTTCACTCAGGCAATGGGACATCAAGATCGCTCCGATCGGTGGCAAGGTCATCAAAATTTTACTGGAAGCGGAAGGACAACATCACGGCAGCTTGCACTCGCAAGTCGCTGAAAGTAGTGCACCCTTCAATTATTAGGTACTCAGGTACCCTACTGACATTCGTGTGAGGGAGGAACTTCATTGCGGTACCCACTTTCTCCCGGACCCGACCCATTGGATTGGTTATCCCGCAGTGAGTGGAGCCGACTACCCTTGGGTTCGGGCGCAGAGAAAGTCACCGTCCTCAACACCAAAAAAATAAATGAGAAAAAAAGAAAACTTCTTCCTAAAACAAAATTGCTGCACCGTGACAGCTCCTGGCATCAACTCAACATTAGATTGGCTTGCCACGTAATCATGCGAGCATAAAGTTAAGATATCAAGGCATGTACTGTCCCATGCACTCGGCGGACAGGCGGAGTGGGCTCAAAATGGAGCCGCACAAAGCCGACCCCTGCGCTTTGGAGGCGAGATTAAATTTGCGTCGCGCCTAAGGTTTATGAATCATTCCAGACACGGAACTAGTGCCTACGGGCATAATTTGGTCAATGTAAGGCACTTTAGCTCATTCAGATGAATGTCGCTTTACCAAAAACTAACAATTTCTATAGTGAAACGATACAGAGGTACGACCCAAATTCGAGGCTTATACGTTCAACTCACACTGACAACCACCACAGAAGATTAGCATGGCCCCTGCACTAAGGATGACACGCTCAATCAAAGAGAAGCTACCAATTTTTTTTTTCATGTTATATTCTTTTCTTTCCCTTGATCTCTTCTGTAGCCCTTCTTGCTTTCCTTGCCGCCAACGATCAACCCTGCCGTAGCCAACAGCCTGGACAACTTTTAGAAACCAGAGATTTGAAGCAGGCGCATGTCATAATTGCTACAGTCTCTTCTTCCTCTGTGCGTCTTCTGAGGAGAGTTCTGACTGTCCGCCTCGGCCAACGATGTAATGGCCTCGATAACCCAGCGGATCAGGGAAGCGTATCCATTCCTAAAGAAGGCTCTGTATGCTGGATTCATTCATCATCGTATATGATCACCTCTGGTATTGAGAAGAAGCCGCCTTTTTCTTGAAGATCCGAAGGTCAATCCAGTGTCCCAGGAAGGCTTTCCCGGCATACCACGTGGGCGGGAACTTTGGCAGTCAATCCCGCTCCTGGGCGACCACGAGCTGGCCATGGCCCAATGGCAATGCACAAGCAGAACTGGCATTTTGGCCGATGCTACGCTTTACTGCTCGTATGGGCAATCCTCGGCCAAGTCCGCAACTAGGAGTTCTCGTATGGGTATGGGCAAATGCTCGGCTCGGATGAGGTGCTCCCGCGGACATCCCCGCAGGGCGTGCAAATAAGGGGCGGTCATTTTTCTGGCACCTAACTAGCTAACCACCGAGCTCGTCGTTGCGATATCGAGACGCGAGTATCGACGACAATTCTTCTCACCGTAGAAAGTAGAGTAACCAGTAGTCTTCGTAGAGATATCCCCTCCATTAACATGTCTAACCAGATGGCTAGTTACATACTCAAGGCGGGATGAACGGCAGCTGCTTCTCCCGTTGTCCGCTTTATTCCCACCTCCTGCACCGGCGCGGATCTAGTCTGGATCGCCAGACCTCCTTCGGCTCTCCGACCGGCCGGCTTCCCCACATTACAAATCTCTTTCAGTCACCGCTGTATTCCATGCTCCGTACATATAGGAGCCTTTACTCCTCACGGCGCAGTTCTTCCCTCGCTCGGTACTTCTCGCTGCCGACACCTTCCACCCTCCGAGCCAGGATGTCTTCACCCACTCTCGCCCCTGGCCCGCTGGGCAAGCCGTCTATTCGCGGCGACAGCCGTTCCAACTCGCAAGAGGATATCCGCCGTACGTATAGCAAACATGACTCACGGGAGGTCCGTACCTCTAAGCGGATTGCTGAATCGGACAAGGAGCTTGAGCTTGGTCTCGACGGCCGGGAGGAGGACTCATCCGACACCTCCGACGCCGACTGCTCGCCCGACGAGGCCCCGGATGGCGGCTTCGAGGCGTGGACGGTCGTCCTCGGTGGGTGGTGCGCCTCCTTCTGCGGCTATGGATGGATCAATAGTGAGTGCTAACCCCCGCTTGAGCACACGAACCCCTATCATCTTCAATGCTAACGCAAAGCCCAACCGGAGGCATCGGCACGTTCCAGGAGTACTACCAGAACGGGCCTCTGAAGGAGTACTCGGCCAGCGAGATCTCGTGGATACCGTCCCTGCAGATCTTTTTCATGTCCATCCTCGGCCCCGTCATCGGCCGCATCTACGACCGGTACGGCCTGCGGGTCCTGGTGGGCGTCGGCTCATTCATGCACGTCTTCGGCCTGATGATGGCCTCGCTGTCGACGCAGTACTACCAGTTCCTGCTGTCCCAGGGCGTCTGCAGCGCCATCGGCGTCGCCGCCGTCTTCGTCTGCGCCCTCAGCACCATCCCCGGCTGGTTCACGCGGCGGCGCGGCCTCGCCTACGGCGTGCTGTCGACCGGCTCGAGCCTCGGCGGCGTCGTCTTCCCCATCATGATCAGCCGCCTGATCAAGACCGTCGGCTACGGCTGGGCCATGCGCGCCGCCGCCTTCATCATCCTCGGCCTGCTGGTCGTCGCCAACCTGACGCTCAAGACCCGCCTGCCGCCCACGGAGACGAAGCTCTCGCGGGAGCTGATGGCGCGGCCGTTCCGGGAGCCGTCCTTCGTGGTGCTCCTGGCCGGCCTGACCCTGATCCCCTTCGGGCTCTACATCCCGATCGACTACATGCCCGTCGCGGCGATCGCGGCTGGCATGTCGAAGGATATGTCACAAAATCTCGTGGCCTTCTACAACGCCGCAAGGTATGTCGTTCCCACATCTCTTCGAGGCTGGTGGAGTGTTAGTTGCTGACTGCCCAACGCAGCATGGTCGGACGCCTGAGCTCCGGGTACCTCTCAGATCGCCTGGGCAAGTTCAACATGTTCATCACCGCTTGCTACATCGCCGGCATCTTGATCCTCGCCATGTGGATCCCCGGCTCCAGCATCGCCGCCGTCATCGCCTTCTCGGTGCTGTACGGCCTGTCCTCCGGCGCGTACATCTCGCTGATGGCCCCGCTGGTCGCCCAGATCTCCCCGCCCCAGGAGGTCGGCTACCGGAACGGCCTCACCTTCCTGGTCTCCGCGGTCGGCGGGCTGACGACGTCGCCCATCGCCGGCGCCATCATGAACGGTCCCGGCGGCTGGGTCGGCCTGAAGGCCTTCGCCGGCGCGCTGCTGGTGGCCGGCACGACGGGCGTGCTCCTGTGCCGGGTGATGAGGACTGGGTTTAAGCTTTTGGTGGCCTTCTAGCTGCAGCTGATTCTACCTTGAAGGATAACTGATTTGATGATATCTTATGAAACTCGAGTAAGCCGTGTGGCGTGCCTTGGGATACCTGTATATTCCTGAAAATTGATGGACATATATGCATGCACATAGTTAGAATGATAGCCTTGACATTTCTACGGCGCAGCCGCGAGCTTATATATTCGGGACTTTCGTGCCACTGCCAATAAGTAGAACCCTAGCTGACGGACTGGTCATCGAAAATTTCTGTTCATTTATCCTCGAGCAGTAGGATATAACGAATGGAACAATCATCGCGGAAGCAACGCATCCAGACGCAGTCATAGATGAATATCATCCTTCCGAATGTACTTGTCAGGCCATCAAGGCGTCAGTCTCAGCACATTTACCGTCTCAGCATGGCCATATCGTATCGCCCAAGATCCCCAGCCAAGTCCCCAATACCGCCGCCAGACGCCAACGATTCCGGACCATGTTCCCGCTAAATCAAACCCCTATTGCGTTCTACCCATTAATCTCAAAACCCACCGACCCCCTGGACCCTCTTGATAGCCCCAACCACTCCCTTCGCCCAGCTGAACCGCCCCGGATCTACCCCCATTGCCCCCTCTGCCTCCCTCCCCTCCTGGTCCCTCCACACCCCCTCCCGCAGCTCCCCGTACACCCCCGTATTCTGGTTGCGCGCCAGCGTGCCCGCCCACGCGGCGCACACCTCCTCGCTGTCTACCATGACGTTAATCTCCTGGCTGTGGAACCAGCTCTGCGTGTCCTGGTTGCCGTTGCCCACGACGCCGACGCGCCCGTCCACGATCATCAGCTTGATGTGGCAGCTGCGGCGCTTGCGCGACTGCGGGATCGGCCGCGTCTGGTCCTTGGCCACGTACCAGTAGTAGTGGAGGCGGGGGCGGGCCGCGGCGGAGAGGGAGCCGTAGAGCTTGGAGGCGACCATCTCGTTGTGGCCGCCTTGCATGGGGAGAAGCTCGCCCTGTTGTTTTTGCCGCTGTCAGTATCTACCGAGCCATCAAGTTTCTCGAAAAGGGGTGTCGGGAGGCTGCTAGGGACAGGTTGCTTACAGCATCATTGTAACCAAGGCAGATATAACAGTAGACGTCCACGCCCCGCTCGCATGCCTCAAGAATAGCGGGCAGGAGCGGCTCGGCGTTGAGCGTTGGCGACTGGATAAAGACACTCTCCTTGGCATTGCGCAGACCCGCCAGCCACGCCGCGTTCTGCGGGTTGGCGACAGACCGGTGGTTCGGTGGTCCGTATGGCGGCCGGTTGACCAGCGCCATCGGGAACGGCGCGTGGGCACGGTGTGCGAGATACGGCGTCATTTCATTCTCCGGTGGGCCCTCAGGGGCGTCTGCGTGGAACCCGGTATTTGTCGTGTGGTCCAGGTGCCGGTTGACAGCCTGTAGTCGAGTCTCGCCAGGCTTGGCCGACACGGACGCCTGGACCCGCGCGACCTCGCCGGCGATGTCCACGTCCCAGTGGGGATCGTCGCCGTTGTGTTCTGGGAGGAGACCGTCATTGGAACTGGGACGGCTGTCGCTCTGCGCACTGCTTCCATTCGCTTGTGTGGCAGTAGGCGGGCCCCCTGTCTCATTCTTGTCTGTGTGTGATGTAACAGTGGCTGGACCTGTGCCTGGTACGATTCGATGTTGGTCGTCGCTGGCTTGAGCCTGTCCACTTGCTGCAACACCAGTCTGTTGAGTGCCAGCACTGTCATTGCCGTAAGAGGGCCACTTGCGCATCTTCTTCGGGTCAACGATAGCGGAGTGTCCCCGAATGGCGCCATTCTCATCGAATATGGCATCAAAGCTCTCTCCAAAGCACCCAATAATTCCCTTCGCCGCCGGGGAGTCGTGGGTGGGCAGCGGGGGGTGGAACTTCTTGTGCCACGAAATCAAAGCCACGTCGTATAGCGAGTCGACAATGGGACCCTCCACGTGAACCATCATCTCCGTGTTGTCGTTGTCCTGGATATTGTTGCTCTGAAGGACGGCGATCTTGCGGTCAACAACCATATACTTGGCATGGAAGGTTCCTAGCATGGGCTGGTGGTAGTTCATGACCTCGAGGTCAATGTTGGGGATCTCCTCGCGGCGCGGCAGCCCGACGCTCTTCGCGGAGAAGTCCTTCTCAGACACAAGGTAGTGTGGCTCGACCAGCTGCTTGGGGCTGCCACGGTCGTAGATGATCTTCATGACCACCTTGACGCCCCGTTGGCCCGCACGGCGCGAGAGCTCGCGGATGGCCTCCGTGATGAGCTTGGAGGCCACGCCGTTCTGCCAGTAGTTGGTGGCCAGGTACACCTCCCGCTCCGCACGTACGATCAGGTTGGACATGTGTCTGGCGATGTCCGGAATGCTGCCGGGTGTGAGTCTGGGTCTCAATTGGCATGTCCTCATCCTTACTCACGTAGATATGATGGTCAGAGGCAGTACGCCACTGCTGCCCATGAGAGACGGACTGACGACAGCGCGGCCAAGGTCGTCCTCTATTGAGCACACGGCATCATGGTACATCTACTCCTATCAGGCGGCGCACTCTCATCAATGTGAGGGAGTTGGACGTACCGCTAAGAATAGCTCGCTCGGCTGCGTTGCGCCCCAGTTCCCACACTTGGCTGCTCTCTCTAAGGCTTGCGTGGAGACCGCTCTCTTCCCCGCGCCATGTTCAGACTTGTGCGCAGTGTGCGTGCCCGCATGATGACCGTACAATTTCTTCCACGCGTCGCCTGGGGCAAGAGTGGGATCGCTTGCGAGCAGCGAGGAGACGCTCTCCTGGGAGGTGAAGAGCGCGATGAGATCGTCACTTATAGTGTCATCTGACGCAATTTCCTTCATGTCGGCACTGGTAGGGGCAGGACAGTCCTTGGGAGACGTCTGCGCAGGTCCGAGTTGTCTTTGGCGGGGTATGGTGAGGGCGCTGTACGGGAAGAGGATGAAGACTTGGAAGAAGGCGTCACTCAAGGCGCGGATTATCTCGAAGATGGTCATTATAAGAGACTGGACAGTTCGGACTGTCCACGAGGAGACGCCCGGTGGCTCATCACCATCACTTATACGGAAGCGGGGACGCCACAACCAGGATGGCGTGCGTGTTCCTGGGATCCTGGGGCAGCTGTTCGACGGGCACCAAGCAGGATCCGGCAGGGCCCACGGGATGTCCAGACAGGCGTTGCCAAGCTTTGGCCAAGACTTGAGGCTTATTGAGCAACCGGGCGACGAAGATCATCGACAGTGACATCCAGGCAAGGGTGGGATTGGCTGGTGCCCCAGAGTCCGTTGCTGGACGGCGTGCAGCTACCAGCTAAGTGGTGATGAATGATGGCATTCCGGAAATACCGATTGGATGACGTCAGCCCACCGTGAGGCCGCGCACCACCTAAGCCACCCTCCAGCATCACGGCCATTCGTGGGCGATTGAGTTCTGAATCCGATGGGATTGGATAGTCAGGGGCATCGCTACAGCATGGAGAAGGGAGACCCGTTGCACGAGAATGAAGAGCTTCTTTCGAGGACCCTGCTTGCCAAGATGCTAGCGAGAACATCGTGCAGCCAGCTAGTTAGACAAGTGAGATATCCATCCCCACAGCCCGGCTCCGTGAGGTGGTCGGCCGAAAGCCAAATGAGACGCGGAAGTGCTGTTCATGGTACCCTAAAAGGAGACAAAGACGGCTGTCCCGTCTATTTCGTACTGTCTAGGAAGAATCCTCATGCCCATCTGTCCCAAGCGCCACGTCGAGTCCCTTACTACAAAATGAAAAGAAAACCCACCTCCAGTCGCCCTCCGCTAGTGTGGGGGATGTCCCTCATGCTACAGACGCTCTCTACAGCTCACTGATCTCCTCGCTTGCCGACCCTTTCTTCAGCTTGGCAAAGTCCGTGAACCCCAGCTCGTACGCGAACGCAAGCGTCATCCGAGCGTGCTGAAGCATGTGGTCGAAAGAGAGGTACTTGATCAGGTCATCGGTGCTGTGGATATGCTTGTCCGAGTTCTCAAAGGCCGACTCTATCACGAACGCAGAGGCGTACCCAGCCTTGGAGGCGGAGGCATGGTCGGAGCAGGCGTAGCCACACTTGGTCTCGATGTACGGGATAGTGCAGTACTGCAGCCCCAAATGTCAGTATCAGGCAACGCAGGAGGGAACGGGAGATGAACCCACCTCAACAATGATCTTCTTGATGAAGTCGGTGAGCGCCGGGTTGACATAGTCAACAATGACGCCCACACTCTCCTCATCACCAGCGTCAAGGGTACCCTGGGCGTAGCCGGTCATGTCCTGCTGGAGCATCGCTTTCACATCACGCTTGGCCTTCTCGTACGACGCGAAAATGGCCTGGCTGCCGAGCAGACCGCCCTCCTCAGCGGAGTACCAGTGGAACTCGAGGGTATTCTCCAGCTTGCCTTCAATGACATCGTCCGAGCTGAGAAGCACCCTGAAGGCCTCGAGGATGGTCACCGTGCCGCTGCCATCGTCGTCGGCCCCAGGTGCGGGCAGCACGGACGGCAGCCACAGGTTGATGGAGTCCTGGTGGGCTCCAATGACGACCGTGGAGTTCGTCTTGCCGGGGATGGTGGCGATGACAGACGACTGGGCCCAGGAGTGCGGGAAAGCCTCGGCCTTGACGCCATACTCATCTGCTCCGGCGTCCTGAATCAGGCCCTGGACCTGCTCCAGAAGCCACTCGGACGACTGACGACCGTAGTCCGACTTGTAGTAACGGGTATGGAAGGACGTGAACTTTTCGAGATTCTCGCGCATGTGGCTCTTGGAGAGGTTCTTCAGCAGCGGGTTGACCTCGTCCTGGAGAGTGACCTTGGCGGGGAAGACAGCGGTGTCGGCTTGGCTGCGAACGCCTAGAATGCCGAGATCAGGGTTCTCTGTTATGTCCATGAATCTGACGCCATTCTGAATGCGCGAAAGAGGTTAGTATGATACGCGCGCTCTCCTGGGGCTTGTGGGTGTTGGTGAGCATAGTCATACCCGGCGCAGCTCCCACTTCTCCTCTTCTGTGACCCAAAACGTCTTTCCGGGTTCCAGCTCGACATGATACTTAGTTGAACCAGTCAACTCTGGGTGGAGCTGGATATGATCGTCGGCCTCGATCTTCTGCATGAACCGGGCGCTGACGGCCGGCAGCAGGAGCGCAAGCGCGGAAGCTTGGGAGAGCTTCATCTCGGGCGAGTCGGCGGCGGTCCGCGCGGAGAGTTGTGACAGAAGGAGTGGCGGAGAATACTCGGTAATGCGGTATTCCTAAGTATAAATAGCAAGGCTAATGATTCGTACCGATGAAAGCTGTTCGAAAGAAGCGATGAAAGCCCAGACGATAGGATGAAAGTACTGAGCGTGGAGTCGGGATGGATGATTGAACAGCGACAACAGCAACAGCTTGGAGGCGCAGTGGAGATCCCCGCAGCCGGCGCAGGCAGCTGTGAGTGACACCATCGGCACTACTAACCGATAACGTTCCGATAAGGGGCGGAAATACCTCCTACCGTCAGCATCCACGCTCTAGGTTCAAGGTACCTTGGCACCTAGCCCATCTTAGCCATCCATCATTTATAATCGGCCTTCGTCGGAATCCGAACCCCTTCCTCCAGCCATGTCAGGAGTCAATAACGGCAGACAGAAAATGAGACCCCAGATTTCACATACGCCGAGTGGCATCTACTACGTGAATCTGGACGCTGAAACATCTTGCGAACGGACTCCGGCCTGTTAGCATTGCCGAGTGCTTACCAAGACGACATGGCACATGTGGAATAAGTCTTCTTTATCTCCTCGCATCCCCTGTTGTCCTCGTTCCTCTCCGCAGAAAAGTGTCTGCTGCTTTAGAATCTCTTCCAATACAGTTGGTGTCTGGCCCTCCAAAGGTTGAAAATGGCGAGCAAGGACTCTCCCCCCGCGACTCAGCCGGGCAAGCACCCCGGTGACCTTATCAACCGCGGCGTCAAGCGACAGAGCCCCTCCGGCACGGCCACCTTCATCGGTCTCCGCAGTCTCGACCCTCTCCTGCAGTACCAGCTCCTCTTCCGCGGCCTCGGCCCCGCCCTGCTCGCCCGCCTCGGCGTATCCGCCGTGCCCGCCTCCAGCTCCGCCCTCGCCGGCCTGCCCACCGCGCTCGGCCTGCCCCTGCCTCACCTGCTCCTCCTCGGCATGGCCGCCGGGTCGTCGGCGAAGCAGATCTTCTGGCTGCTTGACATCGCGCAAGAGTACTTCCCGCCAAGTTCTGCGGCCGCGGTCAGCACCTACAACACATTGGTCAACAGCGTCAACTCGCTGCTGCTCCTCGCCGGCGCGACCTCCGCGGCGCTGTCCACGCCTGCATTGAGCGTGCCCCTCGCAGGGGGTAGTGGCGGCGGCGACGGTCGGTGGTTGCTACCCCTGCCGGTGGTGGTCGGCGCGCTCATGTACGCCGTCGGAATCACCATCGAGACGGTGTCAGAGATACAGCGCAAGCGATTCAAGGAGCAGCCGGGCAACGAGGGGAAGGTGTGCACGGAGGGGCTGTGGCGATTCGCGCGCCGGGTCAACTACACGGGTTACACCCTCTGGCGGACGGGCTTCACGCTCGCGGCAGGTGGGTGGATACCTGGTCTGATCACGGCCTTGTTCAACGTGTGGAACTTTATGAAGAGCACTGCGATGCTGGATGATTATATGGCGAGGAAGTACGGTAATGAGTGGGACAGGGTGAGAAAGGAGGTCAGATGGGCGGTTGTGCCTGGTATTTATTGAGACGTCTGGAGGGGCCCACCGGGAGACAGTAGGACCTGTCGTCTTAAATATTGCGGTAGGACATTCAGGTCACCATGTAAACGAAATATACGAACAAATCTCTTTTATCTTCCACGCTAGGCAGAGTGTATCTTCACGCTAATGTATGCGTCGTTCTATCCAAGCAACACGCTACTCACGCCTTTGATATCGAACAGTAACCTCCAGCGCGTAGGCCAAACTCCGGCTTACATGCTGTCCTCCATCTGCCGTGACCTCGTCTTGGCCCAGCTATCCCGCTCCTCCTTGCCGCCTTGATTCTCCAGCCCCATCCCCCGCTCCACCCACTCCTTGCTGCCCATCTCGCTCAGCCGCGACAGCGCCCGCGCGAACGCGAACGCCTCCTCCTCGCCCGTGAACAGGTTCGAGTTCTTGAGCTGCGTCGCGTGGTGCTCCATGTCGTCCATCAGGTGGCTCATGACGCTGTCCACCTCCGCGTCCCCGCCCGCCTTCATCGACTCGCGCAGCTCCTCCCTCGACACGAACAGCTCCGGCAGCGGCACCGCCGTCGTCAGCACCAGCTTCGCCCGGCTCTCGTACACGGCGTCGATAAAGGTGATGAACCGCCGCGCCAGGTCCCGCTGCCGGTAGGTCATCCCGGGTACGTCGGTGACGATGAAGGCGTCGTACGAGCGCATCAGCTCGATGAAGTCCGCCGCCGAGGTGGGCCGCCCGATCAGCTCGTCGAAGGTGAACCAGGCGCAGCGGCCGCTGACGCGCGGCACGCGGATCTCGCGGCCCCAGACCCGCTGCACCTCGGCGTGCGGCTCGGGCTCGTCCGGGTCGCCGAGGAAGCGGAACCAGCGCTCGGCGTGGGCGGCGGCATGGCTATCGAGGGGGGTGTGGTAGACGCCCGAGGGTGGCCGGGGGATCTTGCGGTAGTCGGTCGGCGAGTCGAGGTTGATGACGTGGAGGCGGGATTTGAGGAGGTTGATGGCGGGGATGAAGGACTCGCGCTGGATACCGTTCTTGTAGAGCTCGTCTGGGTGTCGGTTGGACGTCGTGAATATGACCACACCGTGCGACAGGAGCGCCTCGAGTAGCCTGTGGGTTTCGTCAAGGATTAGAGACCGTCTCATAAGAAAAAAGGTGGTAAGTCACGGAAGGGCACATACCGCCGTAGAATCATAGCGTCTGCCACGTCCGTACACTGGAACTCGTCGAAACACAGCACGTTTCCGTGCTCTGCTATGTCCGCCGCGACGAAGGGGACGGCGTCGATATCGTTCCCATGTTCCATCTTTATGCGATGCAGCCGCTTGTGGACATCCTGCATGAAATTGTGAAAGTGTATCCTCGTCTTGGACTGCACCGCGCTGGGTAGCGTCTCGTAAAACAGGTCCATCAGCATCGTCTTGCCGCTGCCGACGTCACCGTATAGGTACAGCCCGCGCGGCAGATCGCTCGGTATCTCGGCGATGGGGCCTTTGGAGGACTTGCCCCCGAAGATGGAGGCGAACAGGGACTTCTTCGCCTTCAGGTCGTCGAGGTTGGGATGTACAACAGGTCGGGGCTTATAGTGCTTCAACTCGTCGTGTAGCCGCTGCAAGCTCTGTATTATCCCTACAAGCAACAATCAGTTAGTATTACTCCCAGTCTTTCTGGACAGTGAGGGGCTCAGGGGAAGCTAACCTCGCTGGTGCTCATCATTCTTCAACCTTCCCTCGGCCACCCGGCGGTCATACAGCTCGATGGGGCCGATGTCATCCTGGTTGACTAGAGACGGTAAGCTTGGCGCATATACCACAGGACCCGCCGGCCTTCCCGTACCATTCTCAACAGTCGCATTGGCTACAACCAAGGCGCGTCGTCGCTGGCCTGCAATGTAGGCTGCAGGCAGTATGAGTCGGGGAGAGCCGCTCGTCTTCACATGCTGCTGCGGCCGAGCCGCCACACCTCCCACCCGCGTCCGAAGAGGAGCAGGTGCCCTAGTGTGCAGACTGCTTGCAGTTGGGGAATGCCTCCGACAGGCTCGAGAGCTCGAAGGGCGGCAAAGGGGCCGCAGGGAGGAGACAGCTGGGCGCATCCTCACCGGTATTGGCGTCTGTCTTGAATCGTCTTTTTTTCTCAGCAAGGACAAAGCGATCGCTGATCCATGAGGGAATCACAAGCAAATATGCGCAGCGCGATATATACTAGCAGGAAACCAAAACGACCGCGAAGGATGCGTGGCGACAAGCGGTACCAAGGAAGGGCGAGTTGCTAACGGAGTAAGCAGACGAAGATGACTGTAGTCCCTGTGCTGCGCCGCCTCTGGGACCGGAGTTGCTGGAGAGCACGGAGTATGGCCATGTGCCTCCGCCGCCGGATCAAAAGGGCCCTTGGGACTCGGCCATCAAGACGTCAGACCCTTTCTCCGGCCGGCGCCGGCGATTGTCGGTATTCGGAAATAGCATGGAATGGTCAGCAAATCACGTCTGGGCGCATTCGAAGAGCCGAGGCAATGTGGGGCCGCTTTGTGGGGGAATCGCGGCCACTTCCGATCTCGTCTCATTTAGGGCGAGCTTGCATCTCTCTTCCACCTGTCTGCCCGTGTCAGTCAGGTACACGTTTCATCCGATAATCGAGGAGGTGACAGCGCCAATCGGATGGCCTGATGACTTGCCGTATGAGATATACTGTCATACATCTGTGCGTATTTGGCCCACAGGGTGTTAGGACTCGGGAGAGGCAACCAAGGATCCTGTCTCGATATCCTCTCCTCCCAGGTTGAGGTATACACTCTTGTCGCTGCCATGGATTGTGCTTCATAGCGCACGTTCTCATCGATGAAAGAGAGGCAAGATCAACTTGACGTTGACCGATCTTCTTTTTTTCATACTCGCCGACAGTGTCGATGACCCATTGCGCTCAAGACGCAAGAATTGAGACTCCGTCTCTCAAAAGAGATGTTAGAGGGTTATGTCTTTCACAGCTATCTGATTGCGGTTAGGGCGCCCATAAACGCCTCAACGGTCGAGCGATGTAGTCTCATTATTGCCAAGTGTTCTTTGTTCATCTTCTTCCTCCCCCCTTATCCTCCTCCGCTTCGTCCACACCAAATATCAACATAGCATTAGGCATAAAGCCGGCTTGAATTAAGCCATGAACAAAGCCAGCCCAAAAGCTCCAAGCACAGCAATAACAGAAGCCTCCTGACCACCTGCGCCGCTTCCCCCGCTTGACCCGCCACCATAGCCCGAGCCAGACGTCGCCGTTGAGCTCGCCGACGAGGAGGTGGAGGACGACGAGGCTGAAGCTGCTCCAACTGTCCCTCCAAAGACCGAGGCCGGCGAGATGGCGGTCTGCACATTCTTCGCGGCGTTCTGGTACGTCTGCAGCTGGTCGGAGCTGTTGGCGTTGACGATGCCCGACATGCCGCTCTTGCAGTGGCTGAGGGTGTTCTGCGCGCAGTAGAAGACGATGGGATTGGTATCGTTGACCGTCACGGAGAAGACATTGGCCTGTTGGGAAAGGGGTCAGCGTTAGCTTGGGCCTCCTAGACACATGAAGAGAGGGACTTGACGTTTTCCATACATTCTCGCCTGACTTGGTAGGCATGAAGCCGGAGAAGAAGCCACCAGAACTCGAGGGGGCGCAAGGATTGCTGAAATCTCCGGCAACAACGCTGTGGTTGATTGGGAAGAAGTGGTACTCGAGGACGTCGCCCTTGGCGGCAGTAACCGAGCTGGGCGAAAAGGCTAGGCCGCTTTCCCCGACGTTGATGCGGATAGTCTTCGCGCTGGCTTGCAAGGCCAGGCTTACCGCCACGAGGAGCTTGCCAAGAGGTGCCATCTTGTTCTTCGGGTCTGTCTTCGTGGTGTTCGGTCTTCGTCTGTCCTACGTCTGGAAATGAGAAGATATGAGGGAGTAACAGACCGGTCGAGTTCCTTTCTGACACACTCGGTATATATATATTATCCCATGGCTGCCAACTCTTTGACAGCACCGGAGTCTACGTTCCTCAACAACTGAAGCAGCCTATCCTAGTCTCGAAAAGCGTACTTTGTGAGGGTTACGAGATGGACGACAATGGCGGAACACAGCCTCTACGATGATTAACTACATCCGGTATGCTTGGAGTAACCTAGGGCGTCGGACTTGCGTTTGGATAAAGGAGAAGGGAAATGGCCGAATACACTTGCCTTCTCACGTCAGTCTTTGTCAGTGACAGGAGCTGGCCGCCCTCGGAAGCACAGAAGGGCTGGCAGATTAGAATACAAAGACGCTGGCGCACAATACGAGGCACCCAATAGAGTGGGAAGAGGTGAGGCTTCTAGCAAGGCCTTGCATTGATTGGGATCTAGCTAGCAGCAGAGGTGGTGACAGCCGACCTCTGCCGGCGTTCACGCTGGTCGTGATGGTATCAGTCAGGATCTCAAGATTTCTCTAGCGTAAGGGGCAGTGCAGATGCCACTTTGCTCGATATAGTGCTTAGGCGCACCCATCAGACGGAAGGTCGGTGATCCGCTGCAAGCTCGTGCCAGTTGTGCTAGATATCGAAGCCACAGTCCTGGGGGCCGGGATGTCCTTGCCCTGGAAGCAGGTGTATAGAGGAGGATGTGGACTCGGTTAGCCATTGCTTACAGCCATCCTAGACACTTAGACCCTCTGAGACTCGGCAAGCTAACTAAGAAAGATGTGCAAGTTAAACAGCTGACCTAGACGGCTTGATAACTTCGGCTGGAAGCTCGAAGATTGTGCACTAGCAGGCAGTCCGCAGTAGACTAAGGTCTCACGTCACTCCCGCAAAGCTTATTGGCACTTCGCATTGCAGTCCATTTCTGGCATCTGCCGGCTGGACGGAGCATCTTAGCTGCAAGATGGCGCTTGCTACCAAGATCCGGTTGAGGATGGAAGAAGCCGGCTCGGACTGAAGTCCGTCCGCCATGACAAGAAATGGCCCGCGTTCGGTCGAACAACTGCCCGCTACTCATCTTTCAATGGTCGGCGGCACCACGCCGCGCCAACTAAAAGCAGGCACTGGCAAAGATCCCGACTCTTCCAATCACTTCCTGTCTCCATCGACTCTCAACTGCAATGATAGAGAAGCAAATGTTGAAGAGAGCTGGTGGCCTCACATTTCAATTGAGCCTAGGCAGACCTGTCAGCGGTCGAGTCTCACAATCAAGGGCGTAAAGTTCGAAAGGAAGACGGTACAAATTCAGAATTTTCAGTGTATGAAATAATCATAGTGACTTGAAAGCACAGTCAAGATTATAGAAACGTTCATCCTTTGGGTGTAAATACTTTGAAAAGCGAGACGTAACATACCTCTCTAAGGTTTCACAGACAGCAACTGCGGTTAAAGGTCAAATGACTGCAAACATGAAAGTCACGTCGTAGCTGAGCATACTGCCCCGATGCAGTGATTTGAAGACTCGGGGGTCACTCAACTAGCAGCCAGCCAGTGCTCACGCAGCAAGAAGGGGGTGCAACGACCCAGTCTCATGATATAGCAAAGAGGCACAGTCTCTCATGAAGCGGTTGGCCGAATAGATCCACAGGAAACGCGTCCATTATTCATGTCGAACATCAAGGAAAGACGCTGGCATGGATTTTGAAGAGAGGGAAGAAAAAAATACCTAGGGAACACTAGGAGCTTGGCCAGGTTCACCGCCTTTCAGAGGTCCCGGCAGAATCTAGCTCCCCACCACGGCAGAAAAAAAGTTCCCAGGCGGAAATCTTATCGGAGTTCAATCCTGCAAGGCTCGGCCATTCTGTAGCGATTGTCGCCGTGCTCAACTAGGAAGATGTCGCAAAGCAAATCGAAATCATCTGGCAAGATGGCAGCCTCTGCCAGGTTCTCAAACTTCGAGACCGATCCACGGTTCAGCCTGCCCTCGAAGCGACATTCCAAGGTCAAGGTCGACAAGCGCTTCTCACGGATGCTGAAGAGCCCCGAGTTCGTCGAAACGGCCAAGGTTGACAGATACGGTCGCAAGCTGAAGACAGATACCAAGAAGAAGGCTCTTCAGAGGCTGTATCAGCAAGAAGATGAGGAAGACGATGAAGACGACGTAGAGGTTGAAGCTGACGAGGTTGTCGAGCGAGAGCTGGCGAAGGCAGAGGCGAAATATGACCCTGCTCGAGGTGGCGGCTTCTCATCCTCAGAATCCGATTCTGAGTCCGAATCCGACTCTGAAGAAGAGGACGAGGACGAGGACGATACTCAAGGCGCAGAAACGAGCACAGCTCCAGACATGCAGAGATACCGCAATGAGCAGGCAGAAGTGGAAGCCGGAGAGGTTACAAATCGCTTCGCCGTTGTGAACCTCGACTGGGACAACGTCACATCTACCGACTTGCTGGCATTATTTTCTAGTTTTGTACCTACAGGCGGCAGGATCTTCAAAGTCTCGATATACCCTTCCGAATTTGGCAAAGAAAGAATGCAGCGAGAAGAGTTGGAAGGGCCCCCAAAGGAGATCTTCCAAAACGAGCATACGAGCGACTCCGAAAACGACGACGATGATGACAGTGAGGATAGCGACGAGGACAGCGACGAGGACAGCGACGAGGAGACGAAGAGGGATCTCCTCAAAGAGGAGGATGACAAAGACTTCGACGGTGAAAAGGTTCGAGCATATATGTTAGATCGCTTGCGGTACTACTATGCGGTTGTTGAGTGCTCGGACAACAATACTGCTCAGGCCATTTACGAAGCTACAGATGGTACTGAATATCTGTCATCATCAAATTTTATGGACTTGCGTTTTGTTCCCGACGATGTCACATTCGACGACGAGCCACGGGACTCGTGCGAGTCTATACCGTCCGGCTACAAGCCCATCGAGTTTGTCACCGAAGCTCTTAGCCATAGCCGGGTGAAACTGCGGTGGGATGCGGATCCGGAGGAAGGCACGCGGAAGGAGACCATCAAGAACGCCTTCAAGGGAAGCCGTACGGATATTGCGGAGAACGAGCTACGTGCGTTCCTGGCAAGCGGCAGCGAAGCAAGTGACAGCGAAGAGGAAGTGGACGGAGGAGAAGATGGCGAGCCGAAGCTGAGCAAGAGGGAGCTTGCGCGCCGGAAAATGCGAGAAGCTCTCGGTCTCGATGACGAGGCAGCCTCGAAACCATCCAAGTCTGCCCCTGTAGGAGACATGCAGATCACGTTCACGCCAGCTCTGACAGGAGACAAACCAATACAGAAAGACAGAGACATGGAGGAGACTACGGTGGAGAAGTACGTCAGGAAAGAGCGTGAGAAGAAGGAAAGGCGGCGGGAGAAGGCCAAAGCCAAGAGGGGTGAGGTTGACCAGGAAGCGGGCCCCGAGAAGGAAGAGGAAGCAGAAGGAGATGCCGGCTTCGACGATCCCTTCTTCACCGCAGAGCCCGTGAAACCCTCTAAGTCTGCTATCCGCAAGGAAGAGCGGCTGAAGAAGCGTGAGGCCAGACAGGCAGAGGAGAAAGCGAGCGCGGCGGAGAGGGCACAGCTTGAGCTTCTCATGGCCGAGGATGATGACGACAAGGCGGCACATCTCAATCACTTCGACATGAACGAGATCATGAAGGCGGAGAAGAAGAAGAACAAGAAAAAATCCAAGAAGGTTAAGAAGGGCTCGGAAGAGGACAGGGGAAAGCTGCAGCAGGACTTCAAGATGGACGTGGCCGACCCCCGGTTCACGGCGGTATACGAGAGCCACACGTACGCCATCGACCCATCGAACCCCCACTACAAGCCCACCGAAGGTATGAAGAAGATACTTGAGGAGGGACGGAAGAGGAGAAAGACGGGGCGCGATCCAGAGGACGAGGATGCGGATGTTCCGGTCTCGAAGAAAGCGAAGAAGGCCAAGGCTAGTCAGGACGACTTGAGTGGCCTGGTACAATCCATCAAGAGGAAGGCCAAGGCTAGGAGATAATCAAATGGAAAAGGCGCGGGTTACCGAGTGGCATCTTTATTGCGGATATTTTCGGCCACACTTTCAAATGGAACACCATAGAGAGCCGTCATGAGAGGACGAATAAGATAACGTTCCTGCCGTGTCACCATGACCTGCGAATCAGGCCAACAACCGTCGTGAGGCCTACTGCATGACCCAACATGTGCACTTCTGCCTTAGGTCTAAGCCTCCAGTGACACCGCCCCAGACAGTCATTGAGAAAATTGTCATCTTTTCATCAATTCTCACGGAAGACTCTGCTCTGCTTATCCTTACTGTCTTGGCATAGGCGATCAAAGTTCCCTTTCCGAGAAGCGATCTCTACAAGGTCCTCACTTTGTCGCATGGCAAACGACGAGATCATCCAGAAGACGAAGGAGGCCAGCAAACAGGCGAGCGAAAGCCCCAACACGGCGGACGAGAGCCTCATAGCGGACACGGCTCCAAAAATGGTAGGAGAGATCTCGAGTAGCTCACAAGCTGCAGGGCTGTTGACCACTGTCAGTTCCCAGGCAGATACCTTTCCATATGACCCCGCTGAAAAATCCTTCTCTAGGCGGCCAATTATGTCGTTGAGAATCCGGGCACAGTTGCTCTAGCCGTCGTCGCCGGAGCCGGGATCGCCACCGCCGCGGCACCAGGCGCCGTCGCAGCTCCAGTGCTCGGCGCCTTGGGCTTCGGCTCGAACGGCATCGCCGCAGGTACTTTTCCCACCCCCAATCTGCACTGGAACCCTCAATGTGGCGATCCTGGTACCTTTGCCGCTGATATACATTTCTTAACCCTGCAGGATCGGTCGCCGCAACCGTCCAAAGCGGTATCGGGAACATCGTGGCTCCGAGTGCCTTCTCGATGCTCCAGAGCGCTGCTGCTGGAGGCTACGGCGCCGCTACCGTCATCCCAGCCGTGCAGGGTGCAGGGGCCGGCATAGCGGGCGCGGCTGGCGCAGGCATCGCCTGGGTAAAGGCAAAGATGTAGATCTGGGGCCTGTGTTTCTACTAGGCAGAGCTGAATCGTCCAAATCCTGCAAACTATCGGTTATTAGGGTTGGAGAATGTGTAAAAGGCAAAGTGAAATTCACGATCTTGGAGAATACGAATTATTCATGCCACCAGAAGGTAAATGGACCCAAGCAAGTCCATTCTACTAGCATTATATTCTGAGACAGTGACATATGCCAACTGTATCCGACGCCCAGACATATATCCGGCCATTCTACCTCTCGTACTACCAACCCCTGAACACGAACAGCATTAATGATTTGGAATCCCACCCAGGCCCCGGTGCTGGAGTCCGCGTCCAGAAGAGTGAAGAGGCCGAATCCGACGATCATCAACGCGAAGCCGCCGTGGTGGATCGGTCGGTAGCGGCCGGTTTTTGACACGAACGCGCCTCCGGCCGCCGCAAACGGGACGATAATCAAGATGGTCGGGAGGAGCTGCACGCCAGAGTAGGAGGGAGACGAGCCCAGGACTCCTCGGAAGTATACGGGAAGGAAGTACAGCGCCCACATGGTGACGATGCTGTGGACGAACGTGAGAACGTATGCCGTCGCGGAGGTGCGGTTCGACATGAGGTGGAGCGGCATCGTCGGCTGGAGCGCGTACTTGGATCCCTCGAAGAACATGAATCCGACCAGGCCGCCCATCCCGACGACGAGGGGGATGATGACGCAGTAGGATGACCAGGGATACACGACGCCCGTCCAGGACAGTGCGATGAGGACCGACGATATAGACGCGATGAACAAGGCGTTGCCGGCCCAGTCGACTCTCCCCATACTGGTAGCCAAGGTGTCGTCTTTTCGGTACCGAACCTGCATGAACATTACGAGAATCAACAGCGCCACGCCGCCTACGGGCAGAATGATGTAGAATGATGTAGAAGACCCAGCGCCAGCTGATATTCTGTACGATGAGCCCGCTGAAGAGCGGGCCGAGCGCAGTGCTAAGGGCGACGACACCAAAGATGGCGGCCATGTAGTTCCCCTTCTCGCGCAGCGGCACAAGGTCGCAGACGACGATCTCGACAAGCACGTTGATGCCACCAGCACCTGCTCCCTGGATGATCCGCCCAGCGATGAGCATGCTGATATTGGTTGCGCCTCCGCAGATGCCGCTTCCAAGGACGAAGGCTGCAGTGGCGATGATCAAGGGCCAACGGCGGCCGAAGATGTTTGCGAGCTGGCCGAAGAGGGGCTGAAGGGATGTCCTGTGAGCGAAGCCTATTAGTCACAACTGCCATCTCATTCTAGCCGGCTATTTGAATGGATTCTCGTCTCACGTTGCAAGTAGACATCCGTCCACGGGCCATATGTAGAGGTCGCCGCCCCCTAGGTCTGCAATGACGGACGGCAAGGCGGTGGAACTGATCGTGACTTCCATGGCAGTCAGGAGGCCCGTGAAACAGAGTGCAAGGATGCGAATATATAAGCAAAGCCCTTTCTGCGGCGAAGACCCTGTCTCTTGTGGTACGGTCCCCTTTTCATGCCCCTGGCCCGTCGAGTCGGTGGCCGAGCCATGCGGGGGCTGAGGAAAGTCTTCCTCCAAGGGCATGTCCATGTTTTGATTCAAGAATCTCTACGTCTCTCAGGCTTTTCTCGATACAGAGCAACATTTGCTTCAATGCTAGGACAGCGAAGAGTGATAGGTAGTTTGTTGACGAAAGCTGCAGATAGTCCCGGAACCAGTAGGCGGATAGAGTCCTTAAGAAAAGAAAGAAACGGATGCCGTAGAAATAGAAAAGGAGCCAGGGAAATCCATTTTCTCAGTCAGATATTCGGACTTGGATTTGCACGGTCAAGGTAGTTGTAGAATGCATTCGGAGCCTTTCTTTCGGAGGGTTCCATTCGGAGTCGGAACCCATCTTCGGAGGCTTTTCACCCCACAACACACAACACGACGGTGGCCGAAGGAGACGGGCACGGGACAGTGGCCCGGAAGAGTGACAGGCACCATCAGTGTCAGATTTAGGAGGCTCATGATACTATCTTCTTCCCATATTGACGGAACAAGAATATTGGGCCTAGAGGTAGACTCGTTGTGACGCTTTAGGAGTAGACGACCACAGCTATTGAAATGTCGTTTGTAAGAGCATGTCTCGATTTCTATAGCTCCATATCGCCTGTCGGGATGTGTCGAGTTGCGACGCAGCTTACGCCATCTCGCTGGTATCCGTTGACTTTAGGCAGCGATCTTTCGGGAGCCTCCGATAACGGGAAAGCCCCTGCACTTGTGTTTGCTGCTGCAGCATCGTGGCATGAGCTGTTGTCACTTACTCCAGTTCTCTTTCTCCACGCCGGGCTCGAGGAACAAGTTCAAAGTCGACAGCCACCAACAAGATGTCAGCTACTGCTCCCTTTTGTTTCCCGGTCAAGAACCTCTCAAACACCAAGGTCAAGCTGGTGCCTTTTGAAGTGAGCAAAGATCCCCTCTCACATTATAGCGGGTCTCTCTTCCCCTCCTTAACGCCTTGAAGGTCGACCGCCATGCGCCGCGCTTCATAGAACTTGGCGGCGGCGGCCCGGAGATATGGGCCCATATGCTCGCCGGCCCCTTCGATACTGTCGACTACTTCAAGTCTATATTCGCAAATGACGTGGCCCCTGGTCCGGCAGTGTTCCATTATGCCATCCTGGACCTGACCAAGCCTGCCGATGAGAGCGGCGAAGAAGGCGGCGCCTTCGCCGGCGTACTTTCCTACACGGATGCGTCGCCCGCCAACCTCTCCCTGGAAATTGGCATCCTCGTGTTGCCGCCGTTCCAGCGGACACACGTCACAAGCAACGCCGTGGGCCTTGGGGTCCTGCAAGCGCTGACGTCGAAGTCTGAGGGTGGATTTGGCTTGACCCGCGTGCTGTGGCAGACCAGCACGGCGAACAAGGGGTCCATAAAAGTCGCAGAGAGGATGGGCTTCCGGCTCGAGGGAACACTAAAGTACCATCGGCAATTCAAGGACGGGAAGCTGAATGGGAAAGTCGGAAATGGGAGGCCGTCGCCGCCAGGATGCAGCGAGAATGACCTTTGGAGGGACACGCTCATTTTAAGTCTCTGCTGGGATGACTGGGATGAGAATGCGAGGGAGAAAGTGCAAGCAGCGATGGACCGGACACGATGATTCACTTGGTCCTGTTGAACCGGAGCTAGGTAATAGGGCCCAGAAACATCCAGACCTTCCATATCGAACACTTCGCCCTTGGCGACCTTGAAAATCTGTGCCCGCGACGCAATCGTAACCGCTGTGTTTTCTATTCTAGCTATCTGTAACTACTCAGGAAATACAACCTCAGGACTTAAAACATGTTCACGTACAGTCGTAGCCATAGATTAGCTTTCCTGCTCATTAGTCGTATGCTTGACCTCCTCCCTGGAGAACTTCTCAATCTTGTCGTCAAAGTCCCAGGCGTCCTTAAGGCCGAGCTGCTCGAAGAAGTTGACGATCGCGTTGCCCTTGCAGAACTCTAGGTCGGACCCTCCCTCCTTCAGTCCACGATACGAGTCTTGCATAGACAGCATGGCCGGAATGAATCCCGTGCAAGGGTAGATAGCGGCGGCGAAGCCCAGCTCATCGCACTCGCTTGTCTTCAGATACGGCGTCAAGCCCTAGGAGCAGTGACAGTTAGCACACAGAAACGGACCACATGAAAGAAGCGAACTAGGTGCTTACGTTAGGCAGAATATTGATCAGAACAGGGTGAGGAGCCAGCTCCTTGACCAGTGTCTCGCACTCTTCCCGGGTCCGCGGCGACTCCATGAAAGCCATGTCAGCACCGGCCTCCACAGCCGCCTTAAGGCGCTTGACCCCTTCCTCGAACGCCTTGTGGTCCGCGTGCTCGCCGCCAAACTTGACAGCCTGCCGGGCATCGGTACGGGCAATGATCACGAAGTCGGGGTTCGTCCGAGCCTCTACCGCACTACGGATGCGCTCCAGATAGACTTGCAGGTCGACAACGTCCTTGCCCTTGAGCTGCCCGCAGCGTTTAGGGAATACCTGATCCTCGATGTGGCACCCAGCGAGCCCGGCGTGCTCGTACATCTGGATCATGCGGCGGATGTTGAGGGGCCCGCCGAAGCCAGTGTCAGCATCAGCAATGACTGGCAAGTGCGTGTTCTGGGCTGCGATCTCGCCGATCTTGGCGAACTCGGTGGCGGTCATGACCGACAGGTCAGGCTGGCCGACCACGGAGCCTGTGGCGCCGCTGCCAGCGAGGTACAGGAAGTCGAATCCGACAGACGAAGCCACCTTTGTCGAGATGCCATCGAAGACACCTGGGCCGATCAGGCACTTTCCTGCAGTAGCGGCGTTAACGTGTGTCCTTAATATTCTCATGCGTGGTACTTGCCGCTCTTCAGCGCTTGGCGGAAAAGCGCGGGGCCATCTCTCTTCGTTCCGTTCGTGCTTGACATTGTTTGAAGTGGTAGGTGAATAGGTGTATAAGTGTGTGTGATGTGTGATGTGTGATGTCCAGCCCGGAAAGAGTCGTCTTCGGTTTGATTCCTGTGAAGTGGCTACGCTGTACCGGGCTCGTGGTTTCGATGCTGTACGTGCAATCCCAAAGTCTTGGAAGCATCTCCATCTTCTTACTGTAAATGAATGGCGACGGAGATGGAAACGGCGGCCGATCAGGTTGCACATCACCCGTTGATGATGAGGATGAGAGTGAGACGTCGTCATGACGTCAACGAAGAATTGATACCAGGGCGTCGATGAGACCCATCAATTAATAGTGACAGGATTTATTTCCGAATCAAGATCTGCTCTGCTGTATCACAGAACACCGGAGCATCCAATCCGGCACACGCTGAACCTGGTCCAGAGGGCCGATCACTGACGTTGAAGTGCGACCGAGAGCGAAGCAGACGCTGCGGCCTGTTAGACTGCGGCGGTTGTTAACCTGTCAACGTCCATTTGTCGTCACCATTCGCGAAAGCACCAACTTGTGGGGCATTGAGAGTCAAGGTACCTTCATTTAAAGAAGTGAGGGCCTCACGACATATATCTCACCTGCCCTGTTTCATTGCAGGCGGCTGATCGACTCACCGGCGGCTCTAATCGTGATCTGACCGTTAAGGCTTGATATCAGACATGATGGCAGAGAAGCCAGTAGTGACATCGATAGAGAGCGTTCCGGTAACCGTAGAGCGAAAGCCGTTCATCCAGCCGAATAATGATCAGAGGCTGCCTCATGCGGGTAAGTCGATGGATACTAAGTGCTCCCATCCACAGGGGGGCTGATCTAATTGACGATATCGGTGCAGGAACCGCAAGAGCCAATGTGGCCGCGACATACGAGCGGCCTAACGGGACCACAGAGGGTGACTATGCTCAGAGACATCGCCACATGACTGTGAGTCTCCGGCTCTTCGGTAGTCCCAACGATGTCTTTGGGCGTCTTCGACAAGTTGGTGAAGCTAACACGAAACCCGCCGTCTGAAGGTCATCCAGCAGCACTGTGACTTCTTCGACGCGGTAGGTTCAGGAGTCTACTTCGCACCTTATAGGAGGTTCTGACTCAGTTGCTGCAGGATCAAGACGGTGTCATCTGGCCGCACGACACGTTCTGGGGTTTCCATCGACTAGGCTTTGGGATCGCCCTCTCTCTTGTAGCCGTGCTCATCATCCACGCCAACTTTTCCTACCCCACCGTGCCTGGTTACGTCCCGGATCCCTTCTTCCGCCTTTATACCGCCAACATCCACAAGGCAAAGCATGGTAGCGACACAGGCACTTACGATACCGAAGGCCGCTTTATCCCGCAGAAGTTCGAGGACATGTTCGCCAAGTATGCGCGCGAGGACAAAGACAGCCTTACCTTGTCGGACATTTGGGCCCTTCACAAGGGTCAGCGGTTGATAGCAGACCCTATCGGCTGGGGTGGTGCATTCTTTGAATGTAGGCTGCTTTGTCCCGTCCGAGTCTCACACGGCCGTCTTACTGACACTAATAGGGTTGGCAACGTATTTGATGTTGTGGCCGGAGGACGGCAAAATGAAGAAAGAGGATATTCGCCGAATCTATGACGGCAGCCTCTTCTTTGCTTTAGCGGCCCGTAGGCCGAATAAGTAGTTCGGCTTGGTTTCCCAGGCGAGAGTGTAGGTGTCCCCAGGAATTGAGGCGAGTCCTGAGGGAATAGCATGTCCGAGAAGAATGGCTTTTCGGCAGCAGCATGCACAAACTGTCGACCTCTAGAAGAAGTTTTATAATGCTTCTTGGCTGCTTGACTGTCTTATAAATGTGAACAAGAAGATATAGCAGCTGTTTAAGCGACCGACAGGAGTTGCCCACAGATACCTGCCCAGCTTGACATGTTCATGTAGTGAGGTCGGCGAGCTGTATTTCATGGGTGATCAGTGTGACCTCTCTGCTATATTTGAGAGCCCTGTGTTTCGTCTGTACTGCATCTTATCTTGATACTCTGTAAAGACCACTGTTCCTAGATGTAGGAATGGTCATCGTACTGGCAACTTGAAGAGATGCCTTCCCTCAAATCTGGAAGACTCAAGGCGTCCTAAACAAGTGAACTGACTTTGTGATCCGGTATCAATGGCCTCTCCGTACTTTAAACATCAAATATCTTCGAAGTAATTCATATACTATACCCTCAGGTGTGTAGGTTGAGCCTACACGAGTCAAAGAGCGCGTCTGTTAGTGAGAGGCCGGGTTTCAGGCCAATCCCGACGAATCCCGCCTGGTGTTCCCCACAACCTGAACCAATGACTCGTGGACATCTGCATATCTTCATGGCTGTGGCTCAGCTTCCACCAAACATCAGATCAGCAGTACGGACTTGGGACGGTATTGACAAGAACCGACGGTATTGCTATTCACCCGATCTCGGCCGTCTGTGGCGCCACATAGAAGTCAGACATTGCATCAGATAAGGCATGCATGGAGACGCCAGATGCATCGCTTGCCACCACCTCAGTAGCAGCAGCCCCATACGGGCACGCGTGCGCCAACTGTGCCCGAGCCAAGTGCCGCTGCATCTTACGTGCAGGTACAGAGACTTGCGAAAGGTGCCACCGGCTAGGAAGGCCGTGCAATCCCTCTGCCGCCGTGAGGAAGAGTGCCTACAGAGCGCGGAAACCTATTGTTGAATTAACAACGGATGCAAGCGGCAGAGTGCAGAAGCTAGAGGAGAGGCTCGATGAGCTCGCCTCGGTGGTACACAACTTGCAGTCCCAGTCAGAACATAGCGATGGACGCAGCCTATGGCCACCCTTGGCTGGTGAGGGCGAGACATACACGGTGTCCGTCACTGAAAACGATTCGCCGGCGTCGTTTCCATCTTCCCAGCTTGAAGGCATCAATTCCGCTGTTGCTGCTATAACAGCAGCTCCGTCAGACACTGACCTGAGGCCGGAAGATGCGGGCGAGTGTCTAAGGACCTTTCGAACTCAGCATCTCCAATTCTTCCCCTTAGTGTACATTCCGACTACGACCATGCCCGGGCAACTACAACAAGAAAGGCCATTTTTGTGGCTGTGTATCAGTGCAATATGCACAAAGTCGGTCGAACAGCAAGCTGCTCTAGGTCTTCGCACGCGTGAAATACTAGCCCGCCAGCTGCTCGTTGAGGCTGAGAGAAGCACTGATCTTCTCCTTGGCCTGTTAACCCTTGTATCTTGGTTCGTCTCCTGAACATATTCCTTGACTTGGATGCCAGAGCCAGCCTTGCTTCCCATTTCACTTGGCTTTTGCTGATGTGCGTGGAGTCGTCAGGGGGAGGTTCTTTGACCGCGGAAAACCCGAGTTCTCCGTGTATCTCAGTCTCGCGAGCTCCATGATCAGTGATCTTGGCATTGATCGATCTTATGGCGAGGATCCCGCGGCCAGTATAAGCTGCTTCAGCCAGCAAGGACATCGCCGTCGCCTGCAGGCTCGCCTGAAGCCGACTAATGAGCATCGGAGAGCGTTACTGGCATGTTTTGTAATGAACTCCTTGTAAGTGTCCTAATCGGCCATCTGTCAACCCGCGTCGCATAACTGCGGGTCGAGCTGACGAGCCATTATTGACAGTGCTTCATCACTCATGAAGTTCGATTCGTTACGATGGAGACCATACATTGAAGGCGCCCTTCAGAATCTTTCCGATAACCCAGAGTGTCCGGGAGACCAAGTCCTCATCGCCATGGCGAGGATTGCTAAGGTCTCTCAAGACGCTTCTGGGGCGATAAATGCCCGGCCAGACGATGATGATGCAGTAGGAGTACCCATTCTTCACGTGAAACTCTTAAGGTCATCGCTTGAGTACGTTAGAAGCCAGTTCTCGCAGGAACTGCTTCAGAACAGTTAAGTGTTCCCGTCAAGCCGTCCGGGCCGGTCGGCAGAGGAATTTATGCTAATGATTATGAATTAGCAGAAGTTATTCTCACCTACCTCTACAGCACTGAGGCACTCATAAACGGAATTGCCCTAGTTCAGAGGGGACCGCACTCATTATACAACCGTACTTCCGATTCCAGGCGCCTCGAGATCTTGCATCAGTGCCTGCAGTCGGCCAAATCCACCGTCGAGACGTACCTGTCATTCGCACCGGACGTATATCCAGGTATGAATATAATCTTCATGATGTTCTTCCGGCACGGTACTCAACTGCTCTACAAACTCTTGATCTTGGACGATCCAGAGTGGGATCAGGCCTGGGCCAGAGAGGAAGTCGATGTGGTGAGATACCTTAAGCAGGCCGCAGAGAAATGCGATGTCGCTGTAGAAATTGCCGGATCCGTTGGGAACAGCGCAGTGCAAAGGTTATTCTCGAAAGCTTCTACAAGGCTTAGGGCATCTATACCAGCCTGGGCCGTAGCGTTGCAACCGGCCGGGGACATCACTGAGGGGACAGCTGGGAATCTTTACATTGACGGAATTGCAAGCTCCGAAATGATGGACTTTGCAGATGATATATGGCTCGCGGATACGATTACATCATGGCAAGAGTAGATGGTTATGGCAATGTCGAACAACTTATATGCCGAATTCTGTATAAATAAAATAGCTCTAATAGTGAGTGGGCCGTAGACACCTACAACGTCAATACAAGCCTCTTCTTCCTGGCATCCTCTGTGTTCCAAATAGCCTGAACGTGCGCCAAATTCACAGCGAAGACATCAGAGGGCCTCTGCATCTTGGCGGTGGCGGCTATTAAACCAGGTGTCTCTTCCTTCATCTTTTGTGTGCTCCAGCTTCCTATGCCGGACCCCATTATGCGAACTGGCTTCCCGTTGAGCAAACTGGAAGGCACCACAATGCTATCCTCGCCAGCAAGATCGCCAATGTGGATATACTGCAAGTTCTCGCCAGACGCGACCTCAGCCGCCGCCATAGCTCCAACTCCAGCTCGCCCACCAACGTAATCGAGGATGATATCCACTGGCCCCAGATCCGACGGCAGGAGGAAGGGTTCCTGGATGACGAGGCGTGTGTCTACCCCCTGGACCTCGGTGAGCGCGTCCTCTTTACGCCCCATGCCAACCACGCGCGCAGCCCCCAACGACTTAGCGACGGCGACAGCGGCGCGGCCACTGGCACTCGTCACGCCCAAGATCATCACAGTACGACCCTTGCAGCCACCTACCGCACGGCCCTGCAGCGCCAGCCAGCTGCTGGCGACTGGATTCACCAGAGCCGCCACAGAGACGGGGTCGACGCCGGTCTCGAGCTTGACGAGTTGCGTCTTCGCGATGTTGGCGCGCTCGTTGAGCAACGAGACAGAGCTTCCAGGACCCGTGGCGACGTAGTACATGCTGCCGGTGGCCTCATCAAGGCCGATGCCGTCAACGCTGGGGTCGAAGGGAAGTGATGCCTTCTTGGACGAATAGTGCGTGCCGGCGGCACGTGCTTGTACCACTCGCGGCACGCCGACGGCCAGCATCTTGAGCTGAATCTCGCTTGCCGAGGGAGGAGGAAGATCTGGGACATCGATGTATTCGGGCGGTGACCCCCACGCTGTAATTCGCGCGCCCTTCATCGCAAAGGATGGGCTGTAGTGAAAAAGAGCAATCTGTTGGTGTTGATGGGAGAAGATTCTGGCCGACGGAGACAGTCGCGAACCGCTGAGTCCTTTGTAAAGGCGCTGTACCAAGCCCATGGGCTACGTCCTGGGGATGGAAGTTTTGAAAAGGAGCTTTTGGTTGACTACTCCTTAGACACAGGAGCTGGTGGAGGAGTTATGTGGCTGTGGTTAGGGGAGAGGTGTATTGATGTGAAGAGATTTTGAGACAGGTTAGGAGGTTGCCTTGCACAGGGTGGCCAGCAATTTTGCACGTACGAGAGTAGTTGGGGAGAATGCTCTCGTTAAGAGACGTGCCCACAGGTCGATTATGTACTATACGGGATTCGTCGGGGTTCGTCTTCAATTCCGTGTCTCCAGCACAGTACACAGTAAATTGGGACCCACCTCGAAGAAACGATAACTCTGCCAGTCTGCCTAAGAGACGGGAAGCTCTTCCCCGCTGGATTCCGTTGCATTCCAACACGTTGTTTGCCATACAGGTGGACTGACGAGAGGCGCCATGGAGGCAACCGTGTGTCTGACAGCATATGATAACGTTGAACGACACTAATATGATTCGAGAGGCAGAAGCGTGGAATTAGCGGTTCAGGAAAAGAATAGATCAAAACACGACTGCATTTGATATGTAACAACCCAATTCCGAGCTTAGTCATCTGGGTGTGGTGGAGTAAGGAGAGCTTTCTCGAGGGCATTGGAAAGCCCAAGATCTGCTTCCGGCACTATCCAGCCCTGGGTCAATGACTTCTCGGGGGTTGAATGCTCGCCAGCTAAATGAAACGCACAATGGAAGGGGAAGACTCATTCTATATTTCACTCATTCCCCAGGAACTGCTTCATCCACCCCACGGCAGCATCCTTGCCTCTCACCATCGCCGTTCTTTCGCCCTCTCTACTCTCGTCCCCCCTAACCAAGCAGGCATGCGCCACGCCGGGGAAATGCACATACTCGAACGGAACGTTCTTCCCTAACATCGTCTGGAATGTATGCAGCTTCAGCTCTGTCGTGAACGCAGGGTCGATTTCGGGGCCAAGGCCCTGGGTCGGCACAGCGACGTTGTCGATATCCTCCTTAGTGAGCAAGCTGGGATGGGCGGCAGTGATGAAGTCCACAAGAGGCTGTTTATGAGAAGCGGAGCCGAGGCGGAAGACGGCCCAGCCGCCGTAGCAGAATCCTATAGCCCCGACTTTGGCATGTTTCTGACGCAGGGCTCGAACTACGTCGAAAATGAGAGGCTCCCGAACCTGTCGGCCATTTCTGCCCAGAAAGCCTGGGATATCGAGTTCAGCCCATTTTTCGTTAACGAGCAGATCCACTGGGAGGCTGTCTCCCTTGAAGAAGTCAGGGACGTAAACGGTGACATTGGCTTCGCGGGCGTAGTGGTCCGCTAGCAAACGGATGTTGGGAAACGACCACCCAAAGAGATCATGTATCAACAGGACCGCGGCGTTAGGATTATGCCCGACGACGTAAGTGTCTGTATCAGCGATTTTGGACGTTTCACCGCCGGGTGACCCGTTCCATTCGAATCCTTTCAAGCAACAAGTGTGAACAGACATATCGTAAGGCAGAGGGATAGTTTGCGACGTTGGAACTCTCCTAAGCCAAGCCTGTGCCTGTGCAATATATATCATTATACCCCTCATTCCTCATGCACGTGTTCCTTACTTTCTTATCAGTCGAGCTTGAGGAATAAGGATGGTCTGCAATAGTGGATTTTACGATGACTCACTTTATCTGCGGATATAATTCCTACGCTCCGCTAGGACAACATCGAGGATACAGTGTCTCTGAGCAGTTACAATTGGGTGTACGGCAGTAATCGGAGCCCTCGTGCGTGAGTAACTTGTACGATAGATAGCTCGGATGGGTCTCCGAGATTTTCGGCGACGAAAACATGAAGACGGCTTTGATTGTTTTCAATGCTGGAAATAGTACGCTCAGTCAGGCACAGAAGGACTGAACTTGTGATTCTTCTGGCAGTATAGATAGCTCTTGCTAGCTAGCCTCATCTGCTGTTGCCAGGATGCTCACTGTACTCGAAAATGCAATATACTCGGAGACGGAACTCAAACACTATAAAATCCATTTCCGTCTTCAGGGATGAGCTTGTGCTGCTCTAAGCCGGATACAGAATCTCAATCTGCCGGCATGTAGCCGCGACATTGGAGAAAAGGGACAGCATTGGGAGCCCCAGTCTTTGCTTCGTTCGACGGCTGCGGTGAGGGGTAGGAGGCCGGCTGTCCACTCGCATTAGTACCGGGATTAAGTAACGGGCTTAAAGGAAAACCTGCCAACCCCCACGCAAGTACTGAGAAGCCTGTATTTGACCCGGTAGTTGACCTTGAGCTGTGGCTGACTGATCAAAGGTTATGCCTTTACGCAACTTGACGGTTAAGGCTCTAAACCCTACTCTCAGTTGAATAGGTGAACAGTTGATCTGGTCGTTCCGGTTTGGAAGAAACCAAGGACGTGAATATCACCCGGAAGTTTTCAACCCGACATTGTTCTTGAACTACGGCACTTGGATTATTTGGCGTCGGTTGAGCTCCATTCGTTCGCTTGTATGATGACCCGGGTACTCTTGCTACTACGTGGTCTGCCGACTTCCAGCCCCAGTGTTCTGCGGCAATTGCCTCGGGGCCGGATTCGGCGTCATGCTAGGCCTTGCAGTGATAATTCAGAATGGCAAGTCAACTTGAACAATATTATGAGCTGCTACGGCCTTCTTATTCAGGTTTAATGCGGTCTGGCTGCATCCCCATCGCCAGCAAGCAGGAGTTGTACAACCATCCAACCCTTCTAAACCGGCGATGGCGTCGTCATTTTAGCGTCCTTGGCGAAAGAGAATCCCTACCTAGCAATATATGATAACCTATCACTTCAGTGCGAAGTTTCATACACCAGACAGCCGAAAGCACCGGAAATGCAGAAACCTATGCCGTTGTATGTCCCTAGAAACGGGAACTCGGCAGCACAATGGTCATTCTAGCGCCTAATGATGCCATCAGATCTCCTCTTCCAGCTTGCTAGGTTTCCTCATGGCCAACGTCATCTTGTTACGCATGGTCTAGCTGGTTGGAAAGGTATATATCGCGACGTAACCAAGCGTTTGAACTTCAGGCTCCGGCAACCAGTGCTGTACTAGCCTCTACATAAGTCGTTTCTCTGAGGTATCTTCGACATGGCCACCATTTTTGCCAAAGAATTTGACCTGGAGAAGAAAGTCCCGCTCGATTCGGTAACTCTTCTTAACATCCCGCCCCTGGGCGATCCCAAAAGCGAGAGGCGCTTCTGGTGGCAACGCCGGAAAGGGAGGGGCTATGAACCGGAGAGCGTTGCGACTTTGGTAATTGCTGAACCTTATGGACATTAAAGTCTATCTTACCGTGAGTACGGCACATCACTAATTCTTTCTCAGCCAAGCGTATTCGATGATCCAGACACTGCCGATGCCTATCAGCCTCCACCACAATGGTATTTGCACTCTCAATAATGCACAAACGAAAGTTGGAGCACTTAAGTTGACAAGTCTTCTGTTGATTTAGGGAGAACACCAAACGTTTTGATCCATTGGCACGATGGACCTGGGCCGAAGAATACACTGTGCTTCGCAAGATCGACTTCCGTATAATGAGCTTCGCCTGTATCATGTTCATGGCTCTCGAGTTGGATCGCTCCAACCTTGGTCAGGCTCTGTCGGATAATCTTCTCGACGATTTAGGACTAACAACCAATGGTAAGCGCAGACTATTAGCCACCGGAATCTATCCCAGACTTCAACTTACTGGCTTCATGTAGATTACAACTTGGGCACCACCGTCCGCTTGGTATCTTTCCTTTGTGCCGAGATCCCTTCGCAATTGGTCTCCAAATGGATGGGGCCCGACCGTTGGATCCCGACGCAAATGTGTCTGTGGAGCATCGTGGCAGGCGCTCAATTCTGGTTGTCGGGTCGATCGTCCTTCTTGGCCTGTAGAGCTCTTCTTGGAATCCTTCAAGGTGGTTTCATTCCGGACGTGAGTCGAACAGCCATTACCTTGCCTCAATAAAGGCCGTAACCAGCTGATCTTTGATTATCTAGGTCGTCTTGTACCTCTCGTACTTCTACAAGCACCATGAGATGTCCCTGCGCCTGAGTTGGTTCTGGGGAATGGACACCTTCGCAGAGATTATCGCTGATATCATGGCTTACGGTATACTTCATATGCGCGGGATTGGAGGCCACAGCGGTTGGAGATGGCTTTTCCTGATCGAGGTTAGATTACATTTCTTCGTACATGGTCTATCGGCAAAATATTCTAATGTCTGTATCTAGGGCTGCATTACTTTTGTCGCCGGCGTGTTTGCCTTCCTCTTAATGCCCGCAGGGCCATGCCAGACGGCGAGTTGGTTTCGGGGTAAGAACGGTTGGTTTACGCCGCGAGAGGAAACTATAATTGTCAATCGAGTCCTGCGTGATGACCCCTCGAAAAGCGGCATGCATAACCGGCAGCCTGTCACGCCTAAATTGTTATGGAAGAGTCTCAGCGACTACGATTTATGGTGAGTCTGCAATGGCGTACCAACCTCTTCCTACAGGTAGTTTGATGCTGACATCTCTGGATCCAGGCCGCTCTATATGATTGGAATGTTGTTTGAGATTCCAAGCAGTCCGCCAAGTACCTATCTTACATTGAACCTCAAGAGCCTTGGTTTTGACACCTTCCAAGTCAATCTTCTGGCGATCCCTGAGAGTGTTCTAAGCAGTACGTTTGGTCGTCCTTCATCCCTTATGTAACACAAATGTGCATCACGCTTACAATGGAACATAATCTTAGTTATAACCATGTTCCTCCTATCATCCTTATCCGAGTGGTGGCACGAACTTACTTTAACCGCCTTGTTGGCTCAAGTCTGGTGCTTACCTTTCTTGATCTGGCTGGAGGTAGCGTACACCTCCCAGAGTAACAAATGGGTAGTCTATGTAATAATGACCCTTTTCTTGGCTCAGCCTTATGGTAAGTTTGGGCAAGCACCTACGATTAACAAGTCTTGCAGAACTACACTTGCTGACACTGCTCCACCCATAGCACATCCAATCCAAGTGGCTTGGAATAGCCGCAACTCCAACACAGTGCGATCAAGGACCGTCTCCGCTGCCGCATACAATATGTTCGTACAGCTATCGGGCATCATCTCCGCACAGATTTACCGTGATGATGACAAACCGCTGTATAAGCGCGGTAACAAGGACCTCCTCGCCATCCTCACGCTCAACTTTGTCGTGTATGGGTTTGCCAAATTCTATTACGTCTTCAGGAACAAGCAACGCGACCGCAAGTGGAATTCCATGACTGCACAGGAGAGGTTGGACTACCTGGCAACGACCAAAGACGAGGGAAACAAGCGATTAGACTTTAGATTCGAACACTAGAGAATAGAAAGATGGTACGCGCTGGGAAGCGAGGATACGTACTGCGGAGTCGGATGTGGCTGGGTAGGGTACAACAAGTTCTGCGAACCATCGCACATATTACTCACCTGTACAGATACAGGGACTTGACTTCGCCTATGAAAGATGGATCAGGAGCAATTAGAACCATAGAGATGCTTATACTAGGCAGGGATATGCATGCTGATGCCAGAGTACAGGCAGACATATAAGCGGTTCAGAAAGAAAACGTGGTAGTTAGCCTGCCGACGTAGAACTCTACTGCTCATTTCCGCCTTTCCTAACGCCATCAGCGCCCTCATCTACATTGTCTCCATCTTCGTTGTTTACTATGCCCAGTCCCTCAAGTATTATAGCCAATGTAAAGCAGCTTGCTAAGTTTGGGGCCGCGTACTGGCTCATGATGGTTATTTCGAGTACCGACCTAAGGTAGTCCTGGGTTGGACAGGAACAATCTGAGGTAAATGAACGGCTAACGGCCACTTTAGGTACGTCACTTCTTCCTCTGGACAACGCCGCCTGACACGTGCCGCCGAGTCTTGAGCTGAGATGGACCATATTCACCGATGAGATACCGCGGAGGGCGGCAATCGCGGACGATAGCCGATATGACAACTGGTCGCGGGCTCGCGTGGATTTCATCTTCTATACCCAAGATAGATTCTTCATGGCTTTGGGGGCATTTGGACAATTCTGACAGGAGCTATGCGTGCAGTGCATGGGGGCTGATCTTTCTATGTGCTTGACAGCGCAGTATCAACAGTGTGGGACGGAGATTCTCCAGGGAACTTGCCTGCCTTGGCCTTCTAAGTCTGATGTGCTAGTCTATTGTCTGTCGCGCGGCTCTCCCTCTTTCCCCGGTCAACTGAGCCTCGTTAAGGGCCGGCTCTCATGGGATGCCGTACACCTCTTTGAGTGAATCAGATCTAATCCCCCTCTTTAGCACGAGTATATATGTCTTACAGCCTGACCTACGCGTCGGAGTTCATGAACTTCACGCAACCCAGGCCACTCTCGCAAGGGGTTGTTCGGGTGCTGAAACGTGGGTTTGGAGGTCAACTTCAGAGGATATGCCTAATCAAACAACAGATGTGACAGCATGGCTGACATTCGATCGTCTCATTTTGCCTCAATGGCCGCTGTCGTGCCTTCTGGCTGCCGCAGTCCTTGCGAGATTCACGACAAGGACTCGACATTCAGCATATCTGTACACTTAAGTACCAGCGTTACCTCCTCGGTATCTCCGGCCTGAAAGCTGTAGCTGCCTTTACGGATAATGGATACTTCTCTCACGGGCTTACCATTGATCTAAGGGAGGAGGGACTATCTGCGACGCACGACCGAGGAGCGAAGAGGAATTGAGGCCGAGGACTTTCTTGATGCAACTCTTCTATTGTCGGTCATGGCCGTGGTATAACTATCGTGCTTCAGTCTGTTCATCAAGACAGCCTAAAACGCATCCTCTATGAGCAGTTTCATACAGTGACCAATGTAATATGATTTGAACTGCAAGTAGCCCCCTTAACCCCATGTGCCACCACCGCCACCAGACCTCCCGACCCGCCTCTGCGCGCTGAGCCTCCAGTCGTCCTCGCCGGCATACTTGTTGTACAGCGGCTGTATCCTCTCGGCGGCCTTCCTCTTCGACAGCCTGTCCGTCGGCGCGACCTTGAAGAACGTCGGCGCCGCGTCGACGAGCCAGCGCGGCTCGATGGACGTCGTGACGTGCATGTACTCCTTCGTGGTCATGACCAGCGAGTGGAAGATGACCCACTCGGCTTGCTTGCCGAACAGCGCCGAACTGGGGTGCATGTACACCGGCGTGCCCTCGATGAGTGTCTTGTAGCCCTCCTGGGGGTCCTTGCGCGCCGAGTTGCGGAAGAAGCCCGTGCACAGCGCCTGCCGCACCTTCTGCGTGTCGCGTCCGCACGAGGCAATCGGGTGCTTGTACCGGTCCATGATCCGGACGAGCTGGTCGCGCACGTCCTTGGCCCGCCGCATCGACCGCGCCTGGATGAAGTTCTCGAAGCACCACGGGTTTGAGAACCCGCTGTGCTTCCACGCGTTGTACACATTCAGGAGTGTGAGGTGGTCGCCGTGGGGATCATGAAACTTGGCTTTCTTCTGGTCGGCCTGGGACTGCTTCTCCTTTGGCCGGTAGAAGATGTTGGGTATGTTGAGCATGGCTACGATGCTGAGCATCTCGTCAGAGCAGCCCATGTCAACGGACGCAATCAGCACTTTAGCCAGCGACGGGTCCATGGGGAAGTCGGCCATTTTCCTTCCGAGTCTGGTCAAAAGCCCCTCATCGTCTAACGCCGCCAGCTGGTATAGCTCTTCTAATGCCGTCAACATGGTATTTACGGGCGGCGGGTCCATAAAGTCGAAATGCAGAAGATCGTTGATTCCCATGGCCTTCAGCATAAGAATCGTAGTGCTGAGATTCTGTCTCTGAATCTCAGGTATCGTAGTCGGCAACATCTCGCTTTGGAAGGCTGACTCGGTGTAAAGCCGGTAACACTTTCCTGGGCCAGTCCGGCCAGCTCTGCCAGCTCTTTGGTTTGCCTGCGCCTGGGAAATGGGCGTAACAACAAGGCTGTCCATGCCTAGCTTGGGGTCGTAGGCGTTCTGCTTGACGAATCCGGGATCTACCACATAGTAGATATGGTCGATGGTGATGGATGTCTCCGCGATGTTGGTGGCGATGACGACCTTTCGACTTCCGGGAGGCGCAGGATCGAAAATACGCGACTGCTGCTCTGAAGGCAGTGCCGAGTAAACTGGTAGGATGATAAGCTCCGGAACGTTGGGCCCCAGGGCCTTCATGCGTTCGAATAGGACTTCGCAGGCAGTGTCGATCTCTTCTTGTCCTGTAAGGAAGAGCAGGATATCTCCCATAGGTTCTGTCAGATGGATCTGCATAACTGTGGTTAAGGCGGCGTCGAGATAATCGGATTCCGGTTCCCGCGAACTAAGCAGATTAGTTAGCACATGAGTCCGTCAATGGAGCGTGTATAAGGATGGTGCAAGAGCGCTGCTGAATGGAACAGTAGAAAACCAGTACTTACTATAATATTTCGACGGGGAATGTCCTTCCCGGGATCGTAAAAATTGGGCACTCGTTGAAGTAATCTGAGAACTTGTCGGCGTCGAGGGTGGCGGATGTGACGATGACCTTCAGGTCGGGGCGTCGCTTAACGGTCTTCTTCAGCAGAGCGAACAATACGTCGGTATTGATCGTCCTCTCGTGGGCCTCGTCAAGCATGATGACCGAGTATCGCTTTAGATCGGGATCCATGAGAACTTCTCGCATCAACATGCCGTCCGTCATGTACTTGATCTTCGTGGCAGGGCTAGTAACGTCTTCGAAACGGATCGTATAGCCGACCTCCTCCCCAAGCTTACAACCAACTTCCTCCGCGACACGCTTGGCGACGGACATGGCTGCCACACGGCGAGGTTGCGTGCAACCAACCACCCCATGATCTGCGAAACCGGACTCAGCGAGGTACTGAACCATTTGCGTCGTCTTTCCGGAGCCCGTCTCTCCGACCACGATCAAGATTTGATTCTCCTTGACAGCCTGGATGAGCTGGTTCCGGAATGCAAAGACGGGTAGTGACTCGCGCTGCTGTTTGATGGTCATGTTCGTCCGTTTGCCCAGGGAGACGTCTTTTGGCACAATCGCTCTCTTCCACTCTGGAACCGCTTCTGGCTTGGCCATTTGAGCTCGCCTCACATCACTGGCAAACTTCCGCTTGTCGGGGTCGGCCATGGGATCTTGCCACTGCGACGAGAGATCGGCCTTTTCTTCCTTCTCCTTCGCCTCGGCCTCCTGCTGTCGCATCTCCTTTCTCTCTTTCGTCAATGTCGTCCCTGCCATAGCAGCTCTATTGAGTGATCCGTCGGGAGCCTTGACAATCCTGATGGGAGACAACTCGAGCGACTGCTTCGTCTGACCGGCAAGGAAAGGTGGCTCCTCCTCGCGGATCTCGATGTCAACGTCCTCTTCAAGTTCCATCTGTCCTTCTCCAGAGAGAGTCTGGTTGTAGTCTTCCTCCAAGTCCGGGTAATCCGAGGCTTTCGCAACACCTGATGCAATGAGTTGCCGGATTTCCCACCGTTCAGGGGACGTCATCCTCTTCTTCTGTCGTCTAGGAGGAGGGGGCATATCCTGAAACGATACCGGCTTATCCTCAATGAGGTTTCCGTAGCCTTTCCGTCCTCCCAAAGCTTCCATATTGGCTCCCGACTCTATCCTCGCTTGCGGGGCAAGATCCTGACCTGTTTCCTGATCGACCTCCTTCATAGACAACCCAATACGATTGCCCTCGATCTTGATGACCTTAACCTTCACAGTCTGGCCTTTGGAGAGAAGATCAGAAGGATGACTAACTCTCTGACCTTCTACCAAAGCTGAGACATGCACCAGGCCATCTACCTTGCCCCTAATTCCGTGTAAATTGACGAAGGCGCCGAAGTCCTTGATGCCCGTCACATGGCCTTCGTAGATCTTGTAGAGTTTCGGGGAGTCGTCAATCTCTCGTTCGGGAGGCCGACGGAATGCGTCATCTTCTTCGTCGTCGAAGAAATCTCGCCTTTCCCTCCGCTCTCTCCGCCTGCTCTTCGAGCTGGAGTAGTCGCCATTCCCGTCCTCCTTCCCGTAGCCTCCTCGCGAATAGTCGCCGTTCGAATATTCGTCTCTCGAGTAGTCTCGTTCTCGATGCCGGTCTTTCCTCCTCCTCCTCGAGTCATCGTCATCTTCGGGACTTCGGCTCCTTTTCCGACTGGCACTTGTCTTTTCCCTCTTCGCCTTCCCCTCAAGCCCCTCCAAAAGCGCCAACGTGTCATCGATAGCGTCCGCCCCGTCCGCGGCGCCCTTCTCGTAGGGTACCTCCTTGTCTGGTAACGCCAGGCCCCGAAACACCTGCGCCTTCTCCTCCGTCGATCGGCCGGCGTGCTCCTCATGCGCGCTCCCATTCTGCGCCGCCTTGCCCTTCATCTTGGGGTGTAGGGCAAGCACCAGCCGGTCGACGCTCTCGATCAAGCTGGGCGGCAGGAATCCTGCGCCAAGGCCGGACAGCTTGTCCTTGAACTGCTGGAGGTTGTCGCATTCTAGCCGTTGCGCGATGACGAACTCGGCGAGGGTCTTGTCGCTGACGCCGACATGGTTCTGCAGCTCGGAGGTGACCTTCGAAACGAGCGACAGGAGCTCGAGCGACTCCAAGGACTCGAGTTCATCCATGGCGACGGCTCCGGGCGTTGTGACGAGAAAGGTGGTAGTGTTTCGGAGGTGGTCGATATCAGTTGGCGGCGACACGCCCTTAACCAAAAATTTGTGGAGCTTCGGTGGCTCAAGGCGCGCGATGGGGTTGGAGGCGATGAAGGTACCGATTAAGGTGCGGAAAGAATTCGAGGGCTACCTGCTAACAGGTGATATCCAGGAGCAGCACCAGTAGCGGAAGAAATGGCGAGAATTCGTTAGTGGATCTGTGCTTCTGTTAAAGCGATGGCCTTGATTTAGTAGCACGGGCTTTGGAGGGACAAGCAACAGCTAGCGCCGAGATTCAGCCGGCAGCTCGCCTCACCGCCTTGCTGCTCACCGTGGTTCACCTCACCTTGAACCCTAGAAGGGAATGGTGGCAGGCCGCCCGCCAAGTTCCACACTTACGCAATCCCCGCAGGTCCCCTGCGGCGCTGGAACCACTCGTTGTGCTAGGATCGCCTTACCTGGACTTCAGGTGATCGCCCTGCGTCACCTCACATGCGAAATTCCCTTCCTATATCATACAACACTTCGAAATCAATTCCCACGACCGTGATTTCTGATCACTCTCCATCTCTCATACTGGACGCAGAATAATCGCCGCAGCGAGCAACAATGTGCTCCGTCGACATCTTTCTCGGCCTCCTGGCCATCCTCTTCCCGCCTCTGCCCGGTGAGTCCCTCCGGAGAGAAGCCCCGCACCGCCGAAATGCGTCTGCCTGGAGCTCGCTCCCATTTTCTACGATGGAAGAAATGCTGCTGACGATCTCCTTTCAGTCTGGGTCAAGTGCGGCATCTGCTCCGCCGACTCTTTCATCAACATCCTCCTCTGCGTCCTCGGCTACGTACGTTCTTCTTTCTCCGCTTCTATCCTGTCCAGTACACCCCATACTGACTGACTCTTCTTCGCACAGCTCCCCGGCCTCCTCCACTCTTGGTACGTGATCGCCAAATACCCCGAGCCGCCATACGAGTACGAGCCGCTGCATCCCGACGCCGAGGGCGGCAGCCGCGTCACCTACGTCATCATCCACGAGGACGGCCGCCGCACCTACCGCGACGGCCAGTCCCAGCAGCACCAGAGCCAGCAGCCGAAGCCCCAGCAGCCCGGAGGCATGGACTACGGCACGACTTCGACGACCAACGGCGGATCGTCAGCTGGTGCGGCTTCGTCGGCCGCGGCCGCGGCCCCGGCCGGCAGCAGCAGCCACGACACGGCGGGAGAGGGCAGCAGCGACGGTGCGGCGCCGCCGAGCTATGCCCAGGTCGTGGCGGGGGATCACAAGGTCCAGAGCCAGGACTAAAGATGAGAGGGACACCGGGTCTCAGGACTTCATCCTGCCGGTCAATTGGCTCGGTGAAGCTGATGCGCCCTCGCGTTCGTTTTGTTTTGCTGGGGTATAATCGTCGAAAGTGAAGAGCTCCATCGTGCAACTTGGTACCGATGGTGGGCTAGGGCGTTTCTGGTTCATTCTTGGGTGCGTTGATAGGATGGTGTTGTGCAGCCCAGCATGTATCAAAGATCATGCCGTTAGCGAGAAATAATACAAATGACTTACTTTCACGGCTAGACCTTTGGAACATGCTGCCTGAGAGGAGGCTTATGCTGCTTGGTAGATTCCTGGCCTGTAAGTTCTCAGATATACGAGTCCACTAGGAGCTGAATGGAGTGACATCTTTGCTGGGTTGGCAATGCTCGTCTCTGCTGCATTATTCATCCTCCGGCGGGTTTTAAGTCAAAGGGTGAAGCATTAGCTAGCTGGTCTTGTCCAGTTATTCTATGGGTATCATTTTCGAACTTTCCAGCTGCCCACCCCCTCTTGGGCTGCTCAAGAGAAAAAAACATTCCGTATCTGTCGCAGTGACCAGAATCTACCAACTCCAGCTACAAGGCGAGAGCAAATAGACGTATGGTCTTTGATAAGGCGATCTGTAGCTTATCACGTTCAAACCTCCTTCAGCATCTGCTTCGCAGCGTCGCGCTCCTCTGCCTCCGGGTCATCCACTGAGGGGGCTGGGCGATCATTTGGGATCGGCTCCTTCCAGTTCAACATGAGGCTCTGGGGCAGAAAGGTGGCGAAGGTCGGGCAGACAGAGACGAACTCTTTGATGAACTTCATGTCAACGTCGAGCTCGCAGACCACGAGCCGCAGCTTCATCCCCTGACGGAGGTGGGCCAGGACCTTATCGTCGAGGAGGAAGACATCCTTTTCGGCGCTGGACGGATCATCAGCCAGCGTGGGGTGGTTGTCCCATCCGTCCTCGATGACACAGGGCTTGACGATGAGCCAGCCAACCGCACCGATGTTTCCTGTGGTGCCGCTCTTGTCTTTGACGCCCAAGTACAGCTGCTTTGTCTCGTTGGCAGCCTCGTCGACCTTCACGACTTCGTACGATTTCTCATATGTGCGAATGACACCGACTGACTTGGCCATAAGGCAGCGGGCGTACTCGTCATCGAGCTGCAGTGCTACGGTTGTCTTGAAGACACGGTCGGCATCAAAGGTTTGAGGCAGGAGATCGCCATAGTCACACTCCCAAAACTGCTTCTTATCCTTGCAGAAGAGAGAGCGCATGGCGAGATTGAAATCGCCAGGGGCCTCACTGAGGGCCTTGGAGCAAAGTGGCAGCTCAACCTTGGCGGTCTCGCACAGCTTACGAGCGCGGTTCACGTCGTCTTCGTACTCGGGGCAGACGCTGTGCTGGATCAAATAGTTGAGGAAGTTAAAGACCGTGTCAATAGCGATGGTGGCACTCTTGCCGTCCATCCCCACAGCCTCCGGGACGTAATCAGATCTGGATTGCGGTTAGCTTGTAGTTCTGCCAACGGCATACGAGGCAGTGCTCACAGGAATCCCGCCACAACCCCCTCGAAGTCCACATCCCAGTGCTCAGGGAAGCTAGGGTTGTAATACTTTGAAACGCCGCCTGCGCCCCCACCTTGAATTACATCGTTGGCAGCCATAGTGCGGATATCCTCGGCGCCTAGGCCGGCGTCCTCCGTCTCAAAGTCGGCATTTCGGGTGCCGGTGAACTGGCGCTGGCTAGAGTCGATGCCTCCAAGCATGAGATATCTGGTGAAGTAATTCGCACGCTCGCTATCTAAGCGGCGGCGAGCCCGGAACCGCTGAATACAGTCTTCGATACGCCTGGAGATGTCAGATCAGAATGGTCATGAATGACGGGAGCCTGGCATAGCATACTCGGGAAAGGAACGGCGACTGTTGACGTTAGCTGAGTTCTGACCCTTGTGGTTAGACCATTTGTGTGCTTACGGGTCGTAGATGTTGTACTTCTCTTCCTGATACTCGGCTGGGGTCATGGGCGGGTCGGCGAAGTACTCTACAAGTATGGATCAGCCAGCTGTATTCATCTCAATAACTGTTTAGAACATGAACGAACCCTCGAAGCCGGTGCCGCGATATTTGTTGAGGGCCGTCTCGCCCCGCTGCAGGTTATTGTTCTTGCGCTTCTTCTTCTTCTTCTTTTTGGCATCGGCGGCCTGCGAAGGCAAGTCACAGTTGACAAGTCCATCGGCATTGTCTTCTGCATCCTGGCCGTCTTCGGCTGGCTCCATTGTCTCTGTTGGCTCTGAGGCTTCAGGCTGTGCCACCCGCGGGTCCTCGGCTAGCATGCTGGTCTCCGCCGCTACCGACTGGTCGGAAGGTGGCGACGCCATGAGCTGTGTCGTATGGTCCGAATGTTGCAGTGTAGCTGCGGCGAGGAACGAATCGCACTGGGAATCTAGGGAACCTGCGATGAAGGATTTGGGAGCTGCCGACCGGCCCTTGACGTGTCGGCTGTGGACTACCCCGGCGTATGTTAGTGATGCGAATATGGGGCAGACCTCCAGGCAGGTGAGTCGGGGATGAAGACGAAGGTCGGTGAGCTGTCCAATAAAGGCAGGAGAAGCAGGTCGGGAGAGGAGGCTTAGCTGACTTGTGGAGGAGACTTTGAAAGGCCCGGTCCGTCCGTCAACAGTGCAAAAGTACCTCGAATCAGGTACCTCATCCAGGTGAAGCTAAGGAAGCGACGATGGAAGAGAGAAAGAAAGCGCAAGGAAGGTGCGAGGCGGCTTCTTTACCTCCTTCGACGATTGGCTCAATAGAGTGAGCATGCACAAACCTCCGACCACTTCGGGAAGGCACGACCAAAAGGCAGACGGTTGTCAACTTGAGCGTTATGAAGAGACTGCCGTTATCTAGACGGAAATCCTGTGGAAATTCTGTCTCTTGCCGCAAGAGCAAACGGCCTCCCTTTACCTCCCTGTCCGACACAGAACAGGGCAGTTTGAAGTGTCAGATACAGGAGTCTCGGCAGAAATCATCCTTTCCGGTCGTCTGCAGCACGTCTAGAAAGACTGCTCATCCACGCCAGTACCTCCATAGGAAAACGTATGCGGGAGAGACACATTTCTTTGACGGCCTCAAGCAAACATGTCCCTATATGTCCCTAGTAAAGACGCACAAAGATCATCCCGGACAGAAGTGTCTAGGCCGTACCGAACGCAAGATCTGCCACATGGTATGCTCAGATAATGGACGCAGGACACTCTCACACAAAGGCATTCAGCACATAACAAACTAAAAGGGAATTAGGGGTTTCACAACACGCTTGCAACGTCAAGTGGCCGGTAACTGCATCATAAGGGGAAGAAACATGAAAAGCTCATGCCATGGTGTAGTTTAAAGACACTGCATCTCGGCGCGACAGTGCCTGATAAAAGCCAGCTGTCCCCTAGAGCAACGAAACACAATGAAAAGAAGAGAATAAGTAGACGCAAAGAGATTTAGTTAGACCATCTGACCAGTCGACTAGCTGGTGATTCCGTCGTTCCGGAACGCTGCACGCGCACGTACATACATACATCGCCCATCGGAATACCGTCACTGGAAGCACGAGTGCGTGGGGCATCCCGGGATCAACGGAGACTGATTCGCATGTCGTGGTTCATCCGGAGTCAAAAGAACGGTGGTACGTTATTGTCCTGTACGCGAGTTGTGCGCTTGACAGTGGCACGTTATTCCGCTCGCCAAGGTTCCGGACCCTGGTTCGACTGCTGCGGTCTGGGTGAGGGAGCTCGCGGGGCTTGGGAAGCAAAAGTGGTAGGTCAGAGTGCCAGGAGTGGACGAGGCAGACTCTCAGGACCATGACCAGCGTGGCTCAGCACCGATCCGCCACTCCTGGAATCCGCCACGAAGAGGAAGAATGCCGCCAGCTCCTGCATGCAGGCGGCCCTGGCGACAGCGACGCCATCTCATTGGTTGCAGCAGCAGCTGGTCTGTCCGCTGCGAAAGACTTCCCCTGAAGCGATTCGTGGAAGACGCCCAGAGGGGCCAAAAGGAAGATGCTGCATGGTCACACAGAATTTTTATCCCATTGTTGCCAGGCGGAAATGTCGCTTTGTCGAGGAGGTCATTACCGCGCCCGGCCCGGCTGTGGGTGAAACCAACCAGCTGGCTCAGCCAACCTGCACTAATAAGACACTCCCCGTTTATTCCCTGTCAACCTGCGCCTGTGCCTCTGTGCCTACCCAGCCATCAACCATTCACCACATACCTTACCCGCAGGCACCTTATTATGCGCCCGACCTCGCCGCCATCGTCCTTCCTTCCCACGCCGCAATAAAACCCTCACTATTTTCCATGTTGCGTAATTCCTGTTCTCCTCTTGCCTATCGGTCTTTAAGGGAAGCCGTGTAGATCCAGACACGGCGCATTGACGGACCCTATGCCACCGAGATACCTCGGCCACAGCAAACGACGACCACCTCCACCACTCCTACCCTTGACACTCTCCGGCTGTAGATCCCCCTGGATGCGCTCTCCTCCCCGAACAATACCGCCGATTCTCCCTCTTTCTGCTCGTTGCCACCCCAGCAGCGAGCCAGAAAGATGATGACGCCCAAGGAACTCCCAAACCGCGCCGACCTCGTCGACTACAATTACGCCGTCGCCGGACAGTAAGCTTACCCTGCACGCTTTTTGCGACGACGATCCGTAGCCGATAGCTGCCGGTCGCGATGGTGGATGCGCCGATGACTGACCTTCTGATTGGCAGTGCTGGGACGTTATGCGACCCCGATGGCGAGCTCTTCATCAAGCCATGCACGCAGACGGAGATTGAGTTCTACCAGTCCGCCATAGAGGAGCACCCTGCGTTCGCCGACCTGATGCCTGTCTTCATGGGCAGCCTACTGCTCAACGACGCGACGGACATCACCTCAATAGACGAGCAGCTGCCCGTCGTCGCGGAGCACATCAGCGCGGAGATGAAGGAGCAGGTCATCGAACTGATGACGGAGAAAAGCCAAACAATAGAGGCACAGGCGGCGGCAACAGAAATCAAAGTCGTGGACAACGTCACCTGGATACCTAATAAAGGAAAGAAGATCGTGACAGACACGGCGGTCGTGCTGGAGAATGCCGCGTTCGGCTTCCGCCGCCCAAACATCCTAGACGTCAAGCTCGGCAAGCGGCTTTGGGCGGACGACGCGCCGCTCGAGAAGAAGCGGCGCTTCGACAAGATCACCGCCGAGACGACACATCGCGACCTCGGCTTTCGGATAGCGGGCATGCGCGTGTACAAAGGCGCGGAGGATCCAGCAGAGCTGGATGAGGAGGATTATAGGATCTACGACAAGGACTACGGCCGCGTGCACGTTCACAACGGCAACATTGTTGACGCGTTCCGCAAGTTCATCTTCAACCCGACCGCGGGCATCGACACGGAGATCGGCCGCGCCGTCGCGGACGCGTTTCGGCGGGACCTGGAGCGCGTACGCGACATCCTCGAGAAGGAGGAGAGTCGGATGTACTCGTCGAGCCTGCTGTTCGTCTTTGAGGGCGATGGCGCTGCACTGCGTGCCGCGGTTGACGACGCGAGTGGAAGCGCCGCGGCGTCGGCCATTCGGGAAAAAGAGGAGCCTGGCCGGGCCACGCTGCGAGTCGACAGCGGGATCGATATGGGCGAGGACGGCGAGATCATCCTTTCCACCGACATCGAGGAAGACTCGGAAGACGAGCGGGAAGAACCCCGCATCTATACGTTGAAACTCATCGACTTCGCTCACGCTCAGTGGACCCCTGGCATGGGACCTGATGAGAACACCCTGGCGGGTGTGAGGAGTCTGATCGATATTTTCGAGGAACTTACGAAGTGAACAGCCCTTGAAGTGGGAGTTCACTGGGCGACGTCCTAGCCACTATCTCATGAGAGTCTCCAGCCCTGAGATCGCGTGGGCTTCGCATGGCATGGCAAGCCCTGGGCGGTAGCAGGTACACTAGGCATGAGATATAGGAGGCCAAGCTGGGCCAGAAAAGGGACAAAGGCAGCATTTGCAATACCGGGTCATGGCGTAACGACGAGCGACGCCCTCATCAGCTGGCGTCCATGAAGCGCAACTTAGAATACCCTCTCACAACACATGTGTATATCCGTCTCGATTGTCTATTTGCTACGGCTGAGGCGATGATTTTCGATGAGCATCAATAAACGGCGTTTGCTATTGAATTACCTTGCAACTGAATATGTTTGTCTCTGGCGTGCTTTCACATCCTAGGTATGCCTGCAATTCTCCGTTTCCAGGGACAACGTACCAAGCCCACGAAGTCAATGAGAGCGTAGAGAAAGCACTCAGTCGCAGTGGATTCATCTGACCTCAGACGGAGTAATCGAATATACGAAGTCCCTGTCGGTGTGTCAGCAACTCGGCGCATATTCCGGTGCGTAAAAGAACCTACACGGTGTAGATGAAGGAATCCTCGGGATGGGTTGGGTGTGGCCAGTTTCGGGGTCCAGCGCTGACATGCAGATCACGGCCCCTGTAAGGCCCACTAAATTCCCGTCTTTCAGCATCCCTCTCAACTCCCCTCGTCACCAACTCAGCCTCGTACAGAAAGAACAAGGCTGAGCCGAACCTCAACATCAGCCGTACACGTCGCGATGCACAAGCATTGCGGCCCTGCGACCCATACAAGATGTCCATTCCAGGCTTAGGACAGATTCCTGCGAAGGTGAGTCAGCAACGAGTCACCTGTCCTTTCCCGACTCTCTCCACGGACCCTTCAGCAAAGAATTGTTAGGTAGCTGACCACATCTGCACAGGCACCAGTCTCCTCCCTCCGCAAAATCACCCTCCGACCCTTTTGGGAGTGGCGCTTCGAGGTCGCCTATGGCACCTCCATCACCGTGCGCCTCGCCTCCGGGACTGCCGAGCGCGACGGCACCGAACTGGCCCTCAACCACACCTACCGCTTCTCGGGAACCAAGTCGAAGCTGCTCACCTGGCGCGGGTGCGAGATCGAGGTCGAGGGCGAGTGCGACGAGTACGTGGCCGAGCACGTCACTCCCGACGAGACCCCGCAGGTCAGCTACCTCAACCTGCATTTCCTGCTCGCCGGCCAGCGCGGCGCCGCCGCCGCGGCGCAGCAGCAGGGCCCGCGCGTGATGATCGCGGGCCCGCCCAACAGCGGAAAGACCAGCCTGGCGCGCACGCTGACGGCGCTGGCGACGCGGTCGGGCGCGCAGCCGCTGGCCGTCAACACGGACCCGCGCGAGGGCATGCTCTCGCTGCCCGGCACGCTCAGCGCGGCGGTCTTCGGCACGGTCATGGACGTCGAGAGCGAGGGCGGCGGCTGGGGCGGCACGCCGAGCAGCGGGCCCGCCGCGGTGCCGGTCAAGCTGCCGCTGGTGCACTACCTGGGGCAGGAGCGGGCCGAGGACGACGCCGCGCTGTACAGGGCCGTGGTGTCGCGGCTGGCGGGTGCGGCGACGGCGCGGATGGCTGGGGACGCGGCGGTGCGCAGCGCGGGCCTCATCGTCGACACGCCGGGCGTCAACATGTCGGGGAAGCAGGCGGCGGAGGGGGTGGAGCTGCTAGCGCACGTGGCGGAGGAGTTCTCGGTCAACGTCATCGTGGTGCTGGGGTCGGCGCGCATGAGCGCGGAGCTGACGCGGCGGTTCGCCAGCGAGAAGACGAGCCTGGGGGAGCCGGTGGGCGTGGTGCTGCTGGAGCGGTCGGAGGGGGTGGTGGAGCGCGATGAGGGCTTCATGCAGCTGGCGCAGGAGGCCGTCATTAAGGAGTACTTCTTCGGGGACGCAAAGAGGACGCTGGGCCCGGTCACGCAGGTGGTGGACTTTGAGGGCGTGACGATCTACAAGGCTCCTGATAGTGAGTTTTCCTTTCCTCCCCGCAACCCCTTCCTTCAGTCTACTATCTGCTCTTCCATGTTCTATCTCTGCTACTCCAGTACGAACGAACAGTTACTAACGCCATGGCCCTGCCTATAGCGAACGAGTACTTCGCCGAGGACCAGGTACTTGAGAGGGTCGACCCGAATGCGTCCCTGTCGCACTGGACGCTAGCGGTCATGTATGCGTCGGTGCACGACCCGCCGGAGACGATCCGGACGGCAACGGTAATGGGGTTCGTCTACGTGGCAGAAGTGGACAAGGAGAGGCGGAAGCTGAAGATCCTGACACCCGTCAGCGGCCGGCTGGGCGATCGGCCGCTGCTGTGGGGACGGTGGCCGGAGCCGTACATCAACCTCCTCGGGTGATCAGTGTTAAGCAGCGGAGCATTCTCTGAAGGCGGAGGGAGTTTACGGCGTTCTCAGAAGGTCACTCTAGTCACTACCTACCTACAGAGTGTAGTGAATGAATCAATCTTACAGTTTGCAAGTGTGTTGGAAGGCATCATGAGCTCGGGACGCGTATGGACACGGATACATCCGCCGTTTGATGCCACATACGTCCACGCATCTCTTTCGGGAAACCTCCTCGCCGGCCTTGACCAGGACGGGCAGGGATGCCGGGACATGTCTAAGGCCCCGGGAATCCAATGGTCCGTGCCATCCCAGGAGACACCTGCCGGAGCGTCCCCAATCTCAACAACAGCATTCTTTGTTTGCTAGGGCTTCTGATTAGGTGGCGCCCTGGGGCGCTTTGCCTCCGGGCTCGGATGTCGCGAGAAACTCGTTTTTCCCTGCATGATGCAGCTGAGATTGAAGCGGTCAAGGGGGGTTTGTTTCGGTACGTGAGACCCGAAGGCTGGCACTAGGAGGCGCCGGCGATGGCGGTCCAAAAGCAATGCGCCTCCCCTCTCATATTGCGTCTCCTACCCCCCCTTAGCTAGTTCCATCTCACTACGCTTAGGTACTGTGCCTATCTATTCTATGTACGGACTATTCCGTATAGTCTCGCAATCATCCAGAGGAGAAGAAGATTCGCTGGCTTGAACTGTCCTTTCTCGCCCGCTGTCTAGGTCTCTGAGATACCCAAATACAGATGATACTCCGATGAACTCTCTAACTCGGCGGCCACTCTAATCGTCCTCCCAGCCCCCCGGCCGCCTCGTGATGCAATGCTGATGGCAAGACACAGATCATGCGCGCCCGCGATGCCGGCGTCTGCTGGTCTTGCATCTCCGCACCGCTCGCCCAATCGCCGGCTGCGCCCTAATTAAGAGGCTTCGGAGTGTCGCGGCCCTCTAAGGCGGGACCCCGTGCCTGGCACTTGGTCACAGCGCCAGCGGGTCGTTGTGCATTCAATAATGCCCTCCTGGTGGCCCTCGGTGGCCCTCAATGGCCCTCGATGGCCCTGGTGGCTGCACTGCCGGCGTCCCCGCCAAGCGGATGGCGGCTCTAGTGCGGAGGCCAGAGGACCGGCTCGAGGACGGCGGAGCCCGGATGTCCACAGCATCCAGTCAACTGGCGCGCCTACTATGGTACTCTGTCAGGGCTGCCCTCCGTCATCGATGATCGACCGAGGGCTTGACCGAAAGTGCTGCAAGTGAGTGATGCGCCGATCGAGGCTAGCTGTCCAGCCTGTCCTAGCTGCCCTTGCTCCGTGGACTAGGACTAGCGTTCGCCTTAACCTCCAACCTTACCTGTGTCTATGAGGGTGTCTACTGTCTAGTATCGTATCATGAGGAGGGGAAGGAGGGCTTCGATGATCGATCCGCCCGGGAAGCCGCAAGTCGCGGCACCTAGGAGTTCGTCTCAGTCGCTCCCGCCATTCGTTCGCGTCTCTGGCCCCCCTCCGCGGTCTGGCCCATCTCGTGTCTCTTTCTCCCACCTCTTGTTTTCCTGCTCAGAGCGATCCACCGCCGTGCCCCTGGCATCGTCGAAAGTTGTCTAAGATGGCGCGCGTGGGTGACCTTTGTGGCTTGAACCTGATCGGCACACATTCCCCATAGCACTTGCTTTTGGCAGCCGTCTCTCCTTACTTACATCCGCCCCTCCCTCGCGTCCTCTGCCTCGTTCCCGGCGGAGTACCCTTTCATCCTGCCTTCTGTCTACTTGACCTTTCTCTCTCATATATTGGCGTCGCAGGTACTTCGCACTCCTACTGCTTGCCTCGCGAGCAGAGGCACGCGCAAACAGATATCGCTCTTAGCTTGCTTGTACCAGGGTACCGCACCTTAGAAGAGGAGCCGGACTTCTAACGTTTTTAGCTGAGACCTCTGAGAGCCCCTGACAGCTCCTGACAGCTCCTGACAGCTCCTGGGTCCTTGGATCGTCTGAACTCAGGCCTATCTCGGGACGTGGCAGGCTTGTCCTTTTGATCGAACGCACCACCAACAGCTGAAGCACACGATTCCACGACAGCTGCCCACGCACATGCCTTGCTCGGGGTCGCCCTTCCCGCAGCCTTGCATGCCCACGAAGTCGTCGACGGATTTACCAGAATACGTGCTGCGAAGCGAAGGCGTCCTTCACTCCCCGCCGAGACGCTTGCATAGTGCGAAAACATCATATCGCAACGACAGCATCTCCATCACGAGTTGTCGCCATGTCGGCTTCAGATGATCCGCCATTATGACTATGCATTGGCTGGGCCGAGTTCTGAAAATCTCCAGGATCTCATGTCGGGCACCTGTTCCCTCGAAAGCGGCATGGGGTATTTCGGGTTGTCGACGGTGCCGCCCCTTGAGGGCTGGCCGTCGACACTCCAGCCCGCTTCGTCGAGTCTGAGATTACATCCTCGCCATACCGAGGAGCCGCATCTGCAAGCGCTCAGAATCGTTTCGCTCAGTATATCATGGATCAGTCTCCTATCGACGGTGTTCGCCTTCTACTGGTTCGCCAGAATGAGACGAAGCTTCCGTCACGAGTGAGTGTACCTCAACCTCAATCAGGCTGCAGCGATGCAGTTGGGAAATGGTATGCTAACATACTGCGGCAGCCTGATTATGCTTCTCATACAGAGCGACTTTATTAAATCATTGACCTTCGTCATATATCCCTTAGCCAACTTCACTCACGATCGCCTAAGATCAGAGTCGGCTTTCTGTCAGGCTATGGGATTCATCTTCGCGCTGGGAATCGAAGCCTCCGACGCTGCCGTGCTTTTGATCGCTCTTCACTCCGCCATTTACATATTCTTCCCGAGGCGTTCGGGCGGAGAAAACGGCCTGTATCCATACCGTCGCATCGCCTATGCTTTCTATGTCGTCGTTCCTCTGATGATGGCCTCGCTGGCATTCATCAAAGGCGTGCCGGGTTATGTCAACACGGGCGAATACTGCTATCTCCCGACAAATCCCTCGTGGTACCGGATGGGACTCAGCTGGATTCCCCGATATGTCAACTTCTTCATCATTCTTCTCATATATACATGCATCTACGTCCGCGTCCGATTGTTGATGCGGCGATACAGCCGGCGAAGCTCGATCGCTCCGGCGACACTCAGAGGCAGTTACCGCCGAGATTCCTCAATTCCACCGGCTCCTCCCCTCTCGAGTCACGGCTTGATCCCACCGACGCCTCCGTCTCGCCGCAGCATAGCTGCTGATGGCCGGGACCGCCAGCGTTCGGTCTCTTTTGGTAGTGCGAAATTTTCGAATCCGTTCATGCGAGAGCATATAGCTGGCCATCATAAAGAACGGTCTGCGAGGCCGCAATGGAATCTTTCCGGGCTACAATACGGGGCTTCTACTCGGCGTGGGAGCCAGGATCCGGATATAGCTCCAGATGCAGCACCCGAGCCTCTAGGCATCGCCGAGCCGCCACCTGCTGTCACTCAAACACCGAAACCTACGATGGTGGATTCCGACACATATCCTCCATCTCGATCCTCGACTGTTACTGCCAATCAGGACGATATGCGCGCCTTCTCATTTTATCAGCGCCGCGTGTCAGACCACAACGAAAGAGATAACGGCGACTTCGGCCTCGCCCTCGGGTCCGCCAGGTCCCTCCCTGGCATTATCGCCATGCTGCGGCACGGCCCGTCCCTGGCCACCGGAGAGAGGACCCCGTCATCCTCCTCAATCACCCTCGCCGCCGACGCGTCGGAATACTCCAACATGGCCGCAACCCGCGAGCGCACGCGCCGGCAGCTGCGCCTCCTCTTCGTCTACCCCCTCGTCTACCTGATCGTGTGGGTCTTCCCCTTTATCGGCGACCTCGGGCGGTGGAACGACCCCCTGAGCGGGCGGTCGCCCTTCTGGCTGGTGCTTCTGAGCCTCGCGTCGCTGTGCATCCAGGGCGCGGCCGACAGCCTGCTCTTCACGGTGCGGGAGCAGCCCTGGCGGCACCGGCGGCGCGGGGGGCTCGCGAAGGGCCTGGGCCGCCGGCTGGCGGGGGCGTGGGGCGCCGAACGCGGGGGCAGGGTGGGCCGCACGCGCGAGGAGATGCTGGCGGAGGAGAGGATGGCGCGGGAGAGGCGCGAGGAGGAGCTGGAGTGGGAGCGGATGCACAGGGAGGGGAGGCCGCCGAGGCAGGCGGGCGAGGTCAACTGGTGGGACTTCGAGATGGACGGGGCGGCGCCGGCGTGGAGCGACGACGGGAGCGACGGGTGGTACGGCAGGCGGAAGAGCGAGGACACGAGAGCGATCATTGGGAGGACTCAGGCGCCGCCGTCTAGGCGGGAGAAGCTGAGGAGGGGGACCTGGGCGTGATGGCTCCGATCGGTAGTCATGGGGTGGGAAAGGGAGTTACTACGTGTGAAGAACTGCATTGCTCGGCTGCATTTCAAGGAGTAAGAGGCATGGTTCTCGGACCCGTTTTCACAGCATATCATTTTTGGATCTTCGGGGGGTCAATGCATCGGGTAGAATAGATTGGACTATGGGGCCGTCAACGGAGCATGGATAATTGGAAAAGGAATACCTCTTCTCACGTCTATGACTCAGGTGCCTGCGACGAATAAGGGCTTTCTCAAAGGACAATGGTTTGAGTCACTTGTGAAGAGTGTTGAATTGCATATCGACTATTGTTAAGTATGTTCGAAATAAAGAGCCTCGGCGCCGGGCTTTCCTGGCTTTGCCTGTACGCCGTCTCCATCTTCCTTCCCCTACGCCTCGCCTCCATTTATGTGTTTAAATCAAGCATGCCCATGGGACGAGATTGCTATTTTTCAGCCGGAGGGACCACGGGCATAATCCCTCACAAGAAACTGGGGGCCTCCATCGCAGATCCCAGGCGATCGAGTGGACTTGTCTCTCCTCTCCTCGCCCCAACCCGCCGACTCACTCCTCCCCTCTCATAAATCTCAGGAACGCCTGCGCGATCTTCACGCCGTCGTGCTCCTTGTCCACCCTGTCGATACCGGACTCGTAAAGGTCGTCGCCGATGACGGCGACTTTGTGCCGTGCGTCGAGGATCTCCCGCACGATACTCTCCGTGAACTCCGGATGGCCCTGCACGGTGATGGCCTTCCCGGGGATCAGCATGCCCTGCACGGGGCACACGTCCGTCTCAGCAAGAGGTACGGCACCGGCCGGGTACGACGTCACGATGTCGCGGTGCATCTGGTGGATCCTCTGCGTTGGCGTCAGCAAGGTTATGCTCTAGTGCGAGCAGGAGACGTCTTGATGCTGGTCTCCAGATACGGGGGGACACTCACCAGCTTGTCCGTGCCGAACAACTCTCGCCCCTTCGGCGAGCACTGTATCTCCGTGACGCTGAGCTCCCAGCCCCGCGGGTTGAGCTGCACCTTGCTCCCCAGCGCCCTGCCGACGATCTGATGCCCGAAGCACACGCCGACCACCCTGACCCTCCCGGAGTCCAGCGCCCCGCGCACGTACTCCACCAGCTTGAGGATCCAGGGGTCGTCGTCGTAGGCGGAGTGCTTCGACCCCGTGATTAGCAAGGCGTCGACTTCGTCCAACGACGGGTACGAGTCGGGCGCGTCCCGGACGTGATACGTCGTGATGGATAGTGCGGACTCGAGGGGCTGCGGCGCCACCGCGCGCCTGAACAGGTCGGTGAAGACGCCGCCGTAGTCCTTAAGCTTGGCGACTGTGCCGGGAAGAGGGGTGTCGCACATCAATATGGCGAGGCGTAGGGGCGGGGAGGGGATTTGGGAGCCCATGATGGATGATCCAGGGGTTGGGATAGGGAGAGATGGTTACTGGCGTGGATGATAAAGGAGCTTCGACGCCTAGACGAACGAAGCAGCTCAGATCGAATAGGGAGAGCTGGAGAGGATATCGTGGAGTGAAGGTTCGAGGAGGCCTGAGAAAGGCAATGATGGTGTAGGGGTAGCTGGGAGGCGAGGAGAGAGCGGCAACGAAACCCCACGTCCACCACTCGAGACAACCAGTATAACAGAAGAGGAAGGTAAACGCGGTTCACTTGAGCTCGTGCTTATTGGTCCCCCGCAAAGTGTCCTGCAGCGCATATACAGTCGACCTTCCTCTGCCCCGCGACGACTCTCGTTGGCGTTCGTGCGAACAAGCAACACCTTGCGATCGATAAGACGGCAGTGGCCGCTTTTCGGAGCTTTGATGATACCGGCGCCGCTGGGATGGCGTCAGAGGGTCGGGAGCCGGATCGGCATCGGAAGTGCCGACGGTCTCTTATCGATAAGGAGCTGTAGCTTGACATCATTGCGTCGTGAGGAAGCCGAAAACTTGCCTATTCCTTCGCGCGCTGCCGTGTGACAAGGACGCAATCCTCGAAAACCTCAGATAATACTCTCAATCCAGATCTGAGCCCATAGACCACCTTTAGTATTCGAAGAGACGTCTAGAAGACGCCGGATCTGAGCCGGCCCAATGGCTGAAATGCCTCCCCCCACGCCAACCTCCCTGAAAGCCTTCCTCTCAGCCGCGCGCAAGGCGCTCGCCTCCCCGCCGTCCCAGCGTCCCGCACCCCTGACCTTTGTCGTCGGCAACGAGTCCGCGGACCTCGACTCCCTTTGCTGCGCCCTCCTCCTCGCCTACCTCCGCAGCCACGCCGCCCCGCCGCACGAGCCCCCGCACATCCCGCTCTCGAACCTGCCCCGCGCCGACCTCGCCCTGCGGCCGGAGCTGAACGCCGTCCTGGGCCGGGCGGGGCTCAAGGGCAGCGACCTGCTCACGCTATCGGAGCTGCCCTCCCCGCAGGACCTCGACCCGACGCGCACGCGCTGGTTGCTCGTCGACCACAACGCGTTGACGGGGGTGCTGGAGGGGCCGTACGCGGGGCGCGTTGTTGGCTGCATCGACCACCATGAGGACGAGGGGAAGGTCCCGCCCCGGGACCCGGATGGCGGAGGGGCGCCGAGGGTGATTGAGAAGACGGGGAGTTGCATGAGCCTTGTGGTTGAATGCTGCCGCGACGTGTGGGAGAAGGTAGCAGCCCGCGCTACTTCGGAAGCGAAAGGAGAGGAGGAAGATGGGGCTGGGGCAGACTTAGATGCGCAGCTGGCGCATATAGCGCTCGGTCCAATCCTGATTGACACGACCAACCTGACTTCCAAGGACAAGACGACGGAGAAGGACATCCGGGCTGTGGAGTTTGCGGAAGCGCGTATGGGTACCGCCGAGGCATATGATAGGGCTGCGTATTTCGAGGAGGTCAGCCGGCTCAAGAATGATCTCTCCCGGCTCAGCTACCGTGACATTTTCCGCAAGGACTACAAGCAGTGGACGGACGGCGGGCTGGTCCTAGGCATGTCCAGCGTCGCCCAGGGGCTCAACTATCTCTTCGACAAGATCGGCGACGAGGAGGCGCTGCGGCGGGAGCTGCGGCGGTTCGCCGAGGAGAAGAGGCTAGACATCGCGGCCGTCATGACGGTGACGCATGAGGGCGGCAGGTTCGGCAGGGAGCTGCTGGTGTGGGCGCTGAACCCTGACGCCGCGCGGGCCGTAGAGGCGTTCGTGGCAAGGTCAGGGGGTGATCTGGGGTTGGAAGAGCTGGAGAGAGAGGGGTTGCGGGCCGAGAAGGCAGATGACCAGTGGAGGGCATGCTGGCGGCAGGGGCAGACCAAGTACAGCCGGAAGCAGGTCGCTCCAATGCTTAGGTCTGCGATGAAGGAGGCCCCCAAGCTCTGAGGGATTTTACAAAAATGACCAAAAACGAGTCGCTTCTTGATAGACGCCGAACTAGAAAGAAATGACGGCAAAATGCAGAAACTGAGGATGATGGTACAAGTACGGTTGAAGCACTCAGGTAGCAAAGAGATACCCCAAAATACTGGTCCCATTCGCGGGGACGGAGACAGCAGAGGAGCAGAATACCTGCAACAGATACCATTATTGGCTCTATACTATTATACACTGGAAGACCGTCTACTTCGATAATACCTCTTGGGCTCAAGCAGTGCCTTCGGCGTACCCACGCCTTCGTTCCATCTTACGAAGAGCTTTGGCCAGCTTGACGAATTCCCGCCGACGAAGCTTCCCTTTGTCTTCCTTGTCCATGTCCCATGTGTTCAGGAGTCGCCAGTCAAGAGATATCGCTTCTGGATCCGCGACTTTGATGCAAGCCCTCAGGGCTTCGAGAAGCTCATCCTGCGGTACCACTGGCGGATCCTCAGCCAGCATCTCCCAGAAGCACGAGCGAACAGCATGGACACAGCGTGACTGGTGGCCCGTGTCGGCCAGGCGCCTGTATACGTAGGTGTACATCACAGGTGATCTGGCCATTTGGAACCGCGGAGGGATTCTCCAGACTTCCCAGAACCTATCCCAGTTTCCCTGGAACGCGTAGGCATCCATGAGCCTCATGAGCAGGGTCTCACCCAGATAGGGCAGCTTTGCCTGCACGATCAGCTTGTCGAGCACGGATTGCAGCCTCTCCATCTCCGGACCAGACACGCCCGATCTGGCTAGAGACTCCATCACTGTCACTAGTATATCGGCCGTGATGACAGCATCGCCACGTTCATACATGGTATCGAGGAGCTCAACGGCCAGCTCGGACTGAGCTTTGAGCAGATCGTCGCTTCCACCCGGTTCCGTATAGATGGCCTGTAGTAAAACCAGATAATGGTCCTGTCCAGGCTGGATGCAGGAAAGCTGCATCTCCCTCACAAGACCCCGTAGCCCCGATAGGTTATAGTCCAGGTGGCCCATCTTCCGACCCGTCGAGTACAGCCAGAGACGGAATCGCCACGTTCGATCGGAGGGCAAGCTCGACACAACTTTGTTCCACGCCTGCATGAAACCGGAGGGCGCATCTCGAAAGCGTAGCGCCTCATGCGCGAGCGGCTCCGGAAGCTGGACAAAATGGGTCCTTAATTTCTCGAGGGCTCCAAACTTCCCGGAAGGACTGAGGGCTAAAACATCGTCAACGATCCGGAGCCCCGGCTTCCTGAGGGGCGTCTGGATTACCTGGTCCGTGCGATCCGTGAAGTCGGAGAGCCCAGCACGTCGTGGAGCATATGTGCTGAGAACGCGCTGTTGTCCTGGCCTTGAGAACGGGTGCGTCGTTCGAGGTCCAGGCACCTGGAGGGGAGAAGAGGGTTTCTGGATATCCGGGCCTGCATTGCCCGAATCGGCTCTGGCTTGTCTCTGTAGGATCCGATCCCAGAGGGTTTCTAAATCCAGCTCTTTCCTCTTGGCATCGGTGAAGAGCTGCACGACGATTGTCGTTCCAGTCCGAGGTGCTCCAAACCCGGAGAATCGGCCGTCATCGCTCTGCAGTTCGGCCTCAGCGCTCGTCCAGCCTATCGTCCCGAGATTGACGCAAATCCAACGGGTGCTGATGCCATCGTCCTCGCTTGGCGTCAAGCCCGAGTTTCCAAGCAGTTTCGCCTTCCGCGCCTTGCGGCGCAACCGTATCTTCAACTCATTCGGCCCTAGAAGTCCATCGGCATTTGCATGTATTCCTTTCGTGCGCAGCCACCGTACGAGATTTCCGGCGGAGACGTGAAGGTGCCGTTCGCTGCGCGCGGTACCGAAGAGCATGAGGAGATTGGGACCTAATGCTGGAGGCGGGTCAAGGGATCGGAGATCTAGCAGGTTTAGGTCATCCAGGCCAAGATCCTCGGCAACACACTTGAGGAGAGGTTCTAAGAGTCGTGGTGGGTCGTGAGGAAGCTCGGGAATGGGTGCAGGCTCGTGCATTAACGTAGGATGTCGGGGAGGCTCCTCCTGCAAGTACCAGGGCACATCTGAGTTGTTGACGTCTTGTTTCCCGCCCTCTGCATCACGTTCTTCTGACGTGCCATTGCTGCTAATGGCAGACGTTGCGCCGGTTTCGTCTTCTGGAATCGGCCGAGAGTCCAGCGTTGATGAGAAACGGTACTGCTTCGCGGCGGGAGCTAAAATGGAGGAAGGATGGGATGAAGCTCGAATCGAGACCAATGGAGCGGTGCCACTGATGAATGACCGAAGTATAGAGGCCCGGCATGTTGTACAGCCAGTGAGCCTCAGCGGCGTCCGGCCAGACATTTTAATGTGCTTTGCTGGAGTGCTGGACAAAGAAGTACGATGGCAGTGCACATGGAGTTGAAGCCGTCTTCACACTCGAAGCTCGACGCACTCCGTACTCTAGAAGTTGCCGCGGGACGTCCCTGAATTTTATTGTCCCTTTATGGGGTACATTTCCACTACTCTCATTGGCCGTGAGCCTAAATATGGGGACTTCACGCTCAGCCGGCCAATGAAGTCTCGGAAGATGCGGGAGCGGTCTCCTTATCACTCCGTCCTCCACGGCAAAATTTTGGAGCTGTCTCCATAGCCGTCGCCTCCTTCTCCCATCTGAAATACCTTCCATGCTACACACCGAGGACTCCCGACAGCCTCTCGTCGCCCTGTCTTCGTCGCCTTCGTCCTTCTTCATTCCCTAGATCTCCTTTTTAAATGTTTTGATTGTGCGCCAACTGTCTCAACAGGCAATAACCTCTGTTGAGCCGCTGTCCCTCCTTTTAATTGCTTGTCGCGGCTGTCGCGTGAGCCTCCATCATGCTCATACGATCCGGCCTCTCGAGGCACAGCCTGCACCTCCAGAAGCTCCGAACAGTCACCTCGCCGCAGCTACTTCCAAGATGTTGTTCGACACATCCACGCCCAGTGGCAGTCAGCCGGCGGCTCTTCACAACGCAGCAGGAGCTTCGGCCTTGGAAAAGGAGAGCCTTTCGCAGCCTCGTAGCCTACGGGCATGAACGGCAACTGGCAACAGCACTCGGCGACTACGACTACAAGTCGATAGAAGACCTCCCTTTCGAAGGCCTGCCTGGCTCGGCGCACCACGCCTATTCGAACCCTCATGCCGTCCCCAAGTTCTACGATCTTCGGCCGTTCGACCCGTCGTCACCACTCGTAATACCCGAACCGGCAGAGCAACTGGCTCGCCAGCGGATTAATCCAAATGGTGTCCCTGGCGATATTGAGGAGATGGTGCCGGTTTTCAATGCTTGTCTGCAGGTCGGGAAGTTGGAGCGGGCTGCACTGATCCTCAAGCGACTTGGGAGGATGAACATACTGGCGCCAATGGAGTTGATCACGATGCATAATCGGTACCTTGAGGCTGCAGTGAACGACATCCTCTCGAATCCGAGTCCGGAAAAGGCGGAAGAACTACATAAGTGGTACGAGCTGAACATCCGGAGCGAGCATCTGCCGCAAACTGCTGCGACGGTAGCGTACATGCTCAAAGCGTCCATCATCTCAACGCACGGCTCGCGACTCGAGAGGCTTGTAACTCGTTATATGGGAATGGCTCCGGGAGATGCTGGCCTCGAGGTTCTCTACATGACGGATATCCTTACCGACCAGGACCGAGCAACCATTACTGACATCTGCCCTACCTACAACCTAGCAATCGACGACTTCGGACCAGCAACCGCCTCTGAAGAGCTTATTTCAGGGGAGATCTCGTCGCAACCGCAGATTGCGGAGGGTGACAGAGCCCCCGAGGTCCTTAGCACCCCACAGAAAGGTCTGGGATTGAAGATGTTAAAGCGAACATTGACTTTGTTTTCTGAGATACCGGAGGGGATGGATATATCGGAGCTGTCTCTGCAGGAGCGGAGAGAGATCCAAGCCCGGTTAGAACGCGATTGTGTGGATGCTGCGATTGACCGGTGGCGAGACGAGAACGAGGCCCTTCTCAAAATGGGGCTGAACAGCTCACTAAGCTCGGCGTCCCTCAACTCCAAACTTTACAACTGGCAGGTCGCGCTTGAAGCGCGCCTGAGGGTAGAACTGGACAAGATTGCGGCGTCTGAAGCTGCCATGCCTAAGACGAAGGAAGACTTGGACCGTTGCATGTACGGCCCCTTCCTGAGGCAATCATCAACTAGCCGGCTTGCGGCAGTGACCATCCTCAGCACGCTGAGCTCCCTCGCTATGCATGGAGCTGATAAAGGTGTGCCGCTTGGGACAGTGATCAATCAGCTTTCCAAGGTTGCGGAAGAGGATATCAGGGCTCAGCTGCGGCACAAGGAGTCGTCATCCTCAAACGGGAAGGCTTACCGCGTCGCAGCCATGAAAGCTCTCCGACGAGCGAAGAGTCACAAGCCCTTGGACCCCGAAGCTGCCGAGAGCGTCCTTGCCAGCGATAATGTCGTGGATCCCTCACTACTCGACCAGCCGTGGCCGCTGACCATTCGAACCAAGGTTGGCGCTGCGTTGCTATCGGCTCTGATGGAGACGGCTAGAGTGACGGCAGTCCGCGAACACCCCGATACAAAGACACTCATCTCCCAGTCGCAACCGGCGTTCTCTCATGCCAACCAGTTCAAGAAGGGGAAGAAGGTCGGCATGCTCCTACCAAACCAAACCCTGGTTGAACTTATGAAGAAAGAGCCACGAGCCGAGTTCCTTGCGCGACACCTGCCGATGGTTGTTGAACCAGAACCGTGGTCGCGCTTCGACAAGGGTGGATTCCTGGAATACCCTTCGCAGCTTGTTCGGTTGAAGAATGGAGAGAAGGACCAGAAGATATACACTGAAGCGGCCATCGCACGCGGAGATATGGATCAGGTGCTGAAGGGCCTCGATATCCTTGGTAAGACTGCGTGGAAAATCAACAAGCCTGTCTTCAGCGTCATGCTCGAAGCTTGGAATACCGGAGACGCGATCGCGAACATCCCGGCTCTGAACCCGGATATCCCTGTCCCTCCTGAGCCTGAATCGACTGATGATCCGATGAAGAGACGCCTCTGGATCCGAGCCGTTAAGATGGCTGAGAACGAGAAATCAGGCATGCACTCTGTGCGATGCTTCATGAACTTCCAGATTGAGATCGCCAGAGCGTTCCGCGACCAGACTCTTTACTTCCCCCACAATATCGACTTCCGCGGACGAGCCTATCCGATACCGACTTACCTTAATCATATGGGCGCCGACCATGTCCGAGGGTTGATGCGCTTCGCCAAGGGAAAGGAGCTCGGTGAGGCCGGGCTCAAGTGGCTCAAGGTGCATCTGGCTAATGTCTTTGGTTATGACAAGGCTAGTCTTAGCCAGAGAGAATCTTTCGCTATGGAGCATCTCACGGAAATATTCGACTCCGCGAACAACCCGTTATCTGGGAAGCGGTGGTGGCTTGGCGCTGAGGACCCCTGGCAGTGCCTGGCAGCCTGCTTCGAGCTCAAGGCGGCGCTCGAGTCTCCGGAGCCCACGAAGTACGTCTCGCATTTGCCTATCCACCAGGATGGTACATGCAATGGTTTACAGCACTATGCGGCGCTTGGTGGTGACTCCTGGGGTGCTCGTCAAGTCAATCTCGAACCGGGTGAGAAACCCGCCGACGTCTATTCCGCGGTCGCCAACCTTGTCAAGGAGTCCATCGCGAAGGATGTGGAGGAGAACAATCCGTTTGCGAACGCCATTGACGGCAAGATTACTCGGAAGGTCGTCAAGCAAACCGTTATGACCAACGTTTACGGTGTCACTTTCGCGGGTGCAAAGAAGCAAGTCTTGAAGCAACTGGATGCACTGTATCCCACGCTCCACAAGGACTCTGGTATCGACCCGGTCATCCTCTCCTCGTACATTGCAACGAAGATCTTCAAGGCACTATCTACGATGTTCAGCGGTGCTCATGGCATCCAGACATGGCTTGGAGAAATCGGTGGCCGCGTCTGCCGGGCTATCACGCCTGATCAGCTCGAGCTCATCACTAAGGACACTCCCAAGTCCAAAGGCAGACGCGGATCTAGCAAGACCAAATCCACTTCGACCGACGAGCTACTGAGCCAGTTCAAGTCCACTGTGATCTGGACCACGCCCTTGCGGATGCCTGTTGTCCAGCCGTATCGAAAGAGCAACACTCGGATCGTGTCCACTTGCATTCAGGATCTGGTGCTCTCGCAGGCAGAACGGTCAGACCCGGTGAATCGGCGGAAGCAGCTGCAGGCTTTCCCGCCCAACTTCATCCACTCTCTCGACGCCAGTCATATGATTCTGTCTGCCCTGGAGTGTGATGAGCTGGGGCTCTCCTTTGCAGCTGTTCACGACTCTTTCTGGACTCACGCTGCCGATGTGAACTCCATGAACCAAGTCATCCGCGACTCCTTCATCAGGATTCACAGTGAGGATGTGATTGGTCGGCTAGCCTCGGAATTTGAGGCCCGCTACAAGGGATCCATCTACCTGGCCAAGATCAACCACGGAACGGAAGTAGAGAAGAAGGTTACGGCGTTCCGAAAGATGGCGAGGATGTCCCTGAAGGACGAGTTGCTCATGGAGAAGAAGAGACTCAGTCTGTTGAACTCATCCGACCCCGCTGAGGTCGAGGAGGGAAAGAAGATGGTTACACCGGCAAGCATCTTTGAGGAACTATCGGCAGCTGGGGACTTGATGGAACCCGAGAACACCGGGGTTGTAGGGCTGGGCAGCATTCCCTCTCAGGAACAGGCATCAGCTGATGCCCTAGAGGAGACGACTGTCGACGAGCAGGCTGAAGTTGCTCCGGCTGACGAAGAGGCCGCCGAAGCACAGGAGGAAGCGGCCCAGGATGACTTCATGTCGAGGATGGAGCTGGGCCACTTCGCCTCCACTGTCACGGCTCCCAAGGCGCCGAAGAAGAAGGCGAAGGAGGGCATTCAGATCTGGTTGCCGCTCACCTTCCCTGAGATTCCCGAGAAGGGCGACTTCGACGTGACGCGGCTGAAGGGCAGCCAGTACTTCTTCTCCTAAGCGGCCCTCGGTTGCTGCTGCCAGTTCAGCTTGTCAAAACGACACTTTAATAGCGAGCGAGTGTATACTATGGGGTTGAGATCAAAAGTTCGGGCGATTGTACTCATTGGGCGGCGTTTTGGAAAATGCTAGACGGCGAAGGCGTTGGGCAGAAGGGGAATGGAATTTTGATGATGTTTGGGGGACTGCATGGCGATGCTTCGCATGTACTGTACCACGTCTCACCCTGTGTATTGTATACTGACTGTATATATACTACCACTACACCTGCATTGGGCGATGCATCTCTTCGATGCATGCCTACGTCGGACGGCGGGGACTGCTGCCGATACAAAGCAAGAAATTTATTCAAAACCCAGTTTCTCCCACGAGTGGTGTTTCTTTTTGTGATGCTCACCTTAGTTCATTTGCCTTCATGATTTATTCTGATCACTCAGGGAACTCTGAGCATTACAGTGTCGCGAGGACTCAGCTAGCCAGGAGACACGATGAAGTCAGCTTGAGCTCTTGACGACGTGAAAAGGCGATGAATCTCCCCGTCTTACCCTCCCCAGCACCGCAACATTCCGGTGCAACGCATTCAGCTGTTCTCAAATCTGGGCTGGAGTCAACTGGGCCTACGCCCGTTAATGAAGTAACTGGCACGGTTACACACCCAGAACCGCCCGGCGGTGGAGAAACGCGCCAGTGAGAAGGCTCCCGTCGTTCCGTGGACGTTTGACGGGAGGATCATCTCTGCAAGGGGTTTGGCAATATGCTGCCGCTGCTGCGGCTGGAATCCGCTTCCTCCGCTTCCTCTCCCTCTCTCCGGGTCGTCGGCACGCCAACCACGGGTCGCGGTTATATTATTCACGGGCGGGCGCCGCCGGATAGTTCTCCCTCCAACCGGGTCATAAACCACGGTTGTTTGGGCTCGTGTTTTCTGATGAAGGTTCTATTTTTACACGTCCTGGTAGGAACCACGATGCGGAGCAAGCAGGTCACAGTTGGGAAGAGCAGATGCGGCGGACGTCATACCGATTAGTGGAATGCGAAAGGCTGTGCTCTCCGGAGCGAGTGCTCTTGACTGTTACAGAGATGGTGGCTTGTCTCAAAGTGCGTGAGACGGTTAAAGGCAGATGGGAAGGAGCATTCCAGAGGTCCTTGGTCTGTCAGAATGTCTCTTCCTGCCGTTCTACCAAGCCGTGAGACTGACGTTCTGTGTAACACTGATGAACTTGGCATTTGACCGAGGCCAAGTATTTATCGTTCACCTTTCCTGTTAACTCGCCGTACCTCATCGAGCAGTAGTAGAGCCATCAAGGACCTCAAATTAGCTATTTACTTCGACTTCTCTAACAATGGGTGCCTTTATCCTCAGCCTCAGACTCGTCGCCTTGTTCTTGTTGGCGCTGCCGGTGTACCTCCATCCATCCCCTGACCGATCAGTACAGGTTATGCTCACAATCCTACAGCAACGCAGCTCCAGCAGCTCAGACCAGTGACAGCGGGGATGCCACGATCACAGCACTGCCGGCGCACTGCACGACCACCTCCGCGGGTGCTTTGCCCCAGACACACTCATGCTACACCTACACCGAGACACTGGAGCAGAGTGCGTCGTCCTATCTCGTGCATACGCTGTTGCCAGAGGGGGCAAGCCCCTCCTGCATCTGCTGACAGCTCCGATAGCCCTTTGCCCCGAGATCCACTGTCCCTTGATTACGGATCGGATATGCCCGCTGTATATTAAGGTCACCTCCATCGAGGTCCCGTGCAGGTGAAACCCCTATTTCCCCTTAGTGACCTGCTCTTTTGGTAGGCTAGGAACGGACTTACTGATTTGAGCGAACCTTATAGCACCGACTGCTGTCCCATAACACCTACGAGCTATGTCACGCCGGCATGCAGCGGATGCGTGACGACGTGTGTCATTCCGACGGAGACGATTACAGTGACAACGGGGTGCCCAGCGTCCGCAACTGTTACTCCAACACCATATTAGACGAGGGACTTGCTGCTGCTATAGCGTGAATCTCACTTGCACTGAAAGGACCAAGGATGGAATGTGGCGAGATTGGAGAAAAGGGGTAGATGCAAGTCTATTGCTATTGTATTGAGTAGCTCCACCATGAATGGTCCTAGAGACAATGTAGCATCCCTCCAGAGGCGCTTACCACCACATCTATACGGCTATTGTGGCATTACCGCACCGTAGCACCCTTCAGGGTCTTAACCGTACATACACCCCCGCTCTCGGTAACCAGCTTGCCTAGCCCTTCCTTTCCGAGGTCCTTGACCACGCCGGCATCGAAGCCGACCTCCAGGCTCTCGGTAGTGGTGAACCCAGGCTGGAACGTCTCCCAGATCTTCTTCTTAGGGTTGAGCTGCTTCTCAGGCTCGCCCTTCCACCCCTCGAAGAAGACGCGCTCTCCAGCCTTGGCGTCGGCTGGCGGGTTGACGAGCTCGACGGGCCCCTTGTGTTCATCTACCTCGCCCTCCTTGAGCCGCGGGGACGCGGCGAGGACCATGGCGGATGACTTGATGCCACGCATCTTGACGGGTTTTAGGTTACAGACCACGACGACCTTGCGTCCCTGCATCTCCTCCAGGGGGACCAGGCCGTTCAGGCCCGAGCACACAGTCCGAACGATTTGTCCCTCATACTCCTCGGTATCTGGGGTGCCCGCGGGGTCGCCCATGGCAATCGTTGAGACATAGAGCGAGTCGGCTTCCGGGTGCTTGATGGCCTTCAGGATATGGCCCACGCGCAGGTCAATCAGGGCAGGGGAGAGCGGAGCGGGAGGAGCGGGCGCAGGCTTCTGCGGCCTGGGTGTCTTCTCCTTCTTCTCCTTCTTCTTGCCCTCGGCGGCCCCGGCAGCCGCACCGGCCTTCTCCTTCACCGCCTCCTTGGCCTTGCCGGCGGCCTCCTTCGTCCGGTCGACGACCGTCTTCTTCTCACCGCCGTTTGCGCCGGCAGCGCCAGCGGGGCCACCAGCAGCAGCAGCGGCGGCGGCGGCGGCCTTCTCCTTCTTCAGGCGCTCCTTCTCGGCCTTCGCGTCGACAGGCGGCTTGACGTAGAGGATCTCCTCGGGGTCGACCTTGATCTTGTCGGCCTCGGGGACCTCGAGGCCGAACAGCGGGCTGTTCTGGACGAAGTCGAGGTGGCGCACGATGTGCGGGTGGCCGGCCTCGCCGGTGCGCTCCTGGGGCGACCACTTGCGCACGGCGGGGGCGAGGGCCTCGTAGATGGCGACGTCGGCCTTGCTGGGCTTGGCGCCGAGCAGGGTGGTGCGCGAGGCGAGGTGGGTGTTGAGGGCCTCGATGATGGAGGAGGTGCCCTCGGCGGAGGGGGCCCGCAGGCGCTCGGAGGTGGTGAGCCACTGCTGGATCTCGGCCTCCTCGGTGGGAGTGTAGGACTGGGCGGCGATGGCGGCCATGGTGACGATTGGGCTGGCGGCGGAGTGGACGAGGTTCCGGAGGGGGGAGGCGCTTCTGAGAGCAGGACGGACGACCTTGAGAGAGAACAGCTTGAAAAACGGCAAGGGTCTGCTGGGAGAGGATCCCTGAGACTTATGGTATAGAGCAGTAGTTTGTCCGGGTCTGGTGCGTTGAGAGAGCCGCCAGCTGCTGAGAGAGTGTGCGGATAGATGGTGGGGTGTTCTTGTTGGTCTGCGACGATGATAATTTTTGTGGCGGGAGCAAAGTGTGCAAACGGCTCACCCCGCACGTAGCCGCTTTACAATCACCCAAAACGCGCGAGCTAAAAAGAGCCTCACAAAGGGCCTGACCGGCTCGAGCGAGTTACGTTACAGACCGAGTTACGGCGACCCAAAAATGCCCAATTTCCATTTAGCAGTAACTTTTACACTATACAAGAGCAAACTTAGATCGTAACTAAGTTACGCAGTTATATAAAATAACTATTATACTTGTAACGTGTTCTGAGTGCTCTTTCTAGGAGCACCCTAGGCCACGTATTGACAGGCCTGGGCACGTGAGGTGCCAAGCCTGGCACTATCTAAAGCCGACAATGTCTACCTACTTAATAGGTGGTAGAGATGTGAATCAAGCTCTTCACCCATATTTTACGTGATATCCTGACTTGAAGGTCATGCGTAAGTTAGTCTATGCAGACTCCTACGCAGTCAGACTTGACTGCCTGCGTGCCAACCAGAGCAATAAGCCCCAGCTTATTGTAGCAAGTCGCAATCCGAGCACTTCGTCCCTGAAAAATGGTCATGTAGAGTCTGATTTCGAACCCCAAACTTTCACGTTGTTCAACGCCAGACCAGTCTGATAGCCATTATCCCTGCCAACCAGTATTGCGTAAGTTGGCTTTACAACGCTATTTCCATTCATCACGATCAGCCGATCCGTATCGGCTACTGTGTAAGACTAAGACGCAAATTTTGACGGTAGGGAAGCATCACTAAAAGTACGGTCGATCGGCAGGGGTTATCGTCGATTTTTTTGTAGACCGAGTTGCATGCGAAATCTAATCGTTAACTCAAAACCGGCTCCTTGCCGGGACATTTGGTCAAATTTACAATACCCTGAGAGGGCCGTAGGGCCACGAGTTGTCATTTGACTTGTGATTTCCGAAGGACGGAGCTGCACCACTAAATCAACTACCTCTCACCACCACCAAAGCGATGCCCGTCCACTTCGAACTCGCTGGTACTGTCTCTGCATGGAGTGCCTGACAATTACCAGGTTGACATCCCGATCCCCGCGAATGACCCTCTCACTCTGAAGATCGTAAAGCCTACTTGCTCTCGGGACTGAAGATCGGAAGGTCAAGCAGTATCTCGAAGAATCAACACGCGGTAAGCCAGATTCGCTCAGTTGCTTAATCTGTCTGACTTCGGACAGACTCAGTTTCAGTAAGTTCTACCCGCGGTTGTACTATGCCTATCTGGCTACGGCTTAAACAAACACATTTTCTCTTAATGCGCACTGGCTTTTCAAGAGCTCACTCCTACGCAATAGTACTCATCTGCCCACATCTCGGTTCCGCAGTTCTCGCCGTTAGCACCCAGGACGGGGTTCCAGGCGTATAGTTGAGCAGTTGTTATCCCTTCTGCTACTGCGAAGTCATAACATCCCAATCCGGAAATAGATTCCGCAAACTTATTACAAGTACTGATGATGCCTGATTGGGTAGGCCCCGGCGCGACGACTGACGTTGTCGTGGGTGTTGCAGTTGTCGTGACTGAAGTCGAGCTCGATACGCCAACACAGTAGTACTCATCCGCCCACATCTCGGTTCCACAGTTTTCACCGTTAGCACCTAGGACGGGGTTCCAAGCATATAGCTGAGCAGGCGTTATTCCCTCCGCAACAGCGAAGTCATAGCATCCCTTTCCGGGGATGGATTCCGCGAACTTGTTGCACGTACTGATGATGCCGGACTGCGTAGGGCCTGGCGCAGTCACGCCAACCGAAGTTGTTGTCGCAGTGGCAGTGGCAGTAGTGCTGGTCCGGACGATGTCGATACAGTAATAATAATCGGCAAAGAGCTGGGTAGAGCAGTTCTCGCCATTCGGCCCCAGGACCGTGTTCCAGGCAAAGAAATCTGCTTCTGGGATCCGCCACAGCTGAGTCAAAGAGTAGCATCCATCGCCTGCGCTGGCCATGGCATATTCCGTGCAAAGAGGTGTGATGCCGGATTGCGTGGGGCTGGGAGCTGCTCCGCCGATCGCGACGACAGTTGCGTTGCGACCACCTCCCGCGACGCTTCCGCTTCCAGTTGAGGACCCACTGCCGCCACCTCTCTGCTGGCCAGCATCACTGGATGTCTCATTGGACACAGGCGGGGGGATGTAAGAGCCACCAGGGGCGCTGATGCAGATATACTGTTGGGACAGCTGATCGCAAAAGCCCTGAAGGTTTGGGTTCCAGGCCAACAACTGGATGGTAGTGATGTTATTCTCCGCGGTTGAGATCCCACTAATTACGGAATCGCTGAGAATTGTTAGCATAGCATAGCCCACGGATAGGACAATGCGTCTTACCAAGTACTATTGTAGGAGATCTCCATGACGGTACATCCGGTAGGAACACACACGCTGGTGAAGTTCGCGTCCGGCGAGCAGAAGGGTTCTCCAAAAGCAACCTGCAGGTCGCCAGTTGTGACATTGTATGTTGTCGAAAGGGCATCGCAATAGATCGTTCCGTTTGCAGTGGGGTCCGGGACGACGAGGTCTTGCAGATCAGTCATCGTGATGTTCTGACCGCAATTTACAGTTGCGCTGCTGACTGTGCTATTGATCTCCGGGGCGCCATCCCAAACTCCGTCGACGTTGTCGTACAGGGGCAAGATTCGGACAAGCAACTCTGGCATGGTAGCCTGACAGACGTCAACGATATCGAGATACTGCTCCAAGTGGTAGTCCGAGGCATCGAGATCCGGCAAGTATGGAGATGCCATGCGCAAATAGAACATCTTGAGGAAACAGTCGCTACAGAGCAGGGAATCCGGATAGAGATTTGCGATTCGCTGATTTTCGTCTGGCACATCGGTGGGATCTAGACACTGCGGATCGGTGCTCCCGTCAGGGCAATCAGGCCGAATTATGTCCACCCCGACCCAGGAATACGAGTCGATCAAGCAAAAGCCGGAGCTACTAGGGGTGCTTTGACGCTGGGTTATGTTACTTGCCACCTGAAGTCCAGCCGGACTGCCAAGATGTTGATCTATGCGTCTCCTCCTGAGGGTCGTGTCATCAGTGGCAGTCGGCACAGTCGTGTCAACAGTGACTGTGGAATTGGTCTCGGAAGTCACTGTGGTAGTGACCTCGGTACCGTTGATACCAGGCAGCGTGGTAACGTCGGTGTCTGGCGTTAGGCACGCGATGTTCAGGCCGTCGAGAATCCTTCCGGGTATCGTCAGAGGGCTGACCTGCCGACCACGGACGTTAATGTAGTCATTTGCACATGCGCTGATGACATCTGACCACCAAGTCTTCGTCGTCGATAGACACTCGGTCGTACATAGCGCAGTTGCGTTATCCTGGTACCAGAGATAGTCGTCGGCGCTTCCTGCCATTTGCAGCAGAGTAGCATCACACGAGACCGTCTCGTTGAGAGCATCGAGGCATCCAATGCTGATGTTGAAAGCGCTCGCGAGGCTCACGGGATCAACAGACGGGTAAAGACTGGACTGCGTCACCGCGGACACCTGGGAAGAGAGTCAGCATGTTCCTTCAACATGAAAGACGGAGATGAAGAGAAAACGTGGACAAGTCAGCCCTACCGTCTGTAAGAAGGCAAGGCCTACGGTTGCTGCAATGCCGTTGACCATCGTGGCAGTGCGCGTTTCGGGTTACCTTGGAGCAAGAAGGACGCCCCGGCGGACGACGAGAACAGAGGTGGGAAAAGCTCGCGCTGGACGGCAAGGAGGAAGGAGAGCCAGCTTTGCGACGAATGATAGAAATCATTGACATGGTGGACTCTAGATATCTCTCGCCTGGGGCGGATAGCCTCGGACGCAAGAATACAACACAACCCCGCGGCGGAAATTAGACGTATGGCGGCGCTTACAAGTCGGTCGTTCCCCTGCATGATGCTAGATGACGGCCCAATAGTGCAAGATCTTCCCCCGGTTTAAGTTGACAGGGAGTTTGTTTAAGCCTTCGGCCCCTGCCGCTGTATCGTCGCGCACCCCGCAACGCCTAGCCTTGTTGGGCGCGCAGGATCCTCGGACTGCACTTAGTACACTCGTTCCCTTGCGAGCCGCATACTACCTTCCTCTCTTGACTTGCTTCCCAATCTGCATCAACGGCGATGTTGCAATGCTAGCCTCGGTCTTACATAGTACTTCTTATTAATAGTTGGATTTGAGCTCCTTCTCCTTGGACTTGCTTTATTCCCGCAGAAACATAAGGCCACATTTCGATATGAATAGCGATGTAATCTCCGCGGGTGCTGAATCGGGCGTAGTTGAGCGAGGAGCGCCGTGTTTCTCCTCCGTAGCTGTACCCCTTAGTGAATACTTTACTCTGTTACCATCCCGCTCTGAGTGTCTTCTATCTCCAGCCGCTCTTTGTTGAGGTCTGTCGGTCCTTCACTCGTTTACCTTTCGCGATGCACCTTAAGCCTTGGGTCACGGCCCTCGCTGGCCTGGCCTCCCTTTCTTTTAGTTCTGCAAAAACTGTGAGAACGAATCCAATTGCACTCAGCCCTTTTGCTCAATCGGCCAATGGGGTTGCCACATATGACCTGAGGCCGGGAAATTCGTCTGTTCACGCGCGGTCTTTGCCAACTGGAACCTGCGATGCGAGCACGCCATGTGAGAACGGAGCTTGCTGTGGAAGCAACAACCTCTGCGGCTACTCCCCAACGTCCTGCGGAACCGGCTGTCAACACAACTGTTAGTAACCAATCTCAACTGGCCTTTCGGTGTGCCTAACCCGTCTATAGGTGATGCCAAGGCACAATGCGGTCCCTACGCCGTTGAGGGAGAGCAAGGTTGCCCCCTCAATGTCTGCTGCAGTGAATTCGGCTTCTGTGGATCCACTTCCGAATTCTGCACATGGACGAACACTGCTGATCCCAACTATTCCTCTTGTGATACAAAGTACGGAGGATGTGGCAGCGTGAAGAGACCATCGTGCAGCGGCACCAGCGTTGGAAAGCGCAACATCGGATATTATGAGTCCTGGGCCAATACCCGGTCGTGCCAGAATGTGGCGCCAGAGGACCTGAATATTGATGGCTTTACGTCGCTGAATTTCGCATTTGCGTTCTTCGACCCGAGCACTTTCCAGATCGCGCCTATGGATGCCAACGCTGCTTCGCTCTACAGTCGTTTTACAGCCCTGAAGCAGCAGAAGGCCGGCTTAGAGACCTGGATCTCGGTTGGAGGGTGGTCTTTTACTGATCCCGGAGCGACTCAACATGCGTTCAGTGACATGGTCAGCAGCTCAGCTAATCGTGCGACCTTCATCAGTGGGCTGATGAAGTTTATGAGCACTTACGGCTTCGACGGCGTCGACCTCGATTGGGAATACCCAGGTGCTGATGATCGTGGTGGGAACCAGGCCGATGTTGAGAACTATGTAAGTCAATTATATCGAAAGCTACTGGGAGGTGTTACTTATGCGATCACAGGTTACATTTGCCAGCGAGCTGCGTAGTGCCTTCGGAAGCAAGTATGGCCTCACAATCACTCTGCCGACTTCATACTGGTATCTTCAGCATTTTGATTTGGAGGGAATTCAGAAATCCGTAGACTGGTTTAACATCATGGCCTACGACTTACACGGAGTCTGGGACGCCGCATCGGAGTTTGTAGGGCCGTACATTGCGCCCCATACCAACATCACTGAAATCGATGCTGCGCTCGATCTCCTGTGGCGTGCCGGAGTCGATTCCTCCAAAGTCGTCCTAGGACAAGGATGGTACGGTCGTTCTTTCACGTTGACAGATCCTAGCTGCCATACTCCGAACGGAATCTGTCAGTTCTCTGGTGGTGCTGATGCTGGGCCATGTTCTAAGGCTTCCGGTATTCTCGATTACGAGGAGATCGCCAATATCATTCTTTCCAACACGCTCACTCCAGTCTGGGACAAGACTGCGGGTGTCAAATGGATCACCTGGAATAGCAATCAGTGGGTGTCGTACGATGATGGCGATACCTTTAAGCAGAAGCGTGACTTTGCCAATAGTCGTTGCCTCGGAGGCATGATGGTATGGGCTGTTGATCAAGTGGATCAGGACGCGGACAACGGATTCGGTGGTTCTGCTGCTGCATCCGGTGCTGACGTTACAGATTCTCAGCAAGCTGATGCCGACCAGGCGACTGCCAACAACGTGGCTAGCAAAACGTGTTACACGGCTGGTTGTGGCGAGAGCTGCAAAGATGGCACGTTCCAGGTTGCCCAGTTCAATGGCCAGCCAGGCTCACTGAGTACCTCCGACAGATGTGACAAGAAGAGCTACCGGACTTTATGCTGCGACTCGAAGACCCAGGTCGGATCCTGCCAATGGCGGGGATATCGAGGAGCAGGTCTCAGCTGTATCGGTGGATGCGCGGACGGTGAGACGGAGTTGACCACAAACACTAACTCGCACGATGACAAGAAGGGCGACAAGAATTGTAATGGAGGAATACAGAGCTACTGTTGCTCGGGCTTCAAACCCACGAGTAAGTTATTCCGACTCGGCCGCCATGGTGTATGGGATGTCTAACACCGTCGTGACTATCAGCCTCGAGCCTTAAAGACGACCTTGCAGGTGCGGCGAAGGCCGCCGCCGAAGCCGCCGCCGAGCAGGTGGCCCTTGATGTCGCTGCCAAAGCCTTCTGCAGGGTAGCCGTGCCGGCGTTGCTCGCACCCCTTGAGCTCCTTGAAGATCTGATCCCTATTGTTGGAGAGATCCTTGACATCGCCGAGGTTGCTGCCACCCCAGCCATCATCGAGGGTTGTGTAAAAGGCATCGAGAAAGAAGGCAAGTCGGAGTTCAAGGTCTTTGGGAAGAAGGAGACGCTTTCGATGGATCTGCCCAAGACGAAGCCCACCGACGTCCCCGACAGATCGGATCCAAAATCAGCTACCCCGACAAAAACGGCCGACAAGAACTCGCCATCATGCACAAAGAAGGCCAAGCGTGCCTCTGAGATTGAGACCAAAGAGAACTATATTGATAGCTCTGCTATGAGAATCATGAAGGCGCAAGCGAATCAGCCCAACACAAGTTGGAAGGACGGCGACGGTTGGGCAATTATGGCCAGTAAGTTCTTTCCTCTTTTCCCCCACAAGTTTTATCTATTTGGTCCACTGCTGCGGTACATGATGACACGCTTATTCTGTGCATATACTGTGTGACCATCTTTCTGGACGTCCTTTTGACTGACATGAGTTAGGATGGCCTCAAACCGGACTACTCCCTGTGCCGGAGCATTACCAGTTGATTGCAGGGTACGTCACAATTGATAGCAGATCCACCGATGAGACGAACGAATGTGGCGAAGTTATTAGACGGACGACTACACACAATCGAAACTGGGTTGCCAACGCCTACGACATCCGAGCACAGGATGGAAAGATGTTCTTCATCACTCGTGGCGACTCTGCCTCGGGGTGGGAGACGAAGAACCTGGAGAAAGAAAACGGCTACGGCCCTGTGACTTATGCCAACTTGGGGCCCATTCGGCGAGGCCTGACATATGAACAAATTAAGAACCTGGGAGAGACGTATGCTCAGAATAACCCGACATACTCCTATATGGGAATAGGCGGGAACAATTGCCGGACATTTGCACAGGCATTGTATAGGTTAATCGCGATATGAGATTGGCCTGGAGACAGACGAAGAGCCATGTAGTCGTATATCATCTAGATGTGCATTAATGGATATCTTGTAAACGATGTGTTTCCACTCCAAACGTGCCATAAACAGGTAGATGTTCGCGGCCCTGACGTCTTGTCGGGGGCTACCTTTGAGGCCACAGATCTCTGATGTCTTTAAGCATAAATCGGCCCCCTGACGGATCCTGGGATAGGGGTTCAGGGGGCTGTCAGCAGCCGCGGGTTTGTCAGCTGACCTTGTGGACTTATTACTCATTGGCCAGATCGCCTCAGCTTCCTTCCTTCAATTGTAAAACTTGCCAAGCTTTCTTCAACTACTAAGACCAGAGTTACACATCAATAACCCGGCTACCCTTTCATCTTACACTACTTAAATCATGTTTTCATCAGTAGTTAACTTGTTCAACAATATTGCTCTCGCGCCTGAGAGTCGGAAGGTGAAGAAGTATCTCGATGAGGCAACATGCGGTAGGCGATAAGCCAGATATGTGTGGTTGCTCAAATATCTGACTTCAGAATAGACTCGGTCACAGCCGACCTTGGACAGGTGCTTGCCCCGCGACTGAGCGGGTGGAGGGAGCGAGAACTTCTGCAGGCGACGTTCGACAAGTACTGCATTGAGGACTCGTCACAGAATAAATGCAGATTCCCTCTCCTGAACCGACGAAGCAGACTGCTGACGAGACATCAGACTGGGACGAGGGGAGCTTCCGAAAGCATATTCGCAGTGGACATCCCATAGCCGCAATCTCTGATGACGCGATCCGGCTTCTCTGGCGGAGTTTTCATTTCTACGCGTACCACCCATTCCCGCGCCGTCTCCAAGATGCAAAGCTTGATTTCGACGCGTTTCGGCGCGCAGCCCTGCTCACTGTTTTCCAGTGTGACGGCCTGCTCGGCACCCGCGAACTTGACTGGTTCTGGAGAAACGACGCGACTTTCTTCCGCAGAGCCAGCTTTGCGCGGATCTTCAGAAGCATCGCAACTCCGCAGAGTACTCATCTTGCCGAGTCTGGAGAGCAGCAGGACGACGTGGAGCCTCTGGTGAGCGACGCCTCGGATGTCTTGGTCATGGTTGGGCCTCAATTCATGCACGCAATGCCCTCGACAGAACTGCTCGATCTTACGGCGCGGAGGCTTCTCGCGGGAGGCCCTACCGTGGCACGAAGAGCAGTAAGCCCGGAAGAAGTATCGACCTTGATGAGCCTACTGCTGCGGACCAAATTGGGGAAGAACAAATGGGGTTCGTTCTATCATCATGGTAGCGTTGCGGAAGCCAATCCGGCGGACGAAGGGTTGATTGAGGCATTGGTCGACAGCCTGACACAGAAGAGCGAGCGGGCCATGACGTCTGAGCACTTTCTTGAAGCAGTGAATCTGCTGGTGGGTCTATTCTCAATTCAAGTATCCAAAAGGCGTCTCTTGCTAATACGCCGCAGCCGAATCTACAGTTGCGATACCATCAGCTATGGGCGGTCCTATTCCAACCTGCAGGAACCACCGGTGAGGCAGAATCTTCTCGCGCATCCGAAGCTGCGCTAGGCCATATCACCGGAGCTATTTCACTTTTCGTCCCTCATGTTGAGATTGAGGATGGTCACCAGAGCGTTCACAAGCATGATACACTGGCCACGCTGGAGGAAGTGCAGGCATTATCTGGCCCACAAGACATGACAATATTTCGTCTGGCCCGGGATCTCTCAGACCGCCATTCTGGCTACGTGGTGTTGTTCACTGCTGAGGCAGTCGCGACAACGCCGAAGGCAACTATAGGCGCCTACTTCCCGGGCGAGTCGCGAGGCACTGATGCGCATATACTGTTTCAACTCCAGCCTAGATTCCGCCTTCTACGGTGGAAGAGGCCCAACCTGCCGCTCTCGGACCTAATTCGAACAGAAAGGGAGAACATTCGCCTTGGAGAGCTTGTAGCGAACGGTCATCCCCAGCCATCGGATGCAACTTACTGGATCGGGGACTCCGCGGGTCAAGGCGCAGGTATCAGGATCGATCACGAGAGGAAGACAGTCACACTCACTAGCGGCGACGGACAGTGTTATATGGACGGGCAACAGGGCGTCCGAAACTGGGACGTGACGATCCAGAGTGCTCGGATGGACATCTTCAAGGTGGTGGGCGCTGTGGATCACAAGGCGTGAAGATATTTTCGATATGTTGAACACGCTTCCCTCACCCAGAGACCAGCAATTGTCGCAAAGGCAAGAAGCCACTCCAGATAAAAGTTGACCATAATTATTAGCAAGTCGCACATTGCCGGCAGGCGGCAGCATCAACAATGAACACCCCGGTCATATGGCACCGGGGTGAACTCTACAACGCTTTTCAAACACTCTCCAATCATAAACTTACCCTCGATGTGGTCATCGGTATTTTGATCTCTTGAGATCCTGATCGAGCCTTTTATTCCGCCCGGAACTTTGGCGGAACATAATCCTCTAGTGCTCAAGTCTTCCGGTTCCAGTCGCAGCCCTCCGTGCTCCTGTCCTTCAAGCCGATCTCGCTAGCCACCTTTGCCGAGCAGAATGCGCTGAGTCCGTTTATTTGGCAATGCGCTTTGTTGAAGAGCGTCGAAGTGGTCCATCTCTAGGACAGAAGCGGTAAAATTCACCATTAGGTGATGGTGTCAGCTGACCTTTTAGCTCCCAACAAGGCGGAAATGCCCAGGTCTAGGATTTCAATGACTTCAAAAGATATCACCGCATGATGCGGTCGCAAGCGGCAGAGATTCGCCCGTCACCTTTGAATGAACATGTCTCGCGCGTGCGATGTCTGCGCTGTCCGGAAGATCAAGTGCGATGGCAAGTCACCTTGTGCATCTTGCCTCGCTTCTTTCTTTCCCTGCACGCGTCTCCGTAAACGCGCCAAGACTGGTCCGAAGGGGCCGAGACAGCGGACCAAGCAGGCCATACTTCGGATTCAACAGGCCCAACAGGCCCAACAGGCCCAACAGGCCCTAGAGGGCCTACATCCTGCACGCTGTGATGGTGTCGAGGCTGCTGAGTCGGAGAGTGTGGGCACGCCGTCAACTTCCCGTGCGAGTCCTCCACTTCCTGATAATAGCTGCGTTTCGGAACAGCAGCGCGAGTGCCAAAACCTGCGTCCCGAAGAACACTGCACCGATCTGCCGCTAGGTTCTCGTGTTGCGATCTCGTCACTCAGAATCTATCTTGATATATATCATCATCGGCTATACGTGGTGTGGCCAGTGCTTGATCGGGAATCGCTGACAGAGCGCCTCCTCAATCCGGGTGATCGAGTGGCCTACTCACTCGCCGCAGCTGCCTGTGCAGCGACCATCTCACAGCTGCATTTCCCTGCCGATAGCGATACCCTCAATTCGGCTGGAACCTTCGCCGTTCACCCCTCAACGATGGCGGCCGAATCGGAGAGTATCCGCACCGAGATGGACTATATGGATCATCCCGCTGTCGAGACCGTCCTAACATCCTTCTTCTTGCATGTATACTTTGCAAATTCGGGCAAATTTGGAAAATCAACACTTCTCCTTCGAGAAGCCATTGCCTGTGCCCATATTTTGGGCCTCCACAAGGATGCTTTCTATGAGGGGATGGAGTCTAGCAGCGTGCAGTATCACCTTCGCCTCGCTTGGTTACTGTACATTACCGACAAGTTGGTGTTGACTCTTCCTCCCCAAAGCTGAAATCATCCTGCCTCATTTCCAATGCTGACTTATTCTAGAGCCCATTCGATCCAGAATGATATTCCAGCCACCTTCAAACTGAGTCCGACACTACCAGAGTTGACGCCTGAAGGAAACCTTGCGCTACTGCGTGGCTTTTGTACACTGTGCAAGCTCTTTCGCTCTTTTGACGAAGTTGACCCCATTGCGCTGAAGGCGCAGCATGCGGAGGCTTTAGAGGCGATCCGCTCTCAGTTGTCTCAGAGCCATCTATTGCCACGCTTCAGTAACGATATTCAGCGTGCCGACCTCCTCGTGACTGAACCTTGGCTGCGCATCGTACTGTGGAAGAAGGTCATCCCCTACGTTGACCTCACTGTGGAGCCAACTGGCAAAGGAGTCAGCATTTCATTTCCCACGATAATTGCCAATGATCTTGTATCACGGTTGTCCACAGTGTCAAAGGACGCTCTCGAAGCTCACGGTCCAGGAATGGTAAGTTCATAACCTTTATCGCATAGCATATCCTTTTGCTACATGAAACTAATCAAGTTCACAGAGATCTAAGCTGTTTGAAATCGCGAGTGCTCTCGCAGATGTCATAACATGCGTGCCTGGGCTGACAGAGTTGGAGCCTGTCAATAATGGGCCCAGAGACGTCCTACGTCGGCTTGCGGCCTCCATCGCTTCCCTGAGAGGCCCCGGAAGCCCAACATTGCTCACTATTCTGCAGGAAAAGATGATTATGTGTGGCCTCGATCATCCTGGGCCAAGCCGAGTTCTAGACATCACGGAAGATGTGGATGTCGTTCAGCTGGAGCAACCTAATAACGGCCGGGACTGTGGAGCTACCAGTAGCTGCGGCGGTAGTACACAAATCCGATATGACATCCGCACGTCGCCAATACCGGAACAGTTCCGTACATCTTATGAGATTCCCGAGACCTTGCTGGACCTGGCAAATTCTCCAAAACTGAGAGATTTTAGGTCTGATTTGCTGCAAAGGCCTGAAACCCTCCTCAGCGACCCGACGGGTATCCGAGAGGATAGTACAGTTGAGCATTTCACCTCATCAAGAGATGGTCACGACCTATCAGCTCCCCGCGTGTTTCTCGATCCCCTTGGCCGGAATATTATGGAACAGTATCAAAGTTCCCTACAGAATTATTGGATATAGATGTACTAGAAGCATGAGCCACATCCATTGATTTAAAGACACGTGAGTCTTGAACAATTTCTGGCATGGTCAGTTACCATTTACCAAGCACAGTCTATGGATTCGACAATTCACACAATGTAAAGTTTGTACTCTCTAAAGGACTAGAGGCTCTCACTATCCTGAGAAATTCTTTGTATATACCTGAAACTATTGTACATAGAGGCAAGGGTCTCAAAATGGCACCCGCTCCTCAGCAACTCCATTGCACATAAAAACAAACGCCTCGAAAGGACGAAGTGGAAAACTACCTGCCTTGAGCTCCAGGTGCGAATAATTTGATTGCAATATCTTTGCCGAATCTAAGTTAAGTGATGATGGTAGCGACCAGGTGACCGGAGTCTCCCTAAAGTTGCAGACGACCACTGCAGTCCGGTCTCTGCTTGACCTCGAATAGGCGAAGACGTCATCGTTTCCCTGGTCGAGAAGCTTGAAGTCTCCGTAAATGAGGACTTCCCAGAGTTTTCGTCTGAGGTTCAGCGTCTGGCGCCAATATTCAAACACGCTACCTGCCACGCCGACTTGTGCTGCGGCATTGCAGGTCTTGAAATCGTCATTCACTCGTATCCACGGCGTTCCAGTCGAGAACCCCCCATTTGAGGAAGAAGACCACTAGATGAGACGTGTTACTACTCTTTCGTTTCTTTTCCACCTCTCTCTCTCTTTGTCTTATATCAAAATGAGAATAGGACAAGAATATGATCTCACCTGGACTGGGGTTCTCGCGTTATCTCGCGATTTCAGTTGATATTGCTTCTTGGCTATCCGGAGATCTTCTTCGGTCGTAGCTTGGTTCTGTTTCAACCTATCTTAATGCATTAGCAGCTTCACTTACAGATCAAGGTGTTGCAATCTTACTCTTCCCAGTCATTAAGCGTTTCTAGATCCCGATATTCACTGATATCCCAGTCCTCTGGGATGTTCCTCATGCCCAACTCTTGTCCTTGATAGATGAAAACCGTACCGCTCTGAAACCCGAGGAAAGTGGCGAACATCTTTGCTGCATAGGTACGGAATTGGAGCTTGTCGGAACCCCAGCGTGATACTGAACGAGACTGATCGTGGTTCTCCAGATAGAGTGCGTTCCAGCCCCGGTTTTCATACATGAATGTCTGCCACTTGCTCACTATCGCCTTGAGGTCCGACATGGCCCATGTTCGAGGGGAAAACTTCCCGTGAATGCCGTGGTCCATATCGACACTATGGTGTTGTCAACCAATCAACATCAGATTCTGTCTGCTTTCTCCTGTGAATACTCACATATTGAAGTTGAAGATCATATTCAACTCGCCACGGTTCTCTCCTACACTTTTTAGAACCTCTACCGGGTCGCTGACACTTGGCATCTCGCCCACAGAAAAGGCGTCGTACTCCTTCAGGATCCGTCCGATATCTTGCAGAAACTCATGAAGCCGCGGTCCGCAGGCATAGTGCTCTGCACCATCTTGGTACTTAGCCGAAGGGTTCGTTATTTTTGCGTCCGGAAGACCGGGCGCTTTGCTTATGAAGTTTATGACGTCCATCCTGGCAGAGGTTAGCACACACCCCATTACTTCACTTCACTGATATCAGGAGAACATGCCGGAACCCGTCAACTCCTTTGTCCAGCCAAAACCGAATTATATCGTGGACAGCTTCCCGCACGGGAGGGTGCTCCCAGTTCAGATCAGGCTGCTCCTTTGCGAAGAGATGTAGGTAGTACTCGTCCGAAGCTGAATCATATTCCCAAGCACTTCCTGCATTTCCCCCAAGTCAGTACTGAGAGTAAAAGGGCTGAGGGAGTCGGGAAGGATGCCTCACCTCCAAAATAGGACACCCAGTTGTTCGGGGGCTGCCTGATGCCGCGCTTGTCATACTTCGGCTTCTTCCATATATACCAATCGCGGTACTTGTTGCCTGGAGACGACCTAGATTGCTGGAACCATTGATGCTGTTTCGTCCGTTATGTCAGCAAAACGGCCAGAATTTGTCTTCCATAACTTGGTCCATTACCTGATCTGAGGTATGGTTCACGACCAAGTCCATGAGAAACTTCAAGCCTCTCGAGTGCAAGCCCCGGATCAATCGCTCAACGTCCTCCATAGTACCATATTTGGGGTCGATCGCACGGTAGTCGGCAACATCGTAGCCCATGTCAACATTCGGAGACTTGTAGATCGGGGATACCCAGACCACCTCGACTCCAAGTTGCTTCAGGTAGTCCAGTTTCTCGATCACTCCTGGGATATCGCCGACACCATCCTCATTGGAGTCTTTGAAGGATGAGGGGTAAATCTGATAGACTGAAGCTTCTTTCCACCAACTTCGCTTGATCTGGCTTATACCATTCGGTGGCGTTGACGAGAGTGTTGCGGCCGGCATCGCGATTAGAGATTCGTACGTATTGTTGTAGATTCGGATCTTGTGCCTCGAAGCTATTGAGGACGGAATGGGCAAGTGAGGGGTCCAACGTATACCAGAGCCGGGGAAGCCCGCGACCTTATCAATGTTTGGCTGCCATCCGCCCACATGATCATCCTGTACTACTCCGAATTCTGTGGTCCTCGTCTCCGCAGAAAGCGATTGAATTCTCTCCAGACTGGTCAGCAGAGCAACGATGCCCCAGAAATCCCCGCCGATTAAACGGTTATCAGCTCATTCGTACGGGGGCCCAAATTGTAGTCATTCCGGGATTCTTTCCGGGAATCTTCCCGAGAAATATCCCGAGAATCTGGGCGCGAGTCACTAGCTGGTCCCGAGAATCTTTCCGCCAACCACATGTAAGACACCAGCGGCTGTCCACGCACTTCGCGCCTCTCAACACCAACCCCGCCTTCACTGTCAGGAGACGGTTTCGCTAGTCACCGGTAGACTGGTTGAACTATGTGGGGTAAGAATGTCGCGGATGCTGAACGCCTGACCTCCTACGTGATGAATATAGCTCGGGCCTGGACCTTCCCCGGATTTCGTGGCACCAGGTCATTCCATTGGGGTAATGGAGTCCACCTCCATACACAGGAGCCTCGCCATGTGGTGAGAAATGGAAAACGGGATGGCCTCTGGTAAAAGGAGAAAAAAAGATATAAAGACATATCTTTTCCACCTCGAAGTCTTCACTTATCTGGAGGTCCCAACAGTAGCATCAAGCTCTGAATCATACTTACATACCTCCTTTGGCACATTGTCAGCAACATCTATCTCTTGGCGTCTGTTGACTTTCGCCTTACACTTATAATTACTAAACCTTCAGCCTCATTCCATCCATAGCCCGGTGAGGCGTCAACACTGCTCGAGATTTCTATCATGGGTGGCCCAGCCGGTGTAGTTTCCGACTCCGGAAAGGAGGTATATAAGACCTTCAGGAACAACACGAACAAGAAATGGATACATGATTCCGGACTGAGGCGGCTCAACCTTGGTATCGGGCTCCTGTTCAGTTCTGCAGCTGCGAATGGTTATGACGGGTCCTTGATGAACGGTCTGCTTGCTATAGACCAATGTCGGTAACTTCCATCCTGTTATAATTCAAGGGAAATGTTAACCCCGGAAAAGGGAACGACGACATCGGAGATGTCAGCTCTAGCGTCCTTGGACTCATCATTGCCGGTATCAGCCTGGGTGGCGTGCCCTCTTTTATTCCCGCGTCATACGTCAGCGATTGGATCGGCCGCCGCATCACTATCGCTGTTGGCTCATCCCTCATGCTTGCAGCAGCTGTCATCCAGGCGGCAACGAACGGCCCATGGGCCTTTTTCGGCACAAGGCTCATGCTCGGTGTCGGCCTTGGCTTCGCTCAGACATCGGCGCCTGCTCTGACGACAGAACTCGCGCACCCAAGGCACCGTGGAAACGTCACCAACCTCTTCCAGGCTATATGGTACTGGGGTGCCATTGTGTCGGCTTCTGTCACTCTCGGAACTCTCTACTTGGGTAACAGCTGGAGCTGGAGAGCCCCATCCCTTCTCCAAGGCTTGTTTCCTGGCCTGCAGCTCCTCGGCCTGTTGATCACCCCCGAGTCTCCACGTTGGCTTGTCTCCAAGGGCAGGGTGGATCAAGCGCTTCAGACACTGGCTAAATACCATGCCAACGGCGACACTTCAGATGAACTTGTACAGTTCGAGCTCAAAGAAATCTCCCTGGCCATCGAGAAGGAACGTGAGGCAGCTAGGACAACTGGATTCCTGTCCTTCTTCGAGACTAAGGGCAACCGTCATCGTCTCCTAATCTGCATCTTGGTCGGGTTCATGATTCAATGGGCCGGAAATGGTGAGCCGTTCGAATAGCGAGCGCGTCAGGCAGTGGCTAGTGGGACAGAAACTAACACCTCTGCGCGCTGCAGGCATCGTGTCTTACTATCTCGCCCCAATTCTCGAGTCCGTCGGTATTAAGGATTCGGCCTCTCAGGCAGCCATCAACCTGGGCTTGCAGGTGTCGAATGCCCTCTTTGCGTTTGCTGGTGCCGTCGCTGCTGAGAGGTACGGCCGTCGACCACTGTGGCTCACCTCAGTCACAGGGATGCTCTGCTCCTTTATCGTGGTAACTGCTCTGTCCGCTGTTTTCGCTGAGCATGGCATCAAGGCAGCCGGTAGTGCTACAGTCGCCATCTTGTTCATCTTCTTCGCCTTCTACGATATCGCCTTCACACCGCTGTCCATTGCCTATCCCGTCGAGATCTTGCCTTTCCGACTCAGGTCCAAAGGCTTGAGCATCACTCTGACGGTTCAGTTTGCAGCGGGCTTCTTCAACCGTACGCTATCACCCCTTTCCACTCAGTTCTTTTTCCTTAATGTTGTGTAGCACGTTAGCTGATTTTTACTTCCTGAAACCCAGAATACGTTAACCCCATCGCTCTTGACGCGATCGCATGGAAGTTCTACTTCGTGTACGTCGGAACACTCGTAGTCATGATCCCCATCATCTACTTTTTGTTCCCAGAAACAAAAGGAAGGACGCTGGAAGAGATCGCCGTCGTGTTTGATGGGCCTGATGCTGTGCACGACATGAATGACTTTCCTCCTGTGGAAATTCACCATGCCTCTGCTGAGGCTAAGGAGCACGCTGGCAGTGAATAGGTAGAAAAGAGCTCCGGATGAGTCTAATGGATTATCTCATCTATAGATTCTCTATAAAATGAAATGTATAGTAGATATTGAAAGCTCGCCATGACAGTGGCATCGTTGAAATGCTGGTTGCATTCAGGACGCAGACCTGTCAAGCTGACTCATCCCCGCCCAAATGGGTTGGTGGGGTGCTGCCGCCGCCGTGCTCCGTACCCACAGAGAGAGAAAAAAAAGCAATTCAAGCACCTCGTCCTCGCAGCACGTGACAGCGCATCAATCTTCGCGTCAGACAACGCGTCTCCCTCCGCTCACCTTTGTCATCAGCTGCTGATCACCTTGGACTCGAGAACGCGAGCCCTCCGCGGTGCCGTTTTCGACTTGATTTGCTAGTCAATTGCTGTATTAGAAACTTCCATCCTGATCTTCTCCAATTTCTTAATCCATCCCCGCTGTTTTGGGCTTCAAACCGAATCCCGGGCTGAAAAGCTGAAAAGCCGAACACAGGGAGGAGAGAGCCAGTGGCGATTCGCGAAAGGCGCGGTCCTACGAGAGGAGGCCTTGTCGCCCCCAACCCTCCCATTCGCCCTCATCACACCTCAGCTTTTCGCTCGTCCCAACTCCAGCCATGTCGTCTGATGCTTCGTCCGATGTCGAGTTGGACCGTGCGTCCACCGCATTGGCTACCAGCGCTCCGTCCTCTCCGCCCCCGGAGAATGACCCCGATGCGTCCGATCTGGGCTTGAGCTTCATGGACAAGCAAATTCTCGAGGAGGAAGAGAAAGCACGGCGGCAGAATGAGGCGGCGGAGAAGAGGCACCTAGCGGCTAAGGCCCGTAGGAAGCGAAAGGTGCCTCTGTCTAGTGCCGAGCGGGCTGCTAAGGCTCGGGAGCTCGAGGAGCTCATGGAGAGGAGCGAGCGTTTCGGTCAGGAACTCAGGGCCGGCTCTCATGTTCTGGGCCGCGTTGGCAGCGGCATGGACGGCTCCACCCTGGGCGGGCAGGACATCGAGATGGCCGAGCAGCCCGGACTCGTGGTCCATGGGACTATGAGACCATACCAGCTTGAGGGGCTGACGTGGATGTTTGAGCTCGCTTCGAAAGGCCTGAGCGGGATCCTTGCCGATGAGATGGGCCTCGGTTAGATTCATCCTGTCAGCAGACTGGAGTACGACTGCTGACCTGTCATAGGTAAAACCATCCAAACAATCTCTCTCATCGCCAAGCTTCGAGAGGACGTCGACCATTTCGGGCCGCATCTCATAGTCGCTCCATTGAGCACACTCTCAAACTGGCTAGACGAGTTCCACCGCTGGACGCCCTCGATACCAGTAGTTATGTACCACGGCACGCCTGCGGATCGCGAGCATATTCGCCAGAAAAAGCTGCTACCAAACCTCATACGCTCCAAGTCAAACGGGCGTATGGAACCTACTGCCAGATTCCCAGTCGTCTGCACATCGTATGAGGTCATCTTGAGAGACCATGCCCAGCTCTCCAAGATCAACTGGGGCCTTATCATCATTGTATGCCTGCCTTGTCTCGTAACCCCCTTACACTGATTCTAACGGTTTACAGGACGAAGGCCATCGCATGAAGAATGTCGAATCCAAGCTCTTTGAGAAGTTGACCACTTTCAGCTCGGAAACCCGCCTGTTGATCACGGGAACGCCTCTTCAGAATAACCTCAAGGAGTTGTGGGCTCTGCTCCACTTCCTGATCCCGAAAGTGTTCAGGGACTGGGAGTCGTTCGAGTCTTGGTTTGACTTTGACGATCTACAAGATGAAGAAGGAACTGAGTCCTTCATTACTGACCAGTCAAAGCAGGGCTATGTCAAGAAGCTGCATGTTCTTCTTCAGCCCTTACTTCTTAGGAGGGTGAAGGCCGATGTTGCTCATTACCTTCCCAAGAAGCGAGAGTACGTGCTCTATGCGCCAATGACAAAGGAGCAGACGGATCTGTATAAGGCTATTACCGATAAGGCTATAGACACGAGGACATACCTAGAGGACAAAGTGGTCGAGAAACTGACAAGCACCTTCAATACGCCGGCAGGGTCATTGAAGTCGACACCGCGCTCCTCCCGGTCTAGCACTGCCAATCCCAAGACGGAACAGGCAACCAATGGTGAGACGATATCACTCTCCGTGCGATCTAAGCGTCAAGCGCGGAATGTCGAGTCTGTGTCGCCGTCTGCTAATAGCGCGTTCGACATTCTGATGCGCAAATCCGGCAGCAGAGGAAGGCCAGCCAAGAACAGTGTGTCAAAAATGCCTGTTCCAACACCTCTCAAGAAGGAAGCGAAGAGGAAGGAGCCACCAACCAGGGAGACTTCGCGTTCCAAGAGCGCAAAGTCTAGTCGAGAGTCGACTCCATCCACGTCCAAGCGTGGCCGACTGCGGAAGACAAGAATATCATACAATGTTGATGACTCGGACGATGACGATGCGTTATCGGATGATGAGTTCGAGGCGAAGATCGCTGAAAAATACGTGGAGGTCAAGGCCGAGGAACCTGCGAGCCCAGTGCCGTCTGAACAGTCCGAGTTGGCTGAGACTGTTGCGCTGGCGAAGAAGCAGATCGCCAACAAGAAACTCGGCAACGACATCATGCAGCTGCGGTTGGTCTGCAACTCCCCTCACAACTTCTACAACCCGTGGGCGTTGCGGGAGGGTGCGGCCGTTGACGAAAGCATTGTTACCTCGTCCGGTAAAATGCTGCTCCTCGACCGTCTATTGCCTGCCTTATTCGAGAAAGGTCACAAAGTCCTGATCTTTTCTCAGTTCAAGACCCAGCTTGACATCCTCGATGACTACTGCCGCGAGCTGAGAGGGTGGAAGATCTGCCGGATTGACGGCTCGGTTGCTCAGGATGACCGGAGAGCACAAATTGAGGAGTTCAATAAGAACCCGGACTACAAGGTCTTCCTTCTTTCGACCCGCGCTGGAGGCCAGGGCATCAATCTAGCAGCCGCGGATACAGTCATTCTGTTCGACAGTGACTGGAATCCCCAGCAAGACCTACAGGCGCAGGACCGCGCGCACCGTATCGGACAAACGAGACCTGTGATTGTGTACCGGCTTGCCACGAGGAACACCGTGGAGGAGACTCTGCTGATGAGTGCCGAGGCCAAGCGCCGGCTGGAGAAGCTCGTTATCAAGAAGGGCGGTTTCAGAACCATGGGCCAGAAAGCCGACTTGGACCAGGACCTGGATCAGGATATCCTGCGATCGCTCCTGCTCAAGGACGGTGAGGTGTACCAATTTTCCGGCCAGAAAGAGATACTGAGCGACCACGACTTGGAGGTTCTGTGTGACAGGTATGATGAGCTTGTCTGCGTACACTCGGCTGCCTTGCTAACGTTCTGGCGCAGGAGTGACGAGGCGTATGCTCGTGCCGCGACAGGCACCGGCGACGCTGATGCATACAAGGTTGTCGAGACGAAAGCCACGGGTCTTTCGGCTCTCCAGGTTTAGACAGTACAGGTTTGTCATACTGTCATAGCAAGGAGTCTGGATTATGTTGCTTATTGGATTGTCGCTGCTTGGCTAGTCTTTATATCGAGACAGGTCGCCAGGATATGTCGACGGGGGTATGTCGCTGTGATTTGAATTGCGAGTTATCTGGGCCCGACTGGACGCTCATGGGGCTCTGCCCGAGACACTTGCTCGTATATTTGTCGTCTTCACTTAAACTAGATAAAGTAGATTTGGTACTTGCCTAGATGAGACTTTCACAGCAGTCGCTGCCCTTCGCCTGTCCCTCGCCGTCTCCATGGTATCACCACGTTGCATCCGCTTTTTTTCTCTCAGCTCACAACCAGATCATCTTCCTCCGCTTTGTCCTCACCTTTGACCCTAATAGAACAGCGATCGCTTTGTCAACATAAACCCATTGTCTGCTGCCAGCGTGGTGATGCTACGTAGAAACAGTGTGCTTCTTTGTTATTCCCTCCCAGTAGAGCCGTCGTAGCTAAAATTAGGAAGGATAGGAAGCCAGAGCTGGCTGTAAATATAGATGACCGCTCTCTGTCTATCTCCTCGAAATAAATCAATTGTTATCGAACACGTTTACTCTTGGGTTAGACAAAGATCTTCAACACGACATCTCGCCAAGGTCCGGACCCAAACAACTCTCACAGTAAATCAATATAACACGAGAACAGTAGCAATGCCGCCCAAGAGGAAAGCAGTGGGCGAGGCTGGGGTCGCACGCGCAGCACAGCGCCGTCGCCTGTCTTTCGGCTCGCGCTCATTCAGAAGCATCACACGGCCTGAACCCATGACGAGGATGGTGACGCGCAGTCAGCGTTACTGTGAACGCTCGACGCAACTAGCCGTCTCAGAGCCTTCTCTCGCCCTACACGGCCCCGAACGGCCACCATCTTCCTCTAACTCTCCGTCACGAACCACCAGCCTCGACTCCACTTCTGGCCCTGACGATTCCCAGACTCTGGTCGGCTCAGAGGACGGCACCTCCGACCACGACAGCAGTGAGGACCCCAAGGACACCTCGTCTACCAGCAGTCACTGCACCGGCTCTCCTGGTCTTGCCTCACCTCATAGCTCTGACAGCAGCGACAGCCCTGCGTCCGTCCAGGTCCCCGCGCCCAGCCATACCCATGACAGCTGGGTGGATGTCCACGCTTCACGTGAGGTGGTGGTTGCTGGCATCGACCCCTGGGACTACGCCCTGCAGTACCTCAAGTATGCTAACGCTTTCCAAGTAGCCGAGCCCTTTCTGGGGCCGTGGCACAAGTCTCCGACGGGCTACGGCGGTCTCGGTGTCTCGGCGTGCTCCTGGCCTCGTGAGGTGGTCGACGATCCCAAGAGGCCCTGGTTTGAGGCCGGGAGTCTCTGCGAGGAGCCTGAAGCACTGTAGGATTTGACTTGCTGGTGTACAAGGAGGCAGAGACTGAAGACCAACTGTACGTCAAAAAGACCATCGCATTGGAACCGTTCAAAAACTCGGAGCCGCGGATCTACAAATTTCGTCCGATGTTGGGTCATGAATCAGGGACTGGAAGAATTTGCAGCTGGTAGAATAGCTAGAGTGTCAAGAATACAGAATATTGGTAGAAATTCCTTTTGACGAGTTGCTTTACCCCTTGAAAAGCTGCACCAACATGACAGTCAGATATCGGCATCCGTATCGCTCCTTTGACTCTCACCATGAACCAGAGGCGTGACGACGGTGTTGGGGAGGCGGCTCTTTGTCTTCGTGGACGACCATATTCTCTCCGTCTCCATACGGGACGTGGAACTCCCCAGAACGCAAAGCCTTTGTCCCTTAAGAAACATCTCAAGCGGGGAAGCAGACGAGCCACGTTAGAAACAAAGAGACGGTACCGGGGGCCATGAGCTGCGCTCTCCTTCATAAATTTGGTAATTCCGTCCGTGGAGACGGCCGATATCACAGCCAGGTTAGATCGGTACCGGACGTCCCAGGCGAACATCACTACAACAAAACAGCGGTATATATAAGCCGGACAAAAAGGCAACATGGCTCCCGCCAAGAAGGGCAAACCCAAATCTCCTAGCCAGCAGTCCAGCAGACGCAACAAGACAAGTTCGGCCATTAGCCCCCGCCAGACAAGGTCGAGAGCACGCAAGCCAGGTGCCGAGCCGCTCAGCGAGGGTCTTTCGCATTCCAAGCCCAAGAAACTGCCCGCGGTCCCGAGCCCTGCGGCTGATACCGTGGAGGAGCCGTGCGTCGTCTCACAGGTCGAACCGCGGCGCCGGCCAGCGCCCATAAGCATCATCCACCCGCCTGCTCTCCGGACGGGTGTCCGCTGGTGGGCGCAAAGCCGAGCCTTCAGGGAAGAAGAGGAGCTTTCATGCCACACCCAGTCCTTCGAGAGCCCGTCCTACGCGCCGCCGACAGTCAGCCTCCCCACTGACGTCCGCGGCCGCCGCGGGCCGATCCCTCTGCACCCGGACCCCAACGCCAGCCCATCCCGGCAGCGTCGACAACCGGCCCTACCGCCCGCGCAGAGCGCGGGAGCACCCAGCGCCGTCGACCTCGGCGCCGCCGCCGAAAGCGATCCTCCGCGGACGCGGGAGCTGCGGGGCGCGACGCCCGCGGTGGAAGTGGACAACTCTCACTCGCCGACATCGATGATCAAGAGCGACCGCGCGGCGCCGCCGCGGCGCGACGGGGACCTGCCCCCGGGCAACGACGACGATGGGGACGTCGGACCGCTGTCGGACGAGCCGGTCTCGGCGTTCAGAGCGTTCGAAATGTTCGAGGCGGCCGCCGAGGCGAGAGATCAGCTGGGGCTAGACTGGGCGCGTCTCTTGAGCGGCATCCCGAACCCGCTGGGGCGATTATTCTTCTGACCACGTTGCGTTTGACAGGACGGTTGAGGCTGAGGTGGCGTGGGAGCTTGTGGGAGTCTGTATCCTCTTCCTTTTGTATGTGGAGGGGTACTGAAGACATCTGTCGAGCTGGCAGGCGTGAGTTGATCTTCTCATGTTCAAAGGCGTTGCTGAAAGTTGGAACCCCTGGCGTATGTTTCAGTGCTTCGATCTGGTGGCCAATGTCGTCTGGACGGGGAATTCAGCCCCTTGGTTCGAATTCGTCTTCGCATTCAGCTTCATGTATGTATATGATAGTCCACCAGTTCCATGATTCCCCGTTCATGAGCCCCTGGCCCCAGGGTCAGTACCGAACGCCAGTAATGCACATATATATACCCCTTCCGGAGGCAACGACAGGCCCATTTCCCTGAGATCTGCACGCCTCAGAACCCCATCTCCTCATCGCTCTCCTCGTCCGCAGCCCCGCCGCCGCCCATCCTGCCCTCCTCCTCCTCCTCCCTCCTCACCGCCTCCGCGCTGGCCCCCAGCCTCCGCACGCCGTCCACGACGCCCAGCACGAACCCCCTGCTCTCCGCGAGCTCCATGGCGCCGACGCCGCGGACGTTGACGACGCCGCCGCCGAAGCTCTCGACGTGCGCCGTGCTGGCGCGCATCTTGGCGGCGCGCACCTCGACCAGGTCGCGCAGCAGGCCGCGCACCTCGCCCGCCGGCGCGGGCATGTCGTCCGCCGCGTGCGCCAGCAGGACCTCGGCGACCTCGAGCCAGTGGTAGGGCAGGTGGCCGGCGGGGGCCTCGGCGGTGCAGCCGGGGAGGAAGGGCGGCGACAGGACGGCGGCCCCGCTCTTGCCACCGCCGCTACTGTCAATGTTGTTGTATCGATGGGCGACGCCGCGGGCGTCGGCGCGGGCCGGTGGCGGCGGAGGGGGGCTGAAGGAGGTGGGGTCGGCGACCGTCTCGTGGTGGATGATCTCGGCGAGGGACGCGGGGTGCAGCCAGGGCGGGGGCACGATGTTCGCGCGGCGCTGCTTCTTGAGGAGGAGGGCGAGCCAGAGGGGGAGGGATGCGCGATGGGGTGGGCGCAGCGCAGGTGTCTCGCCCTGTTGGACCTGTCAGTCGAGATCTGACCTATTTCACGGTGGTCATGTCCACTGCGCCGAGGGAGAGGGAGCACGGGGACTGAACAGCCCCGAAACGGGGGGACTGGAGATGGGCGCTTACGCTGAGGAGCTTGATGCTCTCGAGGCGCTGGCGGGGGACGACTGTCACGAGCTCCATCTCGCACATGAAGGCCACTTCGGAAGGCGTGAGCCCCGGGGGCTGTGGGAGAGCCATCGTGGGTTGCGCGCGGCTGACTGAGGGGTCATGACATGGGGGCTGCGATAGGCGAGGAGGGGAGGCAGCCGAAGGAGAGTGAGACGATGAGCAGCTGATTATTGCACGGCAGACTCGATTAGTTGACTCGTGCAACTTAGTAAGGAGTGCAGCTCTTTGCGTCGTAGGGAACGAAGTCTCAATGTCACAAGATGGGAAGAGTCGAGGTCGTCGTCGTGGAGGGGCTGCGACGACGCGGGTCCGGCCGGCTGGGACGCGTGCTGCTAACAAAAAAGGGCCTGGCGTGCGCTTCCATCTTTAGCCGGCAGCTCAATTGACAACCCCACGTTTTCCCTCTTTCGATCGCGCCTTTCCTCCTTGCAGCCCTATGCCAAGTCGGCAGCCCTGCCAAGCAGCCGGAGATGGCGTCAAACGAATACGAGCGGCTCCTTTGGGAAATCGATAATGCAAGAGAAGCTCTCATGATTCCACTGCTAGTCCCGACAGCATGGCAGACGCGGCGGCCGTCTTCTGCTCCCCCGGTCAGACTTCTATTTCGACGTCGCTCCGCGTCCTGCATCGGGAACTCCGAGTCACACTTTGACGCTTAACTACACCGCTCCTACCGACAGCCGGTCTCACTCCCACACACGCCGCCGATCGCTGCTGTGTACGTAAGTCCCTAGGTAGGTCTGACGCCGCCGAACCGTGGGTTGTGATACCAGCAGGGGACTTCTGGTCTTAGTCAGAACTCACCGCTGTGGCATAATCTCGCGATCCCATGCCCTTGTACCCTGCCAACCACTGCCTCGGGCGATGGTTCCGAGACATGTCTATGCAAGGCAAGGAGCGGTCGTCTCATTTGTGACTCCCAGGAGGAAGAAGCATCTCCGCGGACTACACTCAATCCCAACCAATGATAGTGTAAGCCATCTAGGTTGAACCAGTGCAGAGAGAGCCCTCATGAAGGACCTTGAGAGTCAGCCCGTTCCTCCTGCGACTATTCGACGGGGAAAGCTCCTGTCATAATATCGCCGCTCACACCAGGACAAAGAAGACAGCCGGTGCCAATTCCCAAGACACTGACAGTCCGAAGAGTACGGGCGCAGTGGTACCGATCTGGCCATGATGCAGCCAGAGTCTATGGACTCTGTTTCCCGACTTCATGTAGTATGATTCGTTTGGCTTGATATGGTATCCGATCAGACTGCGATGAAGTTCCCGTAATGCTTCTGTCAAGATAGATCAAGATTCTCGACTTCCTTGGAGGAGTGGTGAAGAATAGCTATGTACATTTGAAAACATTCAGTTGACTCCGACAGCAACTATATGCATTTCCATGTTCTCATAGCAGACCGTCAGTACTCCAGTCAAACCAGACTAGACATTGCGAACGCCCAGCGAGACACATTCCCTTGTGTTACTAAAAACATGCCCTGCCCGAACGCCTCATGATGTGTTCCAGCCTCCCATATGCTACCTTGCCCTTCTCGCCGTACCCAAAAAGCAGCCAAACCAACGAACCCTCCTTAGCCGATGGGAACTCAATCCCTCAACTACCACCAGCCCCAGGTGGTAATTCGTCGCACCTCCACTCGTCGCCCGACCACGTCAGCCGGTGCGGCCTCCTCACGAACCCGCCCCTCTCGAAGTCCTTCCTGTAGAACCAGACCGTCATCTCCCCCGGTACCTCGGCCCAGCGCGCCTCGCGCTGCCGCAGCCGAGCCCACTGCTCGTACAGGTCGCCCTCCGTCTCGTTCTCCGCCTCCGCCACGCGGTTCAGCTTCGCCAGCGCCACCATCGCCCGCGTGTCCCAGAACCCGTCCCGCCGCGGGTGCCGCTCCATCAGTCTGATGGCCTCCTCGCGCACCTCGCGGTCCCGACATTTGGTCGCCGCCACCAGCAGCGCCATCGTCGGCCCGTTGTCCAGCGTGAACACCTCCTCGGCGACAGGGCCGCCCGCGCCTGTACCGCCCGTGCCCGTGCCACCCGTGCCGGTAGCAGTCCCGTCGGTGGAGCCGGCGTGTTGTGACGCCAGGAGCACGGCCGCCAGCCGGTTGAGCTCCCGGAACTGCGGCGTCAGCTGATACATCGTCTCGTACTCGCTGTAGCATATGCTGCGCACGCCCACCCACGCGATCAGGTACTGCACCCGCAGGCTGACCGCCTGCAGGTACGCCGTCTTGCCCGCCGCCCCATCGCCGCCGCCCCCGCCCCCGGAGGCCGCCCGCTTCTTGTCCTGCCGCGCGACGCCGTACAACGGCCAGAACGCCGCGTTCCACCGGTCCAGCAGGTCCAGGTGCCGCCGCTGCAGGTCGCGCACCCCCGGCACGTCGCACATATCGACGCGCGACGCCGCCCCGTTCAGGCCGCATCCGGACGTCCCTGCCCCTGCCTCCTCCTCGCCGCCCAGCGACGCGATCACCTCCGTCAGCTGCGCGACCACCGTGCGCGGGAACTGCAGGATCCAGTGCTGGACCAGGTCCCACCAGCGGCGGGCCTCGGAGAGGGTCGCGAAGCGGGCGGGGATGCGGCGCTCCGGGCAGGACGGGGCCGGCCGCGGCTTCTTCGTGGTGGGGTCGTGCGGGGTGAAGTCGGCAGTCGGCGCGGGCGGCGGCTCGTTGGTGCGCTTGGGCTGCAGCAGACCCGTCGACCACGACTGGAAGTCGAGCCGCTGGAAGACCTGAATGATCTCCTCGTCGATGAGGAGCGGCCGCGGGCTGCGGCACGCGTCGACCCGCGGCTCCCCGAGCTCGTCGCCGGCGGCGGCGCCGCCGCCGGGCGCCCACGTCCGGATGAAGGACTCCATCATCTGCACGCCGTGGCGGATGTGGCCGAGCGCGGCGTCGCGGTTGCCGTGCAGCGTCTCGAAGCACACGAACAGGATGCACGAGATGATGGCGGCGCGCATGGCCGACTCCGGGCTCGGGTCCTGCTGCAGCCGGATCAGGCGCAGGGCGCGCCCGTAGTAGGTCAGCGCGTTCTGGTAGTGCGGCGCGCTGCCGGCGGTGGCGGTGCTGCCGCTGATGCAGGGCAGGGCCGGGCAGAACGAGGAGGAGGAGCCCTTGGGCAGCATGTTGGGGGACACGGCGTTGGCGATGGCGCCGATCGCTATGACGGCGTAGCGCAGCGCGGGCTCGTCGTGGGACAGCTGCGGGATCGTCTTGGTCCACAGGGTGGAGGGGAAGAAGCCGCCGCCGAGGTTGTTGGCGAGGGCCAGCCAGTGCTCGAAGTAGACCTTCTCCCATTGGAAGCTGAAGACGGTGCTGTTGAAATCGGGTTCGAGGAGCACAGCGCTGGAGGTATCTCTCTCCTGAGGTATCGAAGTGGCTGCTATTGCCGCTGTTGCTACCGTAGACACCCCTGCGGTCGAGGTTGATGATGCTGGCACGAGCTCGGTGCTCGTGCCTGAGTTGGTCGTGGCCCCTGTGGCCTCGGGGGGCGGCGCGGGTGTCGAGCTCCGTCGATTACTCCCCTCGCTGTCGGATGCCGACACCGATGATATTGATTTTGCCCGCTCATATCCCTCGCAGAAGCCCTGCCACTTCATGCACCTCTGACAAGAGGGCCGTGCCTCGTCGCATTTGACATGACGTTTCCTGTGAGAGTAATGTCATGAGCATCGTATTTCTCTCCTTCGTATCACAGCGCAGGGGGATAAGGCACAGACAGCAAGTCGTCTGTCCTCGCCGGAAGCATTTACTTACTTGCCTGCGCTGTTGATTAGTAAACGAAACGACACGAAGCTTATTGCAGCCACGTAAACCACGTAAACGCTGGGGAGTGAATCGGCAACTCACAGGTGATACAGCCCGTCCGCACCTTGGGGACGCTGGCTCTGGTGGCACGCGGGCGGTGCTGGAGGGCAAACGTGAGGATCTGAGGTCCCGGGGTGCCAGCGACCCTGCTGTGACGATTAAACATCGTGATTCATAGCACAAGATCGAAACATGAAGCGATCACACCGGCCGTAGAGCATCGCGGCGACTCACTTGACGTCCTTGATGTTTGGAGGTTGGCTCGTCCGGGCCAGGGGTTCTCTGGGCATGAAGTAGCCGGTTCCGTCGCCGTTGATTGGTGCCGTTGGTGCCATCCTGGGCGGGTATCGCTCGGTATTCTGCGGAGGGCCCCGTTTGGGCGCGTCTGAGTAAGGTCGGTCAGAAGACCGAAAGCTGGGGGCAAGGGCGGAACGGGAGCGGAGCGGCGTATATATCGGATATCAGCTTTGTGGCTTGTGTGTGCGCTGCTGATCTGTGCTGGTGCCTCTGGTGTACACGCGTACGGATGGGATCGGAAACAGAGAAGAATTATTCACGGGGAGGCTCAATATGGTCCAGCCCAGAGAGTGTCCGAAGGGGTGGTGGTTGGGAAGGCGACTGGACATGGGCTACGGTATTCAACTGCTCTAGGAGCCACCTTATGTAACCACATCTTTCCAGCGACCATGTGAAGGCTGTCTAGAGACTGGTGAGATAATAAAATGGGATAATTAACGATGTCCCATGTGCTTTGACTGGACGCCTTACTAGGCGAGAGAGGGTTGGCAAGGGGGTCTATCTTTAGGTGCTTTGTCGTGCTGCTTCTGCTGCTTACTGTGCTGTATTTTGGTGGCGTCCTGCGAGGTACCTGGGTTCGATCTGGGACTATGGCGCCATCACATACCAGACAAGCTTCTCATACTTTGAGGTGACATGCAGAGACCAGTCCAAGCTCCGTGCTGTACCCATAAGTCGTGGACTGTAACGGCCCCAGAGCTGCTTGAGTCAGGAGCATCCGGGGGGCGCAGAGGGGACCCCGGTTGACAATGGTTAAACCGACCCGGGCGGCCGCACGGCCTGCCGGGGTCACCGCTTGTTCTCCAGCCAGGCCGTTATGCCATCGGGCTGTTTCTCGGAGCAAAAAGGGTCAGGGCCGGTTGCTGGCGAATGGCGACAGGACGATGGGGTGCACATGGGGTCCGTCAGCACCGAATTGGGAGTAGCCTGAGAGTCATTTGGAATTCGTCCACCACCAGGTGAAGACAGACGTTGTGAAGCTGCTGAGGTGAGACGGTTATCGGGGCACTAATTTACCTCTCGGCTGGCGCCAGCACCGGCCGGATTGGTCTCCTTTGCTAAGGAGGGCGTCATTATCAGTCCATCAACTCGCCCCGGCCATCTTGTGATACGATCTGTCACAGGCGAGTACCCGCTACCGCTAACTACAACTCAAAAGCATCGGCAATCTTGCGCTTGTGCCGACAGCTACAAGCTTCAGACTACAGCGAAGCAACACACCAAGCCGGCTCAAGAATCAGGGCAGATCAGCTCCCAAGGAGGCAAAAAGACCCCCGGGTCTGGGCGAGTCCTGATCGGCGCTGTCAACCTCGACTGGATGCACCCTCTGCCTCCCGTGCTTCTCCCGTCGCCGTTTACAGTCAAAATGGAAGGAGAAGCTTAGCCAGGGGCGGGCTGGAGGTCCGCCGTTCTGCATACAAGACCTTGAAAATTTTGAGGGTGATTATGTAACACCCATCCGGCGATGACCTTCGGCTGCATGCTGCCGACTGTCACACCTGACACAATATGGCGGTTTCCCCTTTCTTCATGCAGATTACCTTGCGAGCTACCGTGGTGGCTTGGTCGGTTGCTACGTCAGCTATCCTTGTGTCTTGCAGGACGCGACCGACCGGCGGAGAGTTCTACGTCTTGCGAATGTCCGCAACTCCGCAGGTCTCCGGTGTGGGCCAGTTCGGGCGGTCATTGCGCCGTTCTACGCGGCGTGGTCGGCGGCCGCTAGTTAGGTAGCCCGACTATGGCCCAGCACGTCCCCCAAGTCGAAGACGATACCTCTGCAAGGAAGTTGGGATGCTCCATGCCGAACACTTGTGCTGGATATCTCTCACCGTCAGTCTCATTCCCAAACTTGCTTGCCCGCAAAGATGCTGAGCCCGCAAGATACCGAAGGGGGCTGCGCGACAAAGAGTGGCCGCTCAACAAAGGTCGTCGCTGCTTCGGCATCTGCTGCCAATGGCCCGATCGTCAGCATGGAAAGTGTTCCATCTTCCATACATGACTACCTCCAGTGAGGCAGTGTATGGCCGCACGCCTGGGACAATGGAAACATGCCGTCATTGCGATGGTCTCCGGCCTAGTTCGACTGGGCTTGCTCCGGTCCCTTGTCCGCAGGACTTCGTCTTGCTTCAGCGGATGCCCCGGGGCGATGAGGGTCGATGACGCAGCATCCATCAGGCATCAGCATGCCCAATGTGATGTGACCAGAATGGCTGCGGAAGGGTGGCGTCGCGACGACCTCGTGATCATGGAAGGTCTGTCAGTACGCGACCTTACCGAGCAGCTTCTAGTGAAGGCATGCTCGACATCGCCTATTCTATGTCCTCCTGTACGCCCTGAGAGGGGCGTTGGCTTGAGAACGGAAGGCTGCACTTAGGAGTCGTCCGCAGAACAACTCCAAGGTACTTGTTTCAACTACAGATGAATTAACGAGGTCCGTCTAGTCTGGATTGGTCACCTTCTGAGTGGTTAGCAGCTTGGTGGACGGCTCGTAGTGCGCTCCCGATAAGCTATTCTCACCGTATGCTGAGGTAGGCATTAACCAACTCCGAGCACAATCCAGGAGCACGACACTTGCCAGACTGAACAAGTGCAGGACGTGGAGGATCTTGAGAACAGCTAATAAAGCACGTCTCAAAGGCACATTGTTCAACAACAGTGGAAATCAAAGGCATCATGCTTACCTTGTGTCTAACAATAGCCAAGTATATGACTCTTCTCAAAGACATGCCAGAGCAAAGGAGACAATGGAGTATCAACGAGATGAGAGTCACCACGGTCTATATAACGCTTCTAGACCTGTGACCCAGCCAGATTGATGGCATCTCCGCCCAACTTTTAATTACTACTATATTTATTTTGGCGTTCTTCTCGCCCTCCTTGATTTATAGTGCTCTTTCGTTTGTTATTCGCGTCGTGTACCAGGTGGCTATTGGAACTAAACGCTTCAGCACCAACGGGCCGGACGACGACACCTAATTCTGAGGTTATAGAGTCACCTTCACGATGTCAGTCTGCCACGGAACGGCCTCGGACGATGATCCCTTGACGCCGCCACCGGAGGTGTCTGACGAGATTCCAGACTGGTGGGAATGCAGTCCTCAAAATGTAAGTCTCCTCCCACCCCCGGCCGCCGTACTACCCTTTCACCTCGCCCTCCTCCATTTCCCAATGACGAAGGAGAGGCAATGCTAACATATAACTCACAGTGCGGTGACCACCACCACGAGCTCTCGTTGCTGGACCCGCACAAGCTCCTCGAGGCGGACCATGTCGGCTTCACCAAGCACGAGTGGACCTGCCGCGGCTGCGGCGACGACCTGCCCACCGTCGCCATGCATCTCCTCCCCTGCGGCCACGCCCTCTGCCGGCTCTGCCTCGAGGACGTCGTCCTCGTGCACGCGACCCGCTCCATACGAAGCGGCGGTGCCCTGATCCGCGCCTGCATCGTGCAGGCGCACGCCTGGCACGACCGCGCTATCGCCCTGCAGCACAGCGCCGACGCCAACGACAACGAGAAAAGCAACAAGAAGTACGAGAAGCAGGCGTCCGAGGCGCTGAAGATGGCACACGACGCGTGGAACGAGGCGCTCGAGCTGGCGGGCCAGACGTGCTGCGGCGTGGACATGGAGCTGGGCCAGTGGGTGGGCTGCATGGAGCCGCGGACGGCGCGGCTGTACTTCGTGGTGCGGGAGGCGCTGGCGGCGCGCGAGTGGTGGCGGTGCGGCTGGCCGGACTGCGGCGAGCTCATCGGGCCCCGGTGCGCCTGGATGGCGCGTGAGGAGGACCCGCGGTGGTACTGCGTACGCTGCGGCGGGAACTCGCAGCAGGACCGGGACAGCGGCGGGTGGCGCCGGCCGCAGTACCTCGTGCAGGCGAGATGATGTGAGTGCGAGAGGAAGAAGGAAAGAAGAGAGAGATCGAGCGCTTCTCGTGTCGTCCGAATGAATAAAAAGAAAAGGGAGAAGATAAGAAAAAAAAGATGAAAAAACGGAGGGCGGGTTGAAAAGGGGCGGAGTTGAACGGGGGTTGCCAAAAAGAACCGCCTGGCCTTGAGCGGCCGGAAAAGTCTTAGTTTTTCCTCATGGGAAGCCATTTGATGGACGTGTGCACGATCAATGTGGCCACGGACGTCTAATGGCATTGCGTGTTTCTGATGGTCCTGCCCCGTTGAGACTTTTGGTCCCTTTTGGACCTGATAAGGTGAGGGCAAGCTCAGATGGGACGGCGGCGGTGACGAAGGGACACACGTCCGCACCGATATTTGTGCGCCTAAGGCAGGATCTCGCTGCAACATCCCCAGAAAACATAATATGAATGAAAAATAGAATACAGCCTAATCTTTTGGCTCAAGCCAGCCGTCTATCAAGTTCGTCTCATCGTGATCCTCCAGAAGATAACAACAACATCATCAAGACCCCCTTGGTCCCTCTCGGCCACCTGGAGCTTGGGGGCGACCTACTTAGTCAAACACGTCCGTCGCGTACCTCTCGTTCCTCACGCTCTCAAACAGCGCCGTCGCCTCCTCCTCGCTCATCGACCCGCCCTTCTCCTCCGCGAGCCACTTGTAGATCCGGATCGCCGCGCCCTTGACCGACTCCCCGACGCCCCTCGACCCGCACACGTACACCTTGGCGCCCCTCTCCCACAGCTCCCCGACGTCCGCCCTGTCCGCCCACAGCCGGTCCTGCACGTGCGCGCACCCGCCGCTCGCCTCCGGCCGCCGGCTGTACGCGCGACGCACGTCCACCGCCCCGAGCGCCTGCCACCGGTCCAGCTCCGCGCGGTACAGGTCGTCGAGCGCCGGGTCGCGGCACCCGAAGAAGAGCAGCGCGGGCGCCAGCGGCCGCCCCGCCCCGGACTGCGCGGCGCGCTCCTGGACGAAGCCCCGGAAGGGCGCGAGGCCAGCGCCGGCGGCGATCATGATGATGGGCGTGCGCTCGGCGTCGGCGGGCAGGTGGAAGGCCGCGTGGGAGGGGCGGATCGCGACGTGCAGCTTGTCGCCGGGCGCGAGCGAGGAGAGGTAGGAGGAGGCGACGCCGACGTGCCGGCCGGTGCCGGACAGGGCGGGGGCGTCGAGAAGGGAGTAGGTCAAGGTGACGTGGGAAGGGTTCCAGAGAGGAGAGGATGAGATGGAGCTGTAGACATAATCAGTCAGCTGTTGCAATTCAAGACACCAGGGAAGTAGAAATCGTACTATTGCCGAACTCTCATGGGAGGCAGGAGGGACAAGAAGCTCCCGAACGGCAGCGAGACGGACGAGAACCGCTCCAGCAGATCGAGGACGGACACCCGCTTGGCGCTGACCTCCGTGCTGTAAGCGTCGGTGGCCAAGATCCGCAGCTTTTCCTTTGTCCCCGCGTCATTTGTCGCCTCGGCCAAGGCGAGGATTCCCTGTAAAAACCATAATGTCAGCTAGATTGAAAGGCATATTGACCTGGGAGGGATGACCAACCCGCTTCGTTGCCGGCTGTGCCAGCTCGACGTAAGCCCCGAGGACATCGTCCGCAGGAATAGACACATTTGTCGGGAGAGTGGTCCGTCCCACCGAGGAGATCGTTATGTGTGCGTCCCAAGGCAGCCGGAACCGCCTCATGGCCCTGTGGACAATCTCCTTGGGATTCAGTGGGAGCACCGCCAGGTAGTCGCCAGCAGCGTATCTGAGATCGGTAGGAAGCTGCACCTCCATGTGCTTCTTTGGCGAGGCGCCCGGAGACGTGAGGTCACTCGCGTCCACGACGAATGCTTCCTTTACGTCCTGGCGGAGGGTCGATGAGCGCGGCGTGGAGATTTCCACAGATAGTCCAGGCTGGACGGCATCACCTTCTCCTGCCTCAGCGGAACCGAACCGCTCTGCAATAGCGGGCCAGAAGACCTCGTCTTCCCATGTCTCGAAGTCTGTGAACATGTCGCCTTCGGCGGCATCGGTAAGACCAATACGGGCGATTCTGCTCCCTCCCAGCTTTTCCATTGTCGAGTCTACAAGTTTGGGTATGCGATGGAAAGTCTGCGCCCAGTCGTGGTGGCCTGCGAGCGTCAGTGTACCATCCCAATCACCCATTCCACGCATCGGGTCCATCAAACATACCGCAGCCGAACACCGCATATGACACCTTCTCCATCTCCTTTCCCTTCAGGCTTTGCAGCCAGCCAACAAAGAGCGCAGCGTTGTCCGGAGGCTGTCCTTCGTATGACGCCGTGATAATGACGACCGGGTGGTCTGTAGGCACGTTCTGGTTTGCCGCGTCTAATGGGTCAACAGCAACGGCGGAGTAGCCATGGCTGGCCGCATCGGAAGCGAGGCGCTGAGCGAGAGCCTCGCAAGTGCCACTGTTTGAACCGTAGTATATACTCATGGGCTTGCCTTTCCCGGCAAGGGAGACCTTGTTCAGGGACGAAGATAGCCCGACCACTGAATTGGACATGCTTGGAGGCAGGGACGCCGAGCCCGACAGCCGATGTTCGAGCTGGAGGGGCGTGAGCCCGTCGCGCAACGTGGCACGCATGTAAAAGTTCTTGGGCTTGATAGTCAAGGTCTGCTTGATTGACAGGTGGTATTGAGGGTCATCCATCATGAAGTTGAAGTTCTGCAGCAGCATCGCCATGACAAGGATGGCTTCCTGCCATGCGAACGGCCTGCCGATGCACGCCCGCATGCCGTTGCCAAAGGGCTTCCAGCAATTGGGGAACTCCCTGTTGAGGCGCTCGAAGTTCTCGTCCAGCATGCGCTCCGGGACGAATTCGTTGGCGTCGTCGCCGTAGACGGCGGGGTCCAGGTGCGACTTCGCAAACAGCAGGCCGATGGGCTGTCCCTCCTTGACGAAATACTTCCCTCCGAGGATGTCGTCCTTTAGTGCGCTCACAGCAATGATGGGAATGGTGGCGCTCAGTCGGAGCGTCTCGCGGAGGATCTGACACAAAGTTAGTATATAGGACCAGAAGCCGTGGCAGGTTGGCATACGGCAGCGATGTATGGGAGTTTCCCCATGTGTTCAACCAGGATTGGCCCAGTACCGACGACCTCGTCCACTTCCTCTTGCGCTTTGCGGTAGGCCGCTGGGTGCTTCAGCAAGTTGAAGAAGGCGAAGGATAGGAGGCCCGAGGTCGTCTCATGACCGGCAATGAGAAAGGTGATGAGATTGTCAGTTATGCTCTGGTCAGTCATCTTCTGACCGGCCTTGGGGTCCTTCCCGTTCAGCATGGCACTGAGTAAGTCTTTCCTGTCCGTCGGGTGCTGCTTCCGCGCCTTCAAGACGTCGTCTGCTGTCTTTCTGAGCAACCTGATGTCTTCCTCGTACTTGAGGTCGGCCTGGCGGTGGAAGATGGACATGAAGGGTGGCCGCCGCGAACGGGTTCCGGACTCGGTCAAGAAGTCGCCCATCGCCTGGATGAAGGGGTGCATCTCGTCGTGGTAGTAGGAGTTGAAGCGGTAGTCCATGGCACAGAGAGCAAGAGTGTCCAGGGTCAGACGGGTGAAGTCGTCGGTAACCATGATGGGCGTCTCTGGCCCATGGCGTGCCCATTTCATCGCCAGCTGGGTGGCGATATCATGCATTTCGTCGAACATTCCTTTGATCGACATGGGGCCGAAGGCGGGCATCAGCACTCTGTGGGCAATGCCCCAGTTGGGCTCCTCCGCGTTTGCCTAGACGGACAGTCAACCTCTAGGGCTCTGCTGCAGAGAGTGCGGCGCAGAAAGCGTTGCTGGTTTTCCCTACCGTGAAGAGGCCATCGTGAACGCCGTTTCTGACTTCCTGTAACGCGTGTCAGCAAGAGGCATATCCCGGGCCAAGAGTCTGTTGGTCCATCATCTGCTGATCCACGTACCGAGAGGACAGCACCAACGCTCTTGCGGAAACGCTTCTCGTCGCAAGCTTCGTTAACGAGGGCATAGCTCGAGACGAAGACAGCGGCCCTTCCAGGGAATTGGAGACGGTAGATCTCGCCTGCTCTAGTGTTAGCCATGCCGTTGGGCCTAGCAGAAGAACGTGGTTTCGAGTGACGCCTGACCGTATTTATCTGCGAGATCAACCATGGAGCCCAAGGGGAAGTCCTGGTTGATGTCTCCAATGTTTCCGAGAAAGGGATACCCCGGAGGGCCTGGGATTGGCGTCGAGGTCTCCTCGGCCATCGTGAAAGTTCCTATCGGACACCGGTACGACAGTGTGAGGCTTTCCTTCAGTGCCGGTGTGTCTCCCGCCGCGCTTGGTCGAAGATGGAAATGGTGTGGGGAGGAGTTAAAGTCGTCGTTCAAGACTGACGATCGCTTCCTTGAAGGAAGAAGGCTAGAGGGTAGAAGAAGCTCTGGAGCTGGTGGAGAGGGTCTTTAAGGGGTCCTTTCTTGGCCCTTTACTTGTACGCCTAATACTCCGTACACTAAGCGGGGCCGGACCACACGGGCGTTGCCCAGCGGTGGCACGACATTACTATGTGCCGTGTGCGGTCATCGCAGGGCCTGCCATTTGCTACAGCCTCGGTAGCCAGCGACCCTTCCGGGACACGACTGCGAGACGGTTGCATCACCGGCCACTACTGCACGCTTTAAGAGGCCAACGTTTCACAGATCGGGAGCTATAAGCCTAGCTAATCTGAAGAAAGCCCCAGCAATCGGCCGAAACTAAACGGACGCGGTATTGACAGGGCATACCTAATGCACTGTAACAAGCCGGCTCTGCCGACCAACCGGACGAACCTGATCGGAGATCTTGGAGGAAAAGATTTCGCCGACGGAGTGGGTGCCGGCGGGTTAGTTCAACGCCGCCGCTGTTGCCGTAGTACCTAGCCTTGGCTCGAACCTGCTGGTAACAAGAAGTTTCTCGCTATCAACTCAAGCCAGGGGGCAGACGCCCGCCAGCCTCTACTGTGATAAGTCGTGCTCGCTAACGTCCGCCAAGCGTTGCATGCACTTTATCTCTCTGGGCTGGGACCCCCGAAAAGTCCTTAATTGCTGCCTGCCGAGGTCCAAGAAAGGGTCCAAAAGGACTTGATGCCGCATATAGACAATAGCCCGTCTTACAAGAACGATGTCGAAAGGTATTGTTGGGAACGACAGCGGAAGGGAAATCGTTCCGTGTCGAATACCGATAGGGGCACAAGAATCATCCCGAATCCCGGAGCCACGCATGCCAACTCGTCGACACGCCTGCACCGCGACATAGCCTCTTCCTCCGGGCTACATGTTGCAGTTCGATGTCCGCTGCCGGTAGTAGCGGCTCAAGTGCCGACATCAGCCACGTCAGCACCCAATTTTGAGTTTGGCGTCTCTAGGGGAGGCCGGGAGGCCGGGCGCTCCAAGGCCCGGGCCGTACGTACGCAGGCAGACGGGTACACACCATAACGTAGACCAAACCCGCGAGGCGTCATATCCATTGGTCTTTGCAACTCCCTCGATGAACCGATGGGAGGCATTTGTCTGCCTACCTATGCACCTATATACCACATCGTGCCGTGGGACAACAGGGTTTTGATGGTTCTCCTCTCTATGAAATGCTGTTTACCGTATGGATGACGACCGTTGTCCGAGTGGATTGGGTGAGATGCAACAGAAGTTTTACTACTCCGTACTGACTGTACGAACGCGCAAAGTCAAGCCATGTTTTGTCTCAGGCTTCAAATCTTGTCTGGCAATTACACCAAGCGGCAATTCCTCCCATATTCTGTCCTTTATTTCAAGCGGGCAAGAGAACTCAACGGGCTCCGTCAGTATTCAAATGTCTTCGGCTGCTGCGTCAGCCACCCTTAGTCTGTCTGGGTCCACACCATGATACTTGCTGGTTACGAACTTGGCCGCCCTCTTACACAGCTCTCATGCCGGGCGAAGGTGTTGCTCGTGTAGATTGTTTGGTGTTCCTTCATCAGGAGGATTAACGAATGAAGATGCCTCGTTCCGCGGGCGACCATACTGAGATCGTCACAGTCAGCCGGCCAGTCCCTCTTCCTCTTGTGGCTTGTCGTCCAAACAATGCCGTAGGTGACGTCAACGTGAGCATGTACAGCGCAGAACTACGCATCATCGAAATCACTATGGGATCCGTCCTAGCCGTCACATCTGAGACCCTGACTTGATAAAACATCTCTCGTTCCCTGCATTTCCTTACAGACATCCAGTACCAGGTCTTGCGAACACCACAGATTCAGCCACAATGTCTTCGAACCGTGACACAGATATCGCAAGCAAGACCACCGACAGCGCTGCTGGTCAGGGAGGCGGTGGCGCTCCTACGATCTCCGCTTTGGACAGCGGGCCTGTCGACTCTCACGCTCGGCGTGGCCTCGACGACAGCAAGACGGCCGAGATCGGCAGAACTGCTCCCTCGTCCCAGTTCCCGATGAGTAGCACATCGAAGGGCGCAGTCGGCTCGCAGGGGATCAACCCCGCCGATGCCCATGGCAACACCGGCGAGGGTGGAGGCCTCAAGGACAAGATCAAGGGCGCTTTCTCCTCTGGATCGGTGAGCAGCACTCGCGGACCTTGTAGCGTTCCTCTCGGCTCCTGACTGACATCGTACAGTAATCCCGGAAGCACCGGAACGTGGACCCCGTGTTGCATGGCACGTCACAGCAGTGGCATCATTAATGGAGACAACAGTGCTGGATGATCCCGAGATGAAGCTGGTGTGTGGGAAAGGAAGAGGTGGTAGGAACTTGACGATAACATATCCCCTAAAGACCCGACTGTGCCAGCATTAGCAGTATCCGACCAACAAAATTGCAAGGAGATAGCATTCTATGCACCTCGGCCTGACTGGCCTGCAAATTGAACTTTCATGACTGATCTATGAAAACTTTTGGACGTCCACGTTGACGAGGGCACATATTTGTACCAGATGCAACAAGCCAGGACTGAAGTCACCTCCATGCACCGAAGTAGATCTTTAAGATATCGCGTTTTATCCTGGTATTCCTATCCACTCGACTCTCCCATTCGAGGGGTTTTCAAATGGCGAACGTCGATCCATTACCTAGTTGTAGAGGAGTTCCTGGAAGCCCAACCATTGACAGAGCAAGAGAGCGAAAGATGACCTATATGGTCTAATATAAGAATATTCAGCCCTAACTATCCATCCTATTGGCGGATATATAAGTTCTCAAACTCGTATGCTGCTCTCCTCCATGATTCCGAGTTACTGGTAGAGTCCCGAAACTGAACTAACTCCACAGGTTAATATACACATCATATCGTATATAGGACAAGTACTCAAAGGGTTAGCCTGGGCCTTAGTCATTTCCAATCTCGAGAACAGTGTAACATTATCTTTTACAGTAACAGGGCCACTCTTCCAAAGAGTTAATCACACTTCCCAGAAAGGCGTTCCCATCACCGGAGACCAGTTTCATACAACAACAAAGTGGTGAGATCTAGAATGAAACTCCCCCGAAGATCCGTAAGAGACTGATTCAACATAGGTATTATTTGTAAACCAAACTCACATGGCCACCCTTTTGAAAGTCACTCACCGACTCGCCGCCATCTCCATCCCTCTTGCGGGGGTGAAACACTTCCCCCTTTACCACCTTGAGATGCCCTTTCTTACACCTCTCACACAATATGTATTCCTGCGTCCGCTGGATGCTATCGGGCCTGTAGTTGGGGCAGAGTTGCTCGTCCTCCCCCTCAGTGTACGTGCTGCAGTGCTGCCACGTCGCGCGGCCCGGCTGCCACTCGTCACGCGTTGGCATCTCTGTTGCCAGCCGGGTCCACCATCCGTCGGGGAGCCGAGGTGCCCTCTCTATCTCATCAACCGTGGAGATCTCTGCATAGTGCGGACAAGCGGGCTGGTTCCTGCTGGGACAGGAGCAGTAGTACGTCACCGCGCTCAGGATGCACATAGCCCCTACCACTGCCGGAGTCCTGGGGAACATTTAAACCGAGCTGATGTGGATCGGTGTCGTTTCAAGCGGACTTTGATCTCTTGTTCGGATATTAAGTGAACGTTCTCAACATGCTGTTCACCGGTTCCATACGCACCTGTGTGGACTGTATAGACTTGGGCAGTTGACTAGGCTCTGAGGGTATCGTGACTAACCGCTGAGATACCGGATACTCACCTGGGCAAAGACGAGATTGATTTCAAGGTGACCGGGAGGATGCCCATGACGTATTCTGGGGTAGGGTGTACAAATACGTCGTCGACTGTTTGTGAGGCTCCCACTCCGTCCGACTGTTGTGGACAGAGGTTGCCGCAGGGGAGCCGCACCCTTTCCTGCGCCTCTTGCGCCGGTGATACGCAGAACAATTACGGAGCATGATAGTAAGTCGTTCGATTCGTGCATAGAGTCTCCGGCAGAAAGGAACACACGTGTCATAACTGCCAAGCTGGCAGATGCTTCTGATGAGCTCGCTTGGAGAACGGCGACTCCGTTGGTGATATAAAAACCCACATAGTGATGATTTGATACCCGAGTAGGAATGTATCGAGACTTTTGAGGCGAGAATACGGAGTGTCAGCTGCGGTAAGGCGTCGTCATCCTGACCTGCACCCTGAAAAAGGGGGTGCCGGCTCAAACGGAAGGACAAACTACGGTCAACGCATGAACCCTAATGCAAATATCTCTTCGACGGCATACAGGTATCCTCTCAATGCCGCCTACCAGAGTTTACTACAGTTGTGCGTAGGCCAGTCGTCTCTAGATCCGTTGAATGGAGTGCCCTGATTCGGCAACTGGACCCGAGAAAAAGAATAGTTGCTGCAGAAACTTCTTTAATAATGCACCGGGACTGGTACCATGCAAGACACGACGGGGAAGACGGCGCGCATCCGAGTTCGACGTGGACTCCGATCAGAGGCTTGGAAAGCCGAATGAAAAGCACCCCGGGAACCCAAGCTGCAGCGGTGCCCCGCTGGATCGAGCGTGACAGCTCGGAGGCTTCTTCCGCGATTGGATTCGTTATCCCTAAAGCTCACCATTCTCTCACGTCTCACCCGCATATGCGTGACACGAATCGATCTAGAAGGGTGTGGTCAACGCCGCTGACACTTTCTGTGATACTCGAATTTTGAGAGCGGAAAATAACCCGTGGCAGAAGATTCGCTCAACATATTAGGTTGTGTATTACTTTCAACAAACCTTGGTTGACACTGCTCAACAGAAGAGCGAACTCCGAATCCTGGTTTCACGGAAAGAAGGAAAGAAACAATACGGAAGAATGGATGACAACAAGATTAGGGCTGCATGTTGACTCTTTAAGACCGAGTTTAAGAACGTATGCGAGCAAAGTATACAAGCCCTGGCGAGAATTTCCGCCAAAATGGCTGTTTATCAAGTCACTTCACTGTCCATAGGCACTCAACTTCCCTCACCTCTCATAACTTTGTTGAGAAGTCTCTATTCCGGTAGGCCTCCTGTTCGAGCAAGTACTATTTGGAGGCAGCCTGTTAACGGCGACAGATTGAAGCTTTTTGGTGGTGGAACGGCAACATCCAGTACCAAGGCCGTCAAAACCATCTTTAACTACCTAACGTTGAACAAGAGAGGTCAGGGACAGATGAGGATATCTGTAATTGTCTAGACATCCACATTGTACTATAACCTGATGACACTGTTGGCCCATAGCCAGAAGGTGTAGCTGCCAGGCCAAGAAACTCCCTGTCTTCGAGGAATCATGGTCATCGGCGTTGAAAGAAAGCAACTTTCAGCTAAGACACTCAGAGACGCAGTCATAGAGAAGTCCCGGAGGGATGCAACCGCTAAACACGGATAAATGTCAAAATGATTTAGGCCACGGTGTATATCTAATCATGCCTTTCCAGCAGTGATCTCCCTGCGTAGCTCGTCCTTCATCCTCGTAACCGTCCCCGAACCGCCGTAGACAAGTCCCGTGTAGAGCATCGCCAGGCTCGCCCCCGCGTTCAGCACCTGCAGCGCCTGGCGGCCGTCCTTGATACCCCCGGACGCGAAGATGACCTTCTGGGCGGGCTCCCCACCGGCCTCGCCCTCAGCACCGCGCAGCGAGTGCTGGTCCAGCATCTTCCTGTACCTGCCCACCAGCTCCAGCGTCTGCCCGAACATCGTCGGTCCGGAGAACCCGCCCTGTTCCATCAGCACGCGCTGCTCCCGGCCGGTGGTCGGCACGCCCTGCGGGACCAGCCCGGCCCGCCTCTTGGTCGTGTTGCCCACGATGACACCGTCCACGCCACTCATGTACACCGCCTGCACGATGCCCTCCACCTGCGCGGGCTCGTCCTCGTCGGGCGACACCTTGACCATGACCTTGGGCCTCGACCTCCTGCCCGCCGCGCGGCCCGCCTCGTCCACCACGGCGCCCAGGATCCGCGTCAGCGGCTCCACGGCCTGCAGGTCGCGCAGCCCCGGGGTGTTGGGGCTGCTGACGTTGACGACCAGCACGTCGGCGTACCTGGCCAGCCGGTTGACGCAGTACGCGTAGTCGCGCGCCACCGCCTCGACGTCCCGCTCGTCCGTGTCCTTGTTCTTGGCCACCTGCACCGCGAGCAGCCGGCCCGGCAGCAGGCTGCCCGGCGGGACGTCCGCCTCGCCGTCCAGCACCTGCTGCTCCGTCAGGCCGCGCCCCCGCGCGAAGAGCCGCACGCGCTCCCGCAGCCGGATGGCCATGGCGTCGGCGCCGCGCGAGTTGAGCCCGTAGCGGTTGACCATGCCCTCGACGGCGGGGACGCGCCAGACGCGGGGACGCGGGTTGCCGGGCTGCGGCTTCGGGGTGCAGCCGCCGACCTCGACGACGGCGGCGCCGAGGGCGAAGAGGGCGTCGGGGATGTCGGCGTCCTTGTCCAGGCCGGCGCTGATGCCGACGGGGTTGGCGAGGGTGGTGCCGAAGACCTCGATGGCGAGGTCGGACGGTTCGGAGGCAGAGGCGGATGTGAGGGAGAGGCCGGAGGGGCGCTCGCGGATATGGATGCCGAGGGCGTACATGAGCTTCATGGCGAGGGTGCCATAGTGATGGGCGTCCTCGGCGTCCGGGAAGACGAGGCGCAGCATGGGTGGAACGACATAGCGGTGCAGCGCCGAGCGGGTGTCGGTCACGTAGAGGTAGGTGACACAGAGGGTCGCGGCGATGGATGTCGAGAAGAAGAGGACGCGCAGGCGGCCGAGGAGGAGTGAATCTGTCGACTGGGAGGAGGTCGAGGCGGGGCGTCGAGGAGCAGCCGAGCGAGGGAAGGACGGCCGGAAGGAAGAGAATTGGGAGGGTTTGAGCGGCCGGAGAGGAGAGGAGAGAAAGCGAGCGCGGAGAATTGAAGGAGCCATCGCGGAGATGAGCTCCGCAGCCGAGCCAGCAGTCAATGGCTTTGCAGTGGCGGGTGAGAGCAGGGTTGTCGACGAGGGCAGTGGTGGTGCATTCGTGGGGTGGAAATTGACGAGGTTATCACGGGCTGGCAGGGCACAGTGTATGACGTGGTCTTGCGGCACGGTGCGAAATCTCGGCCATTTCTGTCGCACGACAGTGGCTTCTCTATCGTCTGACTTGACAAAGGGAACATAGAAAATGCAAGTCTATCGCGCCATTCGAGCTGCTTTAGCTCTGATTCCTCCTCTATTTCCAAGACAGAACGCCCATTATATGCACCGTAACAAAAATCTTCATGCCCTAATGCCGCTGATATCCTGATATCTATGCGGCGGCCATCTTGCTTAGGACTTCCGGCGATGGAGACGGCTCGGACGGTCTCCCGCTGCCGCTGCTCTGGGCCCTCTTCCTCGCCTCCTCCTCCTGCTCGGCGATGCGGTTGAGGTAGCTGAGATACGTCTGCCACCCGACGGCGACGACGCCGGCGAACACGCTCCGGTACTCCATCGGCACGAATGTGAAGCTGAAGGCCGTCACGGCCGGCCACACCTTCACCGAGTTGGCGAAGCTGATGGGCACTGTGCGCCGGATGCGCTCCCAGACCTCGACCAGGTTGTCACCCGCCAGCAGGGCCTGCATGCCGAAGAAGTAGCTGTTGAATATGGGCGTAAAGCAGAGCTGGTTGACGACGATCTTGGTAGCGAGCGATAGCAGGCGCGAGGCGTAGTTAAAGTGCTGCGAGAGGAAGATGAACCTACAAGTCGAAGGACACACGGTCAGCGTTAGGTGGTACGGGACTCCCAAGGCCCGGACAGCCTGACAAGGCTGAAACGTACCACTTGTAGCTCGGTATGGACGCGATGCCCCCAATCGTCAGCGACCGCAGCGTGCGCACCGGGTCGTGGTCTTTCCCGCTCATGCTCTGGGCCGAGTAGTCCGCGCAGAAGTAGATGGCCAGGGACGTGCATATTTGCGTCAAGTACGGCCTCCGCCTCTGCGACCGCGCATACGCCTCAGCAGCGCGGGTCAGCGGGCCCAGGCGGTCCCATAGCGGCAGCTTGGGGACGGTGTTGGCGACCGGGATCGGGTCCTCCTTCGAGGGTGCGCGGGGCTTCGTCGACTGTGGCCGCTGCTGGTGCCCGGGGCGCGTCTTGGGCCGCAGGAACTGGATCTTTCGCCGCAAAAAGGCTCGGTAGAGAGGCGACGCCGCCATCTCCGTTTGGTCTGCACGGCGGTTCGCTCGTCAACTCATCGTCGGAGGTTGTGGTGACAGAGAAGAGGGGAGAGTAAGCCCAAAGCCGGCTTGCGACGGATATTTCTCGCATTGCGTGCGTGCGCCGGCTCGGATCCTGGTGCCGATCGGGCAAGCCGCCCCGAAAATCCTCCGGCCTCGGCCAAATGCGGCGGCAGCCAGTCATCCGTCCTCTTACAGTACACGGCAGCTTCAGAATCACGGCGGGTGTCTGAGTCACTTATTCGAGAACTCCCTTTCAATATATGATATAAGCATTGCAATTGGCAACTGTCTGCATGCAAATGTGGCCTTAAGCTTGGCTGTGCGCTCAGTTGTCCGGTACCGCGTACAGCTTCTCCCTTGGTCTTCCCCAAGGATCGCACGAAGCAAACTTCCACCAGTCTGAATGTATGTGGTATGTGATGCGTCGGACTATGAAGACAATGGCGGCCGGTGCTGGCGGCCAGTCAGCCCACAGCCCGTCCTCGTACTCCTTGTCGTGGTTAAAGAATCCCCAGCTCAGCGTTCCGGCAATGGGTAGTTGCTTCTGCGGAAGAGATTAGATCTTGCTGGCGAAGGTAAGAGGTTGTTTCTCACCGTATCCTTCTCATCGAAAGCCTCAAACACCTTTTCCAACTTCCCCATCTTGTCCTTATACTTAACAAGGTCAAGTATAGTCGTAATCTCGTCTGCCAGATGCTCCACCAGAGTCGTGCCGAACCCATCAATGATCCCAATCAGTTTTGTACCGTCGTACTTCTCGGTCCCTTTCAGGCACGAGACTATGTACGCGTGGTAGTCCTCCAGTCCCTGGTGGAACGCGTGGTGCTGCTCCACGTTGCGGCTCATCAAACCCTTCTCACCGCTCATCTCCTCGATTTTCGGGAATAAGTCCGCCTCCTCGCCACCGTGATGCACATGCAGCAGCTCGTAAAAGCATGTGCTGTAGTACAGGAACGACTTTTCATCTTGGGGCTTGACGTGTGGCGCTTGCAGGTAGATGCTGTTGAGACCACGGATCAGCATGTTGTGCACGCAGGCCATGTCCGAGGCGCATCGGTGGAAGACGTCCGGCTGCTAATGTGTTAGCCCGGGTTGAATATTCGCTATGGGACAAAGTCACACCTTTTCTCCATCTGGCAGCTTGAACGTGGGCGTTGTGATAAGAGAGAAAGGGTGGTCTGCTGAGTTCTTCCGCACCATGGTCCTGAGCTCGTTATGACGTTCTGAACTAGGTTGGCGAAGGATGGACCTTGGACATGTCCACCAACAGTGCTCCATGTTGAGACAGACTAGACCAGACCTTATATCCCACGAGTTTCGAGGAAGCACAGGCCATGATCCGACGATACCAGCGCATGCATGCTTTTCAGGGACTTTGCTGACATGGCGCCAGGGGACTCGCCCTGTAAGCTGACAAGAACCAATGGCTGAGTTGTTATTGCCATTATCTTACCATACTTGGAGCGACTAGACCAAGTCCAGGTTCGAGCTGACGAGCCCTTACGGTCTAGCTAGGGACAGCTTCGTGAGCGCTCTTCTGTTCTTACTCATGTCCCTGGCATACTGAGTTACACCGTTCGCTATTGGTAGGTTACCGAGTGTGTGAAAGAGATACTGCAGAACCATGGCTTTTCAGTACCTATTCGTCGTTCAAACTGGGTGATCATGAAAAGTAAGACCAAGAAGTCGCTCCATAGATGGTATCAGCGTTATCTTAACTAAAGGCTGAAGATACTATATAGCTCGACACCATGAGAGCCCGTGAACAGCTCAAAGAATAACCCGCTTATTCATGGTAATCATAAACCTCATCATCATTATCCGTTACCGTTTCTAGCCACACCTCGCAAGACATAGCTAGGAAATCACAAGCGAGCATGCCTATTAGGCCCGTAAACCCCAGGCCGCTAGTTCCCTCTGCCATAGTCTCGATTGTGCGTCGGATCTCGCTGCATATTGAACCTGTTGAAGAAGCGGTGCATTCCATAGTCCTGCGCGGGTCGTTCAGCCGTTTGTGGCGCTTTCTCCTTTTCCTTGCCCTTGGGCTCCCGCCGCCTTCGTCTCAGGAACAGGAACAGCACGGCGGCCAGGAGACCGAGAAACACGACCGCCGCGGCGACGGATATCCCGGCGATAGCTCCTCCGGACAGCTGCTGGGCCGAAGAGTGTGCTGAGGTAGCGTTGGCACCGCCCGTCGAGTCCCCTGTCGGAAACAGGTGAGCACGAGACGCCGAGCCGCTAGTCGCTACCGTTCCGGAAGAGCTAGAAGCGGCCGTGGCCGCGGAGGCGGAACTTGAGCTACCACTCCCGCCGCTGCTGCTTCCTGTTGTCGTGGTAGCAGGCGAGCTTGCCAGCGTCGCCGCCGTCGCCGAGGAAGAAGAAGCCGATGTCCTCGGCGCAGCGATGTAACCCACGCCCGCCTGGATGCAGTAGTCCTCCAGGACCTCGGGGAAGGCGTCCGTCTCTGCACAGCCTCCACCCATCGACAGGAAGTCGTACGCGTCGAAAGAGGTGCACATGCAGTTTACGTACGAGGTGCTTCCCTGGTTCGCCAGCACGATGCACTCTGGGTTGGACAAGACCCTGTTTACCCTGTGTCAGCAGATTTCGGCCTCATCCGCCGTGCGAAGTATGCGACTGGCGTCTCAGGGCGAGGAGGGCCTCTGTTACCAGTATGAGATGACGGTCTTTGCACAGTCGGGCAACTCGGCATAGGCCGTGACCTGGTTGACATCGTAGTGGGAGATCGTCCGCGCTTGGCATATCTCATTGTATGGGATGTCGGTGACAGTTGCACAATCGATTGACGTCGCCATTTTGAGGCTCAGCGACGCATAAGCCTACGAGGCCGAATAGTAGGCACTTATGGGAGCACTGAATCCTGCTTTTTGCTATGCTGGGCTTGGGGAAAGGCATATCGGAATCGTAGGGCGGCGAGCCAGAATCAGGATTTTGGGTGCCTTTGAGAAGGAAGCAGACTTGTACGGATATGGATAGGCACCCAACTCCAACCCCGGACCGCCGTGCTAAGTCCGTTGTTTAAAGCGCCTTACCACAAATAGGTCGCCATGTAACGATGCTTACCTAGTTGCTAAGAAGCTGGCCTGGTCCAGGCCAAGAGTCATTGAAGTTGGTTATTACTTTGGCATGGTAACTCTCAAACGCTTAGGAAGGGTGAAACGAAACTCGGGGTTCAAAAGGCTAGGTATGGAATTTGCCTGCAGAATTCCCGAGTTGGATCATCCATTCCACTTTCATTTCCATACCACCCTGTGCCATCTTCAAGCCTTGGTTGAAGTTTGTTTCTGGTCCGACTCGTTAATAATATCAGGTTAACTGATGCCTCTCATTTATCACGTTCCTGCTGCAATTCATGGTTCCTTATAGTCCTCTCTGAGCGTCGGGGAGTTGTCAATATTCATTCTTAATGACATGACTAGTGTTGTCGAATATGCCTCCGTTTCAAAGATGGCAAAAGTCGGAGGGCTTTTAGATTGTTGTAGCCGTTACCATGTGATGGTTGAAGGGACAAGCGAAGAGAGCGCTGCAGTGCCCCTTAATGTGTAGGCATGGTGGGTTACATTCGGCGACACGGAAAGAAATCCGCGTCCATCCCACTAACTTCTGTTGGTATGCAGGTTCCTAATTAGGTAGGTGTTCGATCACCAACATCGATCAACGCACTTTGTTCCGCATAGTATGACCATCCTCGCATCTAACCGCGTCCCGAGCATATGTGTGTGCAAGGAGAAGAGATGTGGGGGGTTTGTCTCCTCCGAGATGCACCTGCAACTGCTTTACCACAGATGGGGACAGATAAACCTTTCCAGATACCCTGATCTCCCATATATCTTCGATCATACTTTGTTACATTGATTTAGCTTTGTTCTTCAAAACGGTGACACAACACCTTGACACCCCGGCAACCCCTTGGGCTCCCATAATGAGCGAGGATAATAGCCAGGCGCTTGTACGAGACAAAAGCCCCTATTTCCTTCTCCTGGACGCCTGCTTCATAGCTCTAACAGCTGTGCTTCACTTCTCCAGGCCGCCGATAGATTCATCGATGATAATAATTCGGCTGTCGCGGAGGTACGTGCTCGGGTATTGCTTCTCCGAACAAACGGGAGACCACTGATCCGCTCGGCATGTGAAGTCGGTCGACGACTCATCGCTGGCCTGCTTCCGGTCGAGCGTGCTCGCCTACCACGAAGAGAATGGCAGGACGTACCATTCGATGAGTGCGGGAAGTAGGCCGATACACCTTCCCTTCACTATGATGGTCACTAATACTGATACAGAATACTTCATCCCGAATGATGAGGTACGCGCCTCCAAGAGGGTTGCTTTCCTATTCTCAAGTCGAGCCCTGCTGATGCCAACCAAAGCAAGAGCAAGACCGTCTCGGTAAGTGGAATCACCTCTAGGCATTTTCTCCTGTCTCGTTAAGGATATCTGCTAACCCACTTACCCTCCAGACCTTCATCACCATCTCATGCTCTTGACTTTGGATGATAAGCTTGCTTTGTGTCCGAAGAACGAGACGGCGAAGAGAGTGTTGGATCTTGGCACAGGAACTGGTATGCTTCTCAGCGACTCATTATTTCTCGAGATAGATGAACTATGAAGACCACTTAACCGACGCTATCAGGCATCTGGGCCATTAATTATGGTAATGTCACGAGTGAAGCCCTCGTCTGAGCATAGTTAACACGTTGTCAGCCGATGCACACCCCGAGACACAGGTAGGCGCAAAACCAGATTCTCTCTTCGAGTGGAATCGCCCGCTAAAATGAGCAATCAGGTCATCGGTGTCGACCTCAGCCCCATTCAACCTGACTAGTAAGACGCCTGCATGCGTGGTCTGAGCGTTGCTGGAGCTGATCACCCCAGCGTGCCGCCCAACTGCCAGTTCGAAGTGGACGACGTCGAGAAGGAATGGACCTGGAGCAGCAAGTTCGACTTCATCTACGCCCGCAACCTCGGCGGCTCGTTTGCGGACCACCAGAGCATGATCCAGAAATGCTTCGAGTAAGCGCTCCCCCCTTCAAGCCATCTCCCGGAATCGCTTCTCTTTCATACTGACCAGTCTCGCCCCTACAGCAACCTCGAGTCCGGCGGCTACCTGGAGATGTGGGACATCGGCCTCCCCGTGACCTCTGACGACGGCACCCTGACAGAGCAGCACGCCCTGTCCGAGATGAGCCACCTGACGGTGCGGGCGGCCGCGGCGCTGGGGCGGCCGATCGACAACACAACGAGGTACAAGAATATGTTTGAGCAGGCCGGCTTCGAGAACGTGCAGATGCGCATGTTCAAGTGGCCCAGCAATCAGTGGCCGGCGGACAAGAAGCACAAGACGCTGGGCATGTGGAACTGCGCCAACATCGACAGCGGCCTGGAGGGGCTGACGCTGTTCCTGTTCACGAGGGGCCTGGGGATGAGCAAGGAGGAGTGCCTCGCCTACTGCGCCAAGGCGAGAAAGGAGCTGAGGGATACTCATATTCATGCTTACTGGCCAATGTAAGTCGCTTCAGGGGTCCTGATATCGGTGAAATGCGGTGCTGACTGAAGCAGGTACTGCTGCTATGGCAAGAGGCCGTAATGATGGTTATTGTACTTCTCTTTCCGTCCGTGAGGCTACAGCGTTCATAGTCTATCCGCAGCTTATACATAGACATCGGTGTTGCTTACGACCGCCTTGCTGATATCCTCCATCTGAACGTAGCATCTACCGTGGTATGAAGCTTGAGGAATTGTGAGCGTCCGGAACTATGGGACTTCTCGGCCGGGACACTCCTCCGGGAACCAACTTAGGCCAGGCCCACTGCGGCATGACCCGTAGGCAGTTTGTGGAGGAGACAGCAGCATTTGGCGCCGATGATAGAGGGCAGAATCTCAGAAACCGCGATGTCTGTTAGGTCCTGCCTGACGAGCCTGGCCCTTCATCCATCACAGTGATTTGTTGCAACCGCAGAGGCGAAGCCAGATCAAGCATAAATTACCCGAGTTTCGAGGCTCAAGCTAAAAGACTTTAGAGTTGGTTTGCATTCCACACCCATCACGCCAGCAGAACCCACAGCGCTTAGCGGGCGCCCTAACGATGGGGGCCTTGCCAAAGGTAATTTGAGATCTACGGGGCCTCCTCTCTCTTCCAGGGGTGATGAAGACAGCTGAGGCGGCGGTGAAGGGGATTGAACCAGGTTCACCTTGATGACTACCGATGCTTCGTGGTAGTAAAAACTCAAAAGTTGCTTGAAAGATAGAATGTCCGGAGTACGCAACGCGGAATACACAGATAGCGTTACCCCGTATTCCCTTGCCAGCCCCCCACCCTCGCGCGGCACGTCAAAAGGATGGCTGGCGTTGGTGGAGACTGCAGCCGGGTGAGTATCGAATGAGGTGCCTTGCAATTTCCGTGGCAGATCCCTCACCTCATCGGCGATTCCTTCCAAGGCAGCTGCATTAATTAATTCACGTCCAAGATAAGAGGGAGAGACAACCCCCCCCCTCTCCCCCCTTCTGCGCGCGCCTGTCAGCATGCCGGCCCCTTCACTCCTCCCACACCATCACCATCCCGGCGACACGGCGCAAATGCAGAGGCGTCGCCCTCGTGGCCGCCGACGTTCTCAGCAGCACCTCTGCCCGCCATGTTCGGTTCCACTCCGCGCTCGTTGAGGCACCTTCTTACCGCCGCCGTTATCATTTTTCTCGTATTCGTCTCTTTCCGCTCTGACCTCTCCGGCACCGACCTCGACCTCGATTTCTTTCAGGGCCCCGTCAATGTCGTTCTCGAAGAGCCAGCGCGAGACTGGAGCCAGCACCCCGTTGTCCTTCTGCACAACAAAGCCCGGTCCGATTTCGACGCCCTTCTACAGCGGCAATCGAAGACGCCAGACGAGGCAGAGAGAGAATACGAGAGGCGATATGGCAGGCGCCCACCTCCCGGCTTTCGCCGCTGGGTTGAGTACGCCTTGGCGCACGCGTCGCCCATCATTGACGACTTCGACACGATTTCCGAGGGCGTCCACCGCTTCTCTGGCGTGGACGCGAAGGAAGTCAGGCACCTCATGCGGGCGGCAGCGTGGCGCCGCGGCAACAACCGCGTCGAGAGGTGCAGCTTGGCGCAGGGCGAGTTCGGCGAGGGCTGCCGCCATTTTGCAGAGCCCCTGACGCGCCTGCTCGGAGACGCCAAGGACCTGGCGCCAGACGTGGCGTTTCTCATCAACTTCCTCGACGAACCTTCCGTCCTCGTAGGAGCGAAAGAAAGCCAGCACTCGTCTGCGGTGTCGCCGTGGGTTGACATGTCCCACAACCCAATCTCGGGGGCTGTGAGGGAGGCATGCGAGCTATGGAGCAACTCATCAGGCACAGACGCCGGCATTGAGCTGGAAAAGATTCAGACTTACGACCTGCCCTTCGTCCGCGATGTCAAGGCGTCGAAGGATCTCTGTCAACATCCGGAATACGCTATGGCGCATGGCTTTCTGCTGTCCCCGGCAACCTTCAAGCGAATGCCAACTGAGGTGCCCTTGCTTTCACAGGCCGCTCCGTACCCCTTCTCCGACATCCTATACCCGTCAACACACTACGGCCTGGAGTCCAGCCTGTACAAGGAGTCGCAGGACAGGTCGTGGGATAGGAAGAAGAACGCTGTGTACTGGAGCGGCTCGTCGACTGGCGGTTACTGGGCGGCCGACAGTGACTCGTGGCGCCATGCCCATCGACAAAGACTGGCCGCACTCGGGCTGCACAAGGAGGAGGGGAACTTCACCTACCTCGATTCCGACGGTGCTGCCATCCAGCCGTACCGCGCCGATTCCTTTGACAGCGCCTTGTTCGATGTCAGCATGACGAAGATCGTTGGCTGCGAGGATGTATGCTGTGGCGAACAGAAGCGGTACTTCGGCCTCCCGCGACGGAAGCACTCCGAGACGAGGCCGTTCCGCTACCGCTTTGTCTTCGACGTCGACGGCAACAGCTACAGCGGTCGCTTCTACCGCTTCCTCGCGTCGCGCAGCGTGCCGCTCAAGATGAGCATCTTCCGCGAGTGGCACGACGAGCGCCTGGTACCTTGGCTGCACTACATTCCCGTCAGCCAGAGCCTGGGGGAGGTTCCCGAGCTCATGAGGTTCCTGGCCACGACGGCCGAGGGCCAGAGGATCAGCCGGCGGATCGCGGAGGCGGGGAGGGAGTGGTATTTCAGGGCGCTGACGCCCGTGCATCAGGGGATATACTTGTATCGGTTAATGTTGGAGTTGGCATGGCTGCAGGATGACGCGCGGGTGGCTGGTTAAGGGATACACGGACAGCACGGCGATGGATGGTCTTCGTCGTGTGGGCGCTATGGGAGCTTTTGGCTGGCATGCTTACGATACCCCTTGAGTAAGGAGATGAAGTAATGAGGACTGAATGCTTAGAGACGACCTCCTGCGTCTCATATGCCTTGCTGGTGCCTTTGTCGTTGCCCTTGATCGCTATGCTAAGTTGACTATTGCCATTCAACCAACTACTTCCAGCACCCCATTCGACCTTCCGGAGATCATACGCTCTCGGACACGAAGTACGGTACCCTGCTTATCCCTCTTGACCAGCTTAGATTTTTCCGGGGCCTCCCTTCGTACAACACTCCGCCGCACTGCCCGCGCTCCCTCCATCCCCTTCACAGTCTAATCGGCAGAAGCAAGACGACTTCACTTCCACATCCGCTACCGCCGCCGCCAGCTTCAACTGCGCCGCGACGATCCTCGCCTCCGCCTGCCTCCCAAGCCTCTCCAGGCACTCGTGGTACCCGTGCAGCGCCCACACGTTGCCGGGGTGCTGCATCGCCCGCGGCAGCGTCCCGCCGTCCAGCCCCAGGTCCGCCGCGTACACCTCCGCCGCCTCGCCCACCTCCCCCTGCTCCAGCAGCAGCGCGCCCAGCGCGTGCCGCACCGGCTGCATCCACCCCCACGGCTCGTCGTACGGCAGCCCGTCGTCCAGCCCCACGGCCCGCCGCAGCGCCGCGAACGCCGCGCCGTGCTCGCCCCGGCGGTACAGCACCTCGCCGTCCAGCATCGCCCCCGCCACCCCCAGCACGTCCGCGCACGTGTTGTTGAACACCGTGCGGCTGCGGGGCACGCGCGCCGCCGCCGCGCGGAACAGCCCCCGCTCCGCCTCCGCCTCGGGCACCCGGCGGAGCGAGGCGAGCGCGATGCCCCGCGCGTAGTGCCGCGTCGCGGCGGTCACGCAGTACAGCGCCGGGTCCGCGGGGGCGGGCAACTCGAGAATCTCGGCCCAGCGGCCGAAGCGCACGAGGGCGTGGGCGCGCACGGCGACGAAGCCCTCGAGCCAGTCGGCCATGGGGGGCGAGGGCACGCGCAGCAGGGCCTCGGGGACGGCGCGCTCGAGGGCGGCGGCGGCGGCGAGGGCCACGCGCGACTGGCCCGCGAAGAGGGCCGCGTAGGCGCGGAAGTGCAGGTCGTGCGCGCGGTACAGCGTGTAGAAGTTCATGGCGCCCGCGCGGGCGGCGAACCGCTCGTCGGCGGCGGCGGCGGCGCCGTTGGCGGCCACGGCGGCGCGGTAGTCGCCGCAGAGGACGTCCAGGTGGGAGGGCATGTGCCGCAGGTGGCCCGCGTCCGGGACCAGGTCGCGGAGGTGGTCGGCGGCGGGGAGGGCGCGCTCCGGGTGCGGGGACATCTCCATGAGGTGGATGTAGAGGTGCAGCAGGCCCGGGTGGCGGAGCCCGGGATGGTCGTCGCCCCGCGGGGAGAGGGCGCGGTCGAGCACCGCTTGGATCTCGAGGGTGCGCGCTCCGGGTGCGGGCTGGCCGATGCGGATGTCCCAGAGCTTCCAGGGGGTGAGGTTCATGAGGGCGTCGGCGTACAGCGTCGCGACGTCGAGGTCGTCGGGGAACCGCTCGTACACGCCGCGCATCGCCTCCGCGTAGCTCTCGTTCCAGACGGACCAGTCTTTGGCGCCGGGTTCTGCTGGGTAGCGGGAGCCGAGGGCATCTATGAGTGCCTGCTCCACGGGGGTGGCCTTGTGCGCCGACTGCCGCGCGCGCTCGACGGCGCCGTGGGTCTGCTCGACGGTGGTGCGCAGGTCGGACTCGTCGAAGAACTCCCAAGGCTTGTTATAATTGGGGCCCAGGCAATAGGCAAGGCCCCAATATGCCATGGCGCACTCGCCGTCGTGGCTGGAAGCCTTGCGGAAGCATTGCGCGGCCTCTTCATGATTAAAGCCATAGCTCCAGATGAGGCCGCGGTCGAACCATTTCTGGGCCTCCGGGCCGCTGGTGCTCACCGCGCGGTGGTAGGTGCCCAGGTCGTAGTAGTCGTCATCTTCTAAAGGAGTTGCCATATGCGCGCTTGCTAGCCTTGATCCGACTGGAGCTGGATATTGCTTGACCAAGCTGCCAAACCTGAGAACCGGGACCGAGTTAGGGCGGAGCGTCAACTGTGATGCAGTGTCGATCTTCGGTGGCGGCACGCCATTTTCGGCCCCATTGCCCCGAGCCTCGGCCGCGTTAGCAGGACCCCTCTTCGGCTCTTAGTACACGACGTGTGATGGTATTGGCTTCCTGTGACACCACGCAACTTGCTGAGATGAAGCGTCCTAATTAGACGTGGTGATATTTTTGGAACCGTGAGCTGGACTATTCATACTAGAGAGGACATTCTTATGGATAATCGTTGCTTTAACAACCACAACTACCTCGGCATCAAATCCTCCATCGTATAGACTGTCCTTCTCACAGGCTTGTCATGTCTTTTGCCCGATATGTCACGTTAAACACCATATACTCGCCTAGGCCAGGCGGCAAGCTTTACGCCCTGCTGCCTCAGGAACAAGAGTCCCTTCCCAGCGTAAGCACCAGTCCTCTGTCTTCCATGAGTAAGCTGTGAGCGACGCAGCTCTGGACGCAGTGTTTAGATCGCCATCCAATATCTCGCTCTTGCGTATGAATAGCGTCGTACGCGGAACTGAGGTCTTGATCCGCGCCATTGCTGCCCTGAGTGGGTGTGTAACGTTATTGTCATCCTGAGAGTCTACTTGGCCGAGGTCATGAGATTCGACTCGGTTTGTGTGATCCTAGCTGAAGTGCCATTAGTTTCGCTGCCGCCCATATATGTTTTCGGATACAAGAGCACCAACATACAAGCTATACTTCCACATGTTGTCTCCAAGTATCTGTCTGCATCCCTCTGGATAGTGTAAAATATTCACCTGACCACCAGTTATGAGCAGCCCAAGACATGCCTTTTTCTCTGCTCACATATTGCAATTAGTACGTCGGTGTTGGGTCTTCGGGCAAGTAGAACCCGTCCATCCTATCATCGAGAATCGACCTGTCCATAAGTTGAAGATTGGAATCCATTTGAGATAGGAAGGCTTGCAACGAAGGCTCCGCCAGGGGCATTTCAGCGGTCATAAAAGATCCGGAGTGAGGCAAGTCCATCCCCTGGAAGCCAATTCCAGGGTCCCAAGTTGCTGTGGCTCCGGATGGTCTAGCAGTGCTATTGCCCTCAACTTGCCGTGGTGTTCGGATTTCTCTGATGATTGCTTTCATGGCGACGATATGCTGACAGAACTCCATGGCTGCAAAACTTCCACTCCGCTCCAGCTCCGCTAGAAGTTGCGCTCCAACCTCAAAATCATCCTCGTCTTTCGACGAGCTCGGCCCTCCTAAGAAAGCCGATATCGCAAGAATTGTCGTTGAAGAAAACAAGTACTGCGTGCTAAGATAGTCAAGGGTGGGGAACGAGCCATTGACCCAGGCTTCCATGAGGACAGCATATGACTGTCTGGAACATCGTATGCATGCATCGGCAAGTGCCCTGACATTCTCAGGAATTTGCGGCTCCGAGCCAGGCGTTGTACTCTTCCATACATCCTTGTACAATCGAAGGACATAAAGAAGGACCGGTCGAGTTGCAACTATCATGCACTGCCATCGTCAGGACATAGGTGATTCCCGAAGTGTAGAGCCAGGGACGGGAAGAACAGGTGATGGGGAAGAAAGAGGACTTGACATATACCTGATTGAACGAGAGATGCAGATATCGAATATGGTCTGGCATTGGTTGAGACAAGGGCCAACCGTAAATCTGCAGATGACCCGGGAGTTTCTGGACCCAGTGTTGCAGGTCTTTCAAGGCCTGTTGAACTCTCTGAGAGAACGGTTCTTTCTGGGCACTTCTGCCGTAGAGGGATCTGGTGGTCTGACCGGCCAGCTTGGCAAGCTTTATCCGGGCAATGAGATACTCTGGGTCTGCAAAGTCCCCCTTCCTAGACTCTGGCAGCCCTAGACTCGAGGGAAGATCGACCTGTATGTCAACATCTTGTACTGAAGTCGGTTGGCCGAGTTTCGACGCCAGTAGATGCTCGAACTCGTATGCCGTCCACCAGACTCGGTTTCGATGCTCCCTCATGGCTCGATCGCGTAGCTGAGTCTCAGGAACATTTAGGTGGAGGCCCATGACAATAGCTCGACGCATAGCGGAGCCAGCCAGACAGTATGCCGAGAATCGCTTGTTTGAAGACAGAGAGTAGAAGCACTAGTTTTGGTAAGTTTATCAGTAGAGAGACTTTGGGCAGTGGCAGTCTCACCAGGAGTAGTCTTATTTCGACAGATTCAATGCTGGGCCTCTCCTGAGTCACCTGCATTGCTTTCATGGCTTGAGAAAAGTAGGCGAGACCAGGAAAAACGAGCCCCGGAGAAACTGATCGTACTGTATAGACCTCACCAATAGCTAGGAGAGCCCATATCTTGCAGCTGAGGAAAATGTCGCCGCTTGTAGGATTCTGTAGAAACTTCTCCAAGTCCTCTAGCGCAGCACTCTTCAACACTACGTGGTAACATTCGGACACCGTCTTCAACGCCGCCATGAGTAAGAACCGAGCTCTCCCAGGTGAGGGCAATGGGCAGTGGGAGTTTGCGAGCAGAAAGATTGCGTCATCGGATGGATAGTTAGTTCGTGGGATGTGACTGAGACGTGCGTCCGAAAGCGCCTGGCGGAACCGGGTTGCAAAGGCGCCGTCGGCAGCCTCTGTGACGTGATGGGGAGCATCGGACGGGCTGATATGATAGAACCAAGGCCGGTCATCAAATAGGGGGTTGCGCACCGGTCCTTCTGTCTGTTCGCCGGTTATGGGATGCTCACAAGATGTAGGATCAACCACGGCGGCGGGGGCATCGGCGCGAACGATGCGGCGATTGTGTCGTAGGCGCTCATTTTCAGCCAACAACCCATCAATGTAACTAGAGCAAACGTCTTGAGTCCAGAAACTACTAGGAACCTCCGCGGGAGACTAACCTCTTGCTCAGTTTGACCTGGCGATCCCGCTTCGGATATGTGCACTGCTCGCCATCAATCGACGCGGCGCAAGCAGCACAAGGCTTCCCACCGGAGCACCTGACTTTGCGGGCGTGACATCTTCGGCACCTAAATTGTGTAAGATGATATCCGAGGTCTACTAAGGGGTTAAGCAGACTTACGCCGTGGACTTCGCCTTAGACTCGGCGTGCGAACTACCAGTACTCCGGGTTGCCGAGCTTCCTCCCACGCGCGCTCGTCCGTCCATGACTGCTCGGCGACGCTTGAATTATTAGCAAACGAGCGACATAATCTGTATGCGACACGTCACTGGCGTCGTCGTATTGGTTGCTCGTCTAGCAACCGTCTGCCGGTGTCGCTCGGCGAGTGATAATGTAGACGCCATTCAATGACGAGACTGGTGCACGTATCTTCAGTCTTGAAATCCGGCGTGATGTTCAGGACGCCGGAGCTAAGAGAGTTTACGTAACATGCTGTGGAGCTTTATGCTTGTGCTTGGTGCGAATGAGAAGTCATTTCGGCGTAGAAAGATGCCTTCCCGAGAGGGCTGTAACTGCATTTGGCAAAGCACATCTTCCCCTCGACAGGATCTTGACGGATAGTGTGGGGTTTGCTTCGGCAAGAAGTTCCCAACACCGAACGAGATGCCCCTTAAGGCACTCCTACTCCATACCGGTCACTCCAGCGTCATGCCGGAGGAACCGACCAGGACCGGCATGACCTGGAGACAGGTCACAGGAAAACAATGAGACTACTCAGATATAATTCTCCTCACCAACACAATGGGTGGCACTGGAGATGTCTTTTTCCTAGGGGACTGGACATCCCCTATTCCACAATCTTCCTTTTGCGAATATGTCCGGTTCCACCTTACCTGTTAGTACAGGTTTAGCACTTCCCTCTTTGATGCTCTTCAATGGTTCTAGTGACGACGATGCACTGACACACGACCTCAAGCCCTGGAGGAAGTACGTGATCCTCTTTGTTGGAAGCTGGATGACATTGTCCGCCACCTTTTCGAGCACGTCCCTCCTTGCAGCAACACCGGAGATCTCCCACGATCTTTCCACGACGGTCACGATCATCAATGTTACAAATGCTTTCGTGCTTATTGCGATGGGGGGCTCTTGCCTGATCTGGTTGCCGCTGAATAACATCTTCGGTCGGAGAAGAGCCTACAATGGTGCAATCTTCGTCATGTTGGCCTGCTCTATTGGAACCGCGGTTGCGCCTGATATGGAATCCTTCACTGCCACGAGGTTGTTGTCTGGCTTCACAGCGACATACTTGATGGTTGCAGGACAGACAATAATCGCGGACATATTCGAGCCCGTACGTGAATACCGGATCCCTGCCTGCCCTCTGACAAGTTCCACAGTTAGTAGACAGAGTCATAACTAACTCTAAGCTGCAATACAGGTCGTCCGAGGCAGGGCCGTGGGCATCTACATAGCCGGCTCCGTCTCCGGTCCGGGAATAGGTACGTCAGGTCCTTCTTCATAGCAGCAGTATTCGATACTGATCACACTGATTCCAGGCCCATGTGTCGGTGGAGTTATTGTCACTTTCAGCAGCTGGCGTGTCATCTATTGGGTTCAGGTCGCCATGGCAGGTCTTGGACTTGTTCTATCACTGCTTCTCGTTCCCGACATCCCACATAAACTTGACGATGGTTACGATACGAAGGAGGAAGTTATACCCTCGACACGCAAATACATCGAACACTTCAATCCGTCAAGAATATTCAAGCAGTTTCTGGTTCGCGACATCATTCTCGTGGTAAGATGTCACCATTGATAATCTTGTATACATCACTTGCAAGTTGCTGACTCGTCACAGTACCTGACCTGCGGCTTGCTCTCGGCAACACAATATGGACTTCTCACGTCAGTGCGCCATGTAGTGAACCCCAGATTCAACCTAACCTCCCCATTAGTCAGCGGACTATTTTATATTTCCCCTGGGATAGGTTTTCTCATTGGCAGCGTGGTTGGAGGTCGACTATCTGATCGTACTGTTAAGAGATATATAAGGGAAAGAGGAGGTGTACGCCTGCCCAAGGATAGACTTAACAGCGGTCTATCGACCCTGTTCGGCATACTTCCGATATCAGTACTACTCTACGCATGGGGGTTGCAGAAAAGGTTCGGCGGCCTCGCTTTGCCACTTGTTGCCGCTTTTTGGGTCGGAATTGGCTTAATGGGCACATTGAGTGGACTCTACACATATACAGCTGGTAAGTAGGCAAGGTCAAGAAGCTTTAGTAGTTCAACACCATTGACAGGCCACAGAGGTATCTCCTAGAGAGAGGACGGAAGTTATCTGCGGCAAATACGTGGTGCAATACACGCTTGCGGCAGGCAGCACCGCTGCGATCGTGCCTCTAATAGACGCCGTTGGCGTCGGGTGGTCTTTCACTATTCGTAAGTCATTGGTTGCCAAGTATATCAGCCATGCAGCTTGCATCACCTATCTGACGAGCCACCAGTCATGGTACTAGATCTTCTGGGGGGATTGTTTATTCTGATCGTCACAGGGTTCACACTCCCCTGGCGAAAGTCAGATGGGAGAGAAGATCGAAGCTGAAGAAAGCAAATCCATACATCGCTGTCCAAATAAATAGCAGCTTGAAATGATAAGCCTGCCAATGGCTTAGCTATGTTCATTGGTCTGATATAGTAGTTTCCGGTCAACAGCAAGCGTTTCCGGACGAGGATGAATGATAGCGACGTGGAGCGTGGTTTTGTAGACTGCTGTCATCATCCCATCAATCTTACTCTATTACCTGCTTCTATCTGAGACGGGTACTCAATGATGGATATAAAGCAAACTTTAGGTTGAGCTTATTGACGTTTGGAGTCGCCAACGTACCTGCTGTGAACCTGCCAACAAAGACAAATTCTCATCATATCACAGCCTCATCAGTGGATTGCTTCCCTCATCACTTTTGAACAATTCCACATGCGAAGCTGGAGCATGCAACTCCAGCCCGGTGTTGTTGTCAAAGGAGCCGGGGTCCAAGTGCTGACTGTGGAGATGTGAACGAGCCAATGGCGCGAACCACTTGAGGAATCACACTACCAAATTGGGAAATGTCCCACGACAAGCTCGGCTCCCCTTCATGTAAGATGCCGCAAGCCACAAGCGATTCCATCGCAAGCCCCCCGGCAGTCCGCTCGTTTATCACAGCAGGGGTTTGCTGACAGATAGATTAGGCATGCCTTGTCCCGGATGGAGTTAGTCCTTGCGACTACCGAAGCCTGACTGAGCCTGCAGCTAGGGAGTTATCAAATCAAGAGGCACCGCCTCGTTCTCCATATGCAACTTCTTGCGCGCTGAGGACGCCGGCGACCAATGATTGAAAGGGTATTCAAGGGCTGAGGCTGCACGAGAAACGGCAACCATGTCTTCGTGATATCCTGCTTACTGGGAGGGCGATCAGTGCTCTATTTTCGGACCCTAGATTCAGCTCTTCACCTCGGGAGGGATCGCAACATGCCATCAGAGCGTCCAGCTCCAGAGTCTGACAATTATTCAGGCTACAGGGGTTATTTTTCAAGCTTGGGGGTTGAATACTTAAAGCAGCTCGAAATCAGGTCGACGGTCTTGTCCGAGAAACATCCAGTCTCCCTCCACATCAAACCCAGTTCCTGACAACCATTTCCTACCTGACTACCGATCTTCCCATCACAGTAATCTTCGCTGTCAACACCTTACTCAGATATCAAGACACATTACCAACATGGCATCCGCCTTCCGCAAGCTCTTCCGCCGCAAGAAGCAGCCGCCCCTGGTCTGCTCCGTCCAGCTCGACCTCGACCACGACCCCAACCACCAGCACACGGCCGCCTGCTTCATCGACTTCGAACCCCTCGCCGTCGTCGAGCTCTTCCAGTCCCAGGGCTGCCAGTCCTGCCCGCCTGCCATCCCCGGCATTCTCGAGGGCACCAACCATCCCAACCTGCAGCTGCTCTCGTACAATGTGACCCTCTTCGACCACCTCGGCTGGAAGGACACCTTCGCCACCCCGCAGTGGGACGCTCGCCAGCGCGCCTACGTCAAGAAGTGGGGACGCAATAGCTTGTACACACCTATGGTGGTCGTCAATGGCATCGCCGACGGCAGTGGCGCCGGCGGCAAGGACGAGGTGGCCAACATCGCGAGCCAGGCGCGCAGCGGGCTGAAGGCCGCCATGGACTGGCACATCTACGTTGACGCCAACGACACCGACGTGCGCATCGACTCGGACAAGCAGGAGATTGAGCCCCACGACATCCTTCTCGTCGTGTTCGACACCAAAAGCGAGAAGGTCAAGGTTGGCAAAGGTCCCAACAAGGGGAAGAAGATCGAGCACCGGAACGTGGTTAAGGAGGTTACAAAGATCGGCGAGTGGACTGGCGGTACCGTGGTCGTGCCTCTCCCAGCATCGCGATCATCCATGGCTCCGGGTTTGGGGGCTGTCGCCATGGTCCAAGCTGGCCAGGGAGGCCCGATAGTTGCTGCGGCGAAGCTGTAAGGCTGTTTATCTAGAAGGATTTCCGTCCTGGCCTGTTGCCATGTGCCTAGACTGTCTTCTCGATGCATTTCCATAGTCCGACTCATGCTCCACCAATGATCTAAGTTTCCATTGTACTGTTTCAGCAAGTAGCTCAATATCAAATGAAACTCGTGTAATGTTCTCCAGCGCGGCACCTTGAACTTGTGTCGTTGATCAGTCTCTTCTAGACAAGGGAAATCGGGAAGACGTAATCGTATCTCTCCACGCGTCCTGCTTGCTATGATTGACTGGGTATCTGAAGAGTCCAAAGCACGTTTCGACACTGTTTGGAGAGTTGTGCTTCTGTGACGCCAAGATACTGGGCAACGTCTTGGCTCTATCATCTTTAGGGGCTCTCAGACTTCGTTTGATCGCACCAGCACGTTGAAACTGCATAACAAATGTCAAAAAGGCCTCGTTTTTGTCAATAAACTTCGACTTTGAAGTTTCTGCCATCTCGGACCGTCCAGGGGTGCTGTCGGATCTACCTGCCAAGGAATATCGGCGAGAATCAGATGTGCATCAGCCTCACTGAACGAGTCTCGGGCCCCTCGTTGACTTGGTTAGTTATAGTAATTACTTCTCAAAGCCCGATAAAACATAGGAGCTTCCCGGGTTGTAGGCTTATATGGTCCCCATCTTCAGTCTCATTTTGTGGTCCCCATTATTTTGCCGAAGCTTGACAGTTCTTCTTTTGGCCGGTCCATCTGAAGTCTGCATTCCCTTTCCTTGGTCAGAGTTGCCGATCAGCTTCACTCTTGAAAAATGCGTCTAAGCAACTTCCTTCCTCTGGTTGTCATGGGTTTATGGCAAGTGGGAACGTGCGAGCTGCACGAGGATCGGAACCTTGCGCGAAGCTTCCTCGTACGTTTTCAGCCAACCTGCTTTCAGACTTCACCGTCCCATTTCACCACGACATGTCGATAAAATTCACGGAGCTGACATAACTATGAAGGGTGGGCTCACCAACAAGGCAGCCTCGATCGTCCGCTCTCACCAAGCTCCTACTGCACGACAGCTCGGGTCCTTGGATGGCAGACACAAGGTGGGAAGGGACACTCCAAATACTGCGGCGACAAGCAAGCGCCAAAGCGAGCTTAGCCTTGTCGACCTTCTACTTGGTGGGGGCAGGGGCGCAAATGCACAGGGTGGGACGCGGACGAGCCAGTCTCTTGAAAGCTTTCTGGCCGCTGTCCAAGCTGCAACAAGGAACAATACTGCTTCTGCAAATAGCACGGCAGCAGTGAATGCAACTGCGAGTGCAGATGTTGAAAGTGGAGAGACTGTGACGGCGGAACCGGCCACGAATGTCGAGGAAGTCGCTGGAGCTGAAGGCGATGCCGCCGCTGAAGAGACATCTGCTGAGGATATTGTTGCAGTCGAAGAGTCGGAGCAGTTCAGCGAAGATGCTGGCATCACCGTCGGCGCAGATGGCAAGGCAAAGAACCTCGGTGGGAATCTTGGGATAACTCTGGGCTCGGATGGCAGCACCTCCGTCGGTGGGGAGAACGGCATCAACATCAGTCCCGCTTAGCCTCAGTAGAGGCTACGACCGTGCCTCGTACCGGATAGCGGGGAACAAAACAATGGGACGTTGCACGCAAGAGACAGTCTCTACGAGAGTCCCGACTCACCTTTCATGTAGTAAATCCGCAAAGCTCTTCTCACCTGAAACAACTGGCAATCATGCTAGTCTACAGACTCCGAATTCATGGCCGCCCGCTTATATTGAGGTCGAGTTTTCCATGAAAAGGGACCGGGAGAAGTCGTCGTGGACGTCTCTCATCTGTTCAACTGTACACCGCAGATTGCCATTGCCAGTGGGCCATGAACTGACCAGCGCAGTCATCCGAGGGTTTTGGGGGGCTGAAAAGGGCTTCTTGCTTTAAGCTCATTTGGGCCACCAGGGTGTGCTCTGTTACCCCTGAGCGGCCGCTTTGGCGCCAGCTCTCGCCAATTACTAGCCATTCGATGCTTTTTGACTGCGACAAGCCCAGCTCTCGCCTTTTGCTGTGGTGGCGCCAAGGCGCCTGTGCTGTCAGCCCGGCCGGTTCCTGAAACCCCACAAAGAAGCGATCTGACTCCGTACAACGGGACAGGATGACAGCAGCGGTGCCCAGCACACAGACCCAAGCCATGTCTAGAAAGGTGACGATGGTGGCGCCGAGGCTTCCCCTTATCGCGGCTAACAGCCGGATCACTCAGGGGGCTGACATGACCTTCCTAGATCTCCCGGGCGAAGCGGAAACCACCCGCAATTGCCGGGGAACGCCTCGTTGCATTAGGGCTTACCCACATCTGGATATGCAGCACAAATCAGCATGACATCTCAGGCACCCCGCGTGATTCTCCCCTGGTGGAGACCATGGAGCGTTTCATCCGATAATGTGTGGGAGCCAGACAGGAAGGACTTTGGAGCACGAGGCTAAAACATCCTTCTTTTGACGCCGACTACCTTGGGTTGGCGTTCTCGAAGGTTACATCTCTTGCTTTCCATTCGGTCCTTTCGACGAAGGCTTTCTGAGGGCGGGCAGAAACCCCTCTTGCGGCCCTAGAAGCGCGCTTTAGGCATGTCGCCTTGTTGGGAATAGGGTTGCCCCTGAACAAGCTTTCGAGCATCACCTTATCCCTCACCGAGTGCGAAACTGACGGGCCAGACTCCACTCTTCGGCGGACTGCCAGTCCACCCTTTCATCTCAACTTCTACAGAGTACAACCCTGGCCGTTCGTAAACTGTAACAATATCATGACTTATTTCTGGCTTGTAGCATCACAGCGTGGTATTCAGTGGTCACCTCGTGGCACTAGCTATCGGACCGTCGCGTTACCCCGCGATCCCTAGGCCAGCTTCGGCATGGAGGCGTTGAGCAGAGTGACCGGCGTGGCCGGCCGTGCTGGGCGGTACTCACGCGGATATGTCGTTGTTTCATTCTAGGCCTTGTCTCGGTCTGACTGCTCCACCATTGGCTATTGGCGATGGGGGTTCCGCTCCTCAGGTTCAGCCTCCCTGACTCCGTGAAACAGCTATATAGGGAGCCATGAAGTCATGTTTCCTGTCAGCCGGGATGCTTCGATGACAGGATCGTCGCTCTGACTACCGCGAATATGATGCTCGCTTCCATGTTCTTTGCTTTCGTTTCTACGGCTTGCCTATGGGCGGCTTCTCTTACACAGGCGGCGCCTGCAAGTGCTGGCTCGCTTGCAGTCACGAAACGAGCCACAGGTGACAGGCTGGTGTTCTGCCACTTCATGGTGTGTTCCCATCCTTCTCTCCTCCTAAGAGTGTGGCTAACGCCGCCTCCAGATCGGCATCGTCAGTGACCGGACAAGCTCTGCCGACTATGACGCGGATATGCAGCGGGCCAAGTCGCTCGGGATCGACGCCTTTGCCCTGAACATCGGTGTGGACTCCTACACCGACACCCAGCTGGGTTACGCCTACGACTCCGCGGATCAGAACGGGATGAAAGTCTTCATATCGTTCGACTTCAACTGGTACCACGCTGGATCAGACGCCGCGGCAGTCGGGCAGATGATCGCCAAGTATGCGAGCAAGCCGGCCCAGCTCATGGTTGACGAGAAGGTCTTTGCTTCTTCCTTCGCCGGCGACGGACTTGATGTCACCACGATGAGGTCCTCCGCGGGCACAGATGTGTTCTGGGCCCCGAATTTTCACCCGGACCAGACGGCGGACCCGAGCGCGATCGACGCGGCGCTGAACTGGATGGTATGTTGCTCTTCCTCCGAAACCTCTTCTTCATCAAGCAACTGACAGGACATGGCAGGCCTGGGACAACAATGGAAACAACAAGGCGCCTACTGTAGGTGCGAACGTGACGGTCGAAGATGGTGATACTTCATATCAGAATTGGCTTGGGACTAAGCCATACATTGCTCGTAAGTCTGTCCTTATGTTGTGTCCCTTGAGAACAGTCAGCTTACTGTCGTTGTTCAGCGGTATCTGCGTGGTTCTTCACCCACTTTGGCCCCGAAGTATCCTACTCCAAGAACTGGGTCTTCCCGGGCGACCTTCTATGGTACCGCCGGTGGAACGATATCCTCTCCATGCAGCCACGGTTCCTCGAGATCATCACCTGGAACGACTACGGCGAGTCGCACTATATCGGCCCCTTATCTTCTAAGCATTATGACGATGGAAACTCCAAGTGGACCAATGACATGTAAGTGCAGCTCAACTTGACCATCGCACGGGGGTCCTGTAATTCCTGACTGACAACGTGGACGCAGGCCTCACGACGGCTGGCTCGACATGGCGAAGCCCTACATAGCTGCCTACCATGACGGCGCCTCGTCAGTTGACTCGTACATCACGACCGATCAGGTCGTCTACTGGTATCGCCCGACACTTCGCACCCTTGACTGCGATGCCACGGACACGACCATGGTCACGGCGAACAACGACAGCGGCAATTACTTCGAGGGCAAACCCAACGGCTGGGAGAGCATGTCCGACTCCGTCTTCGTGGTGACCCTCCTCACCTCAGCCGGCAATATCTCTGTCACGTCCGGAGATAACACTGTCCAGACGTTCACTGCGCCGGCCGGCGCTGCAGCATTCTCCGTGCCCATGGCAGTCGGCAAGCAGCAGTTCTTGCTGAAACGCGGCACGACCACCGTCCTCAGCGGGACGTCGCTGAAGGACATATCCAGCGAGTGCATCTGCGGCATCTACAATTTCAATGCCTACGTTGGCACCCTCCCTGATGGTGAATCTGATCCTCTCGGGGCCGACGGCCTCGCATCCTTGACCGCGGGCTTGCACGTTACGACCTGCCAGGCCACCCCGTCTCTCGGCACCGCCACCGGCGGCTCTGGGTCAACCACAGCGCCGGCCACGACAGCAACTGCCACAACAGCACCGGCTTCCACCACTACTCCTGGGGGCGGGGCAACCCCGACAAGCAAGCCGGCGACCACCACTCCGCCCGTGACGACGACGCCAACGACGGCCACCTCATCCGTAGCACCGTCGTCGACCGGCACCTGCAACCGCGGCACGACGGCTGCCGGCGTGTCGGACAACCTGCTGGGCCTCTGCGATTTCGCGTGCAACCACGGATACTGCCCGGCCGGGCCTTGCGTATGCACATCGTACGGCACGCCGGCCTACACGCCGGAGACGGCGCCGCCGGGATGCCCACTAGATGGCGAGGATGATAGCTACCTGGGGCTCTGCAGCTTCGACTGCGCGCGCGGGTACTGCCCATCGACGGCCTGCAAGTCGAGCTGCTAAGACCTCTGAAAGGCGTGATGTCGCGCGGCTTGATGCGACGAGCTTCTTCGGCATGTTCTCTTCGACATTGTATATAGTTACCATCTTCAAACTGTATGTAGCTTTTGCTCAGATACCGCCAGGTGTGGTACCTGCGTACCATTAACTCTGTCATGCTTCTTCGAGGCGGCCATACACGGAGCGGTATAGCCTGTCTTGCCTTTGTAACAATGAGTAATTCTCTCATCTTGGAAAGACTCACTAATCGTCATTTCACGAGCCTAAGTGACACCGTCCGAAACCGACCTCGTATCCCACGACAATGGAAGCTGAACACCGTTTTAGGCTTTTTAAGATTGCGCTGAACCGCTCGAGTCGGGGTCCCGGACCCTGGCGCTACCGCTGCCCGTCGTGCCGCCAGCTGCTTAGCGGCCTTGCCGGCGTCAGGGGAGTATTAGGATGGTGGGTCTGTATCGAGAAGATAACGTCGATATCATAAGATTAGACGCTCATTTAAAGCAGAGTTTTCCCCTTAGAATAACGGATACCGTAGCCCCTTCCTCTGGCAATCCTTACAACCCCTGTCAGCAAGCAGCACTTGGGGGAAAATATGGGCTTCGCTGCTGCTGCTGCTCTGCTCCTGACCCTCGGCCTCTCGGCCGCCCCGGCGCGGGCTCTTGGCACCGACCTCACCGAGGAGCAGCTCGCCAGCCAACGCCGGGCCGAGGCTGCCCGGGACCTCGCCGCGCGCGCCGAAGGCTGCGACGACGTGCACATCTTCCTGGCGCGCGGCAACAACGAGCCGTACCCGGGCCGGCAGCGCAACATCGTCAACGACATCTGTGGCAAGCTCGACAATTGCGGCTATGAGGACATTTACTTCACCGCCGGCGAGGAGCAGGTCTACTGCGACACCGTCCACCAAGGCGCCCTCAATGGCCAGGCGCAGATCATCAACTACGCCGTGCGCTGCCCGGACTCTCTCCTCGCGCTGAGCGGGTACTCTCAGGGTGCTCAAATTGTCGGTGACATCCTCGGCGGCGATGGCGACGCGACCATCTTCAACTGTGCCGTGTGGACGACTACCGGCTTGTCCGTGACCTCAGACGTCGGAGAGCGAAGTAAGTAAACAAACGCCCTTCCCCCACCCTTTCCTTGTTTTCAACCGTCCACCTTCGCCTCTCTCGTGTTATATCAATCATGCCAATAATCTCTCCTCTTCCCCCGCTCCAGTCAAAGCCGCCATCATCTTCGGCGACGTCCGCCACACCGCCGGCCAGTCCTACAACGTCCTTGACGGCGCCGACAAGGATGGCCTGATCCCCCGCAGCGGGTCCCTCCTCAGCAGCCTGAACGAGTGGTCCGACCGGCTGCGGTCCTACTGCGCCGCCGAGGACCCCATCTGCGCCAGCGGGGACAACGTCACCGACCACCTTAACTACTTCGACCTGTACTCGGAACAGGCCGCCGAGTGGGTCATCTCCAAGCTGGGCGTGAGCACCGTCGCGACGGCCACCGCCTGGGCGCTGCCCACGTCCATCTCCGGCAAGGTCGAGCCGTACTCCGGGACGAGCTACACGACCACGGACCACCCGACACCGTCGGTCACGCCGGACCTGGACGTGGTGATCAGCAGCACTGCTGCCGCCTCGTCGTCGTCCAGTGCCTCTTCCTCGGCTTCTCCCTCCTCGTCGTCGGCTCTTGCTTCTTCGTCGGCCTCCGCTTCCTCCTCCGGCTCCTCCGGCCGGACCAATGCCTCTTCATCGGCCACGGCGACATTGTCGACCTCGGGGTTGACAGCCTCCTCGGGCGTTGCTACTACCACTTCGGCGGTGACCTCTGCGTCCGCCGCCACAGGCACTACCAGCGCCGCCGCCAGCTCGTCTAGCAGCACCTCGACGAGTGCTGCCGGCCGGATGGCCTTCAATCTCATCGTCGGTGGTGGTGTCGCCGTGGCGGCTCTGGTCAGTGTCATCATTTGAGCAGTTCAGTGGATCTTTGGCATATCTTCTCGATGGGTCGTCACACTGGAAGGAACATGCAGTATATACTGTAAGAGAGGAGGTTTATAGAGTGTATAGAGCACAATCAGACGTCATAATTCTGCCTCCTTTGCTTCTGAGCTAGTTTGTAGCCTTGACAAACAGACTCTCGATTGTTCGCAACATCCAGCCCACGATTTGGTGGAATAGAGCGGGAGGTGTTAGGTCATTTGGACAAAGCGGAACCATTTGAGGCTGATGTTGGTCGGGTCTTGCTCTATAAGCGACGATTTGTGCGCACGGTGTCTCAACACAGCCATACCTCGGAAGAGCACGAAACGAGAGGATGGAGCCTGTGGGCAGAGAGGCTGGACCTCACTCACATGATATAAGGTACTGATGCTTGCATGACGAGATCTCATTTTGTACCTATTTATGCTCGGCCGCACCAACGATGTTCGGCTTGATCGAGCCGGCCACAATGCTCGAGGATGATGACAAGGGACGACAACAGGCTATGGCAGGGATAGGGCCACTGATATGGCAAGAACAACAAAAAGTAGCGGCAGAACAAGACTCAGCCATGCGGGTAGGGCCATTGAGCGCATGTCGCTTTTCGCCGTCGAGGCAGCGTACAGCTGGCTGGCCTAGCCCGCCTCGACAGCCGACGAGCGACCCGACTTACGTTCCCAGGCCGTTGCCCTCACATATCGGGCAGTCCTTCCTTCACAGGTGATGATCATGACAAGAGGGTTCATGAGACACGGCTCACGTCTATCGTAGGAGGTTAGTTAGCTGGCCGGTGATGGTGCTCGATGATCGGCGAAACGTTACCTTTGGGAGTATACTCATCGAAATGGCGTGCATTTTGTGTCATATGAGAACGCGGAACCTGTGCTCTCCGTGCTTTAGGTCGAGACACACATGGGCCATCTTAAGTCTCCGTGCGATATGCTCTGCCGTTGACTCGCTCGATAGATACGAATATAGTCGTTCCACAAGACGATATTCCTCAGCACCGCGGCGATAATATCGCAATAAAACGTAGCCCAGAGTATCGACGATGCACAGTCAGTATTGCCCCCAGAAAATTGACTCCATAGGAGCCCGGCCATACAGGAGGCAGGATAAAGGATGCGTCTTCTTCGAGCTTCCGACATTGCCGGAATTTCGAATGCTTTCTCCTCATCATCCATCTTGTCTTTGAAAAAATCCAGGGGGAAAAGCCTTTCTGTCCAGATGAGGCCGCGAAGGGCCCAGTCCTCAGGCAGGGGCCTAGCGTCGCCCTTGACTGGCCGAGGAAATTCCTTTGCTTCGACCCGGTCGTGGTGATTAGAATTGGCAGATTGTAAAAGAGTGTTAAGCTGGAAAATGAGAAGACGCCATGTGAAGTGGTCCGTGACATGGTCCATCGCGTCAGGGTGGTACAACAGATGATGCATGAAGACCAATCTGCAATGCACATAAGGCAACACATTCGGATCTCCGAACCGTCTGAAGGTAAGCTCGTCGGTATGTGCCGAGAGGGAGAGGGCCTCCTTAAACACGCTGCCCGGTTCAAATCCTTGCTTATCGGTCGTCCTGCTCACGCCATGGACGGGACGTTGTTCGGAAGATATGATTCTCATGATCATGTTGCTCGTGCTGCCGTATTCGAGTAACGCATTTCCGTTACAGATAGCGACATAGGATCCTACCTCCAGCCATCGTTTTGTCTGCCGTACGATGGGATTCTCCAGCTGTCTCAGAAAATCGTCTAGCACGTAGTCTCCGCCAGCTGTCGTCCGAGCGGAAAAAAGAGCTTGCAGCCTCACAAAGTCAGTCTCAACGTGAAAGGGTCGTGTCTCGCTCCCACTTATAAGAGGGTCGAAGAGAGTCAGGATTGACTCCCTTGCAGAATAAAAGGGAACCGCAACACTAAGAGACTTCGTATAGAAGAATAGTTGCTGAATAGCGTTAGGACGAGCGAGTATGGAAAGATGATGATACAGACGCCCCGTTGTTGGCGTCTTATCACTAGCTTTCGAATACCACTGCCGTGAGACACCTGTCCATACTTCACGGTCCTTAATATCTTCATCATCGATCGCCATCCTAGTAAATATTAACGAGGGTTCAGGAGGTAAGGACACACATGTAACAGACCGGTAGCGACCGAGATCACCTAAGCATTCTATCCAGGTATCCTCGAAAGTAGGAACCGTCTCATAGAGCAACGCCATCATCGAATAGGCAAGGTAAATAAAGGTCAACATATGCTCAAGAGAATGTGGGAGCCTATGCCGAAGAAGCTCGAGGAAAGAGTGTATGCCGTGCCGCCACATACGTGCCGGCATGGCATACTTGACTGCGAGCCTGCGGAGGGCTGGGCTGGCCGAAGGATGCTGGGAGGCAAGAAAGAAGTCGTGATGTTCATGTAGTAATGTACGGTGGAGAGCAATAAGTGCTTGCCATTGTTCGTTGTTGAGCTTGGGTGAGGCACTATTTTGGGAGTTCTGCGCATTGTCAACATCGATGCACTTGCCTTCAACCATGACCAGGCCCGCATATATGCCCTTGACTTCGGCAACGAGCTGCTCCTGGCTAATTGGCCTAGTCCCGGGCTGGCGATCCATGGAAGTCGTCTTGACTTCGTCTTTATATAGCAAGGGACGTGGTGGCGTTCGAGCCGCCGATCTCTTGCTGTCCAAGGCACTCGTTCTTGTCAAGGTGTCTGCCGCGATCACTGTTCCCCGGCGATCATCGGAAGGTCCGGACGGAAGAGGGTTTGTTGGCTCTAGGGTTTTGTCTTTGTTGCGGCCGCAGTCTGTAGGACTGCTGATTTCCGTATGGGCCACTGCTTTTGCTACGTCACTTGTAGGATTTTCTTGCTCCAGGCTTGCCTTTCTTCCTGCTTGCTTTCTCCCCTTTTTCAGGTGTGTAACCCACCGGTGCTCTATTCCAGAAACTGGGAAATACTCGGGAGGAGCTGGCATAGTAATTCGGTAAGCCTCGCCTCGTCCGTTGACATTATGATGGCCATCCCGGCCGTTATCGCGATAGGAATGAGAATGATAGCATCCGGTAGAGGCGGTCGGAGAGTGACGGCTAGCGAAACCCACGCCAGGAACGGGATCAGGCAGGACCAGGGGAGTTTGCTGTGAACGGGCCTGTTAGCTCCTGGTATACCTGACGCATTCAGAGACCTACTCCCGCAGGCGTTCTCTGTCGATGACCACAAAGACGCCCCCTATCACCACCCACGTCGCCAAGGAGCTGTATGGGGCATCAGCACAAATATCCCACCGTGTGAACTCGCCTACCTACATGCTGGTCGCTGGGCTTGCCCACCAATACTTTTCCTCCTGGCTCCTGGCGAGGAGGACCAGGATCGAGAGTATGAGCAAAGCAATGGATAGAATCCATTTGAATTGCATGTCAATGTGCGTACAAATGATCTGAAACGAAGTCGATCGAAGTCGATCAAAGTCAAGAAACAAGGTAAGAACAAATTCTCGGAAACGATGGGCAACAATAAAGATCAGGAGGAAGAGCAGCTTATTTGGATATAGCCAGGAGGTTTGGCTTGTCAAAACCTCGTGGGGAAGTTGGCTTGAATGAGTCGGAATGGACGAGATGGCTGTTCACTTAAGCACGCTGCTAGATATTATGTCGAAGGCTGAGAGGAAACGGCAGAAAGGAAATTAAATGGCAAGCACGGGAGGCACTGGCTCGCATGGTCCGCATGTCCGCACGACTGAACAAGTACCGGTACCTACCAAGAGATACCTGCAAAACGAGGCAAAATAAGGCCATGGGCGGCTCGTAGGCGAACCATGTCGATAGTTGTCGGAGGCCTCGCCGCCTCGTTTCCTGCTTCCGCAGCTTTGGTTGGTTGGGCGTCTGCAGAGACTCATCAGCCGCTCCGGGATGCTGTCGAACACTTATCCCTTCGACATTTCTCATTCTCATGCCGACATACCAACTTCAAAAACTGGTTCACTTATAAGATCATTGTCCCGACCTCGAAAACCTTTAGAGAACTGGTTGAGACGTAGGGAGCAGTCGTTCAGCTTTGTCTCCGATTGAACGAGCAAGCACCCAGCGGTGGTCGAGACTCAAGTCATGCAATGCGTCGACACCAGCAATGCCAAACAAGCACCCAGGGAGAAGGCTTCGACAGCAGCCTCCATCGGCCACGATGCTACAACGCAATCCGCATTAAAATCTGAAGCATGGATGGCCGTATTCATTTTGGGGCTTACTCCAGTCTTCCTAGTCATACCGACATCCTTTCACGGCCACGGAGCTGGCAGCATCTTGGATCACTATCCTGTATTTGGGCCCTGCTTCAGAACTCTAGATATCGACTGACACTCGTCTGCCACAGGTCTGCGATCCTTTGACACTCGTTATCCCCGAGTTCGTGCCCGGCTTCCTTCGTCAGAGACTGCGCTGCGAACACCTACTTGTCCTTCTAGTGATCGCGATAGCAGTGTACTGGTACGCCGTTGCTGGCTTCTTCGCGTCCAGGTTGAGGCGACGGCAGCCAGTGGCCTCGATACTAGCCGCAAATTTCATTGCTCTCCTCTTCATCGGATACTTCTATCCGGATCCACTGGTGCTGTTTCTTGAGATCTGCCCGGTCCTTGTGTGCATCTGCATCATACTATGCGTCATGGTCGAGTTCATTACGATCTGAAGTTAGGATTTCGCCAAGAAGTGGCCATCGGCGGGGAAAATGAGTTCAATTCAGATTGGAGAAGATCGGAGGCCGGACAAGAGACTGGCCGGGCGCTTCGGGTCGGAAAAGACACTGAGCGTTGATGACGCGAAGCAGACAAGGGCGGGCAGGGCTGACACGCTACCGGCCTGTTTGTGCTGGGCGTTCCGCCGCCAGAATAAGACTGCGCAGAGCATCAAGGCACCTCGTGCAAAGACTGCGGAGCTGCGGTTAGATTGGAAAGTGAACGGAAATACGAAGGGATCGATGGTGCTTGATTAGAGGTTCGCATTGTAGGATGGTAGATAGGAAGCAGTGGACGATGGAAACCTTAGGGATGGGGCCAATTGCTGCCCCGAAGTTCGGCTTGCGGCTCGAGTGCCTGTGTTGAAGAGTCCAGTAGCCTGCGGAGAACCAAACAATATATGTCTTGCGGCATTTGATCCCATCGCGGAGGTCCCAAAATAGGTCCAATATCTTCATATCTGGTGATGGAGGAGGGAGGAAGAGGAGGAGGGGCTCATGGTGAAATCGGAAATACCTCGGGAGATTTCTGACGTCCCAGCCAACCTTCAGCAACAGCCAGGTTTCTGTGTTTCCAAGCTATCTTAGCCTCCCGTCAAGCTAGCATTCCGCGGCCGCATAGCTGGCAGCTCTCCCCAGAGCAGACCCAGTCCCTGCGTACACAACAAAGTGCGGGCGCGAGATTTCCAGCAGTTCACGCAGATCCCAAACAACGAGGACGCTGTTGTGCGGCACAGATGTGATTCCGAGACACCGCCCCAACTCCACCCAACGCATCACCAGCCCAGCTTCAGCGATAACGATAAAGACTGCATGCAGCCTCGATTCGTGCATGTCTCCTCCAGACCGTACCTCCGACCAGCTCTCGAACCCGCCTCCACTGCCCAGCCATGAGACAAACGCTTCTGCTGGCGAGATGACCAACTCAGCGGATCTCGAGGCCGAGCCTGCGTCGCTGGAGGTCGTGGACAAGGCTGCAGACGTTGCTGACACCCCGCCGACCGAGTCACCTTCAGCTGGTGGGCCTGTGGAGAGATCGGAAGACTTGATAGACTTCAGTAGCGACGCCGGCGTCGATAAATCCGGAACCCCGAGCGAGGACGATGTTGCCGTCGAACTGGCGTCGGGCGAAGCTCCGCTCGACAAGCTTTCCGCTGACGACAGAGGCGATGCCATGTCTTCCTCCATGGTGACCCTCAAGCCCGCCACATCGCCGAGATCAACGACCACGGCGCAGTATCTCAACATCGAGGCCAGGCCATATATCGATCCGACACCGCCGACACCAACGGCATCGCAGCCTCCTTCTCGGACGCCCTCCAACGCGGCGGGCAAGTCGAAACACACTTCAGCAGGGGTGGCCGAGCACTTCCGGACGCGATCCGATGCCGCTGACGATGAAAAAAAATACACAAGCGAGGACGAGCGAGAGAATGGGTCCAGGACGGAGATCCAGAGTATAATGGAGCAGTTCAGTGAGGAGGGAGGGGGACCAGGCGCCGAGGAGGTTATGAGTCCCCGTCTTGAGATCGCTTCGCCTATGCTAGGCGGACCTATACAGCACCCCCCCAGGAAATCTAGTCTCGAGCCTCTGGCCCCCAGCATCGCTCACCAGCTGCAGGAGATGCAAGGTCTTCGCCTCGTATCTAGTTCTCCGGCGAGCATGAGATCGAAGGGGAAAGAACACGACGACCAAGGGCCGCCGGTGCCGCCCAAGGACCCGTCCATAAGATCCGACATGTCTGGGCATGTCCACGATGACCGACACAGCATCCTCGAGTCCCCCATGTCGCCCTCCATGTCCCTGCATCGCCCACCGCCCCCGGAACCAGAGCCCGAGCCCACACTTCCCTTCGACTTCCACCGCTTCCTCGAGCAGCTGCGCAATAAGAAAGCGGACCCGGTAGCCAGATACCTAAAGTCGTTCTTGTCCGAGTTCGGGAAGCGCCAGTGGATGGTGCACGAGCAGGTCAAGATCATCAGCGACTTCCTCGCTTTCATTGCGAATAAGATGGCGCAGTGCGAGGTGTGGAGAGACGTATCCGACGCCGAGTTCGACAACGCCAGGGAAGGCATGGAAAAGCTTGTCATGAATAGGTTATACACCCAGACGTTCTCACCGGCAATTCCGCCGCCACAACCAATACCAGGGGCGAAACCCAAGAAAAGGGGGGCCGAGCGTCCCATGGGACCGGGCAGACGAGGACAGCATCAGGAGGATGTCGAGCGGGACGAGATCCTTTCTCAGAAGATCAATATCTACGGTTGGGTGAAGGAAGAGCACCTTGATATCCCTCCCGTGAGCGAAAGCGGGAGGCGGTTCCTCAAGCTGGCGCAGCAAGGTATGTACACCGTCACAAGTCTATCTGATATGTCGCTAACCGTCCAGAACTGTTGAAAATCAAATCATACAGAGCACCAAGGGACAAGATAATATGCGTCCTGAACTGCTGCAAGGTCATTTTTGGTGCGTCTGTCTTATCTGCTGGCTAGAGGCTCGTCTAACAAGCTCCAGGTCTGCTTAAACACTCAAAGTCCGATTCCTCGGCCGACTCATTCATGCCCCTTCTCATCTATGTGACTCTCCAAGCAAACCCAGAGCATCTTGTGTCCAATGTGCAATATATACTTCGCTTCCGCAACCAAGAGAAGCTCGGCGGAGAGGCTGGCTACTATCTGTCTTCCCTGGTTAGTTCCGCCCCTATGATTTCGATACGCAGTTGCTAATGTAAGGGCAGATGGGCGCTATCCAGTTTATTGAGAATATGGATCGGACGACGCTCACCATCACCGATGAAGAATTCGAGCGGAACGTGGAAGCGGCCGTGTCGGCCATTGCCGAAAAGCATCGTCACGAATCCCCACCGGTCTCCGCCCAATCCGAGAAGGGCCCGGGCCTCCCGGCCCCAAGACTAGGAGAGCCATCCTCGGCCCGGCCGTCACTTGACATCGACGCCGTGATCGGCCCGAGCACGCCTCGGCGCTCGACATCCTCCAATGAAGGAGGAGACTACTCCGGCAGCGACGAGAAGGCCGCCATCACGGGCCTGCTGCGCTCGATCCAGCGACCGCTCTCGACGATCGGGAGGATGTTCACGGAGGAGCCAGCGACTGGATCCAGCAGCGGCGCCAGGAGTCCTGCCCACACTCCGCAGCCGGAGTTGCTATCGCCACGGCCTAGCACAGATGGCGGGCGGCCGACGTCGAGCTATCGGCTATCTGCTGAGGAGGCGGCTGCAAGGCAGGCGAGCGCTGAGGCGGCGGAAGCACAGAGGCTGCATCGGGCGGAGCACGCCAACATCGTCGAGACGCTGGCGGGGATGTTCCCTGATCTGGATAAGGAGATCATTAGTGATGTTGTGTACCAGAAGGAAGGAAGGTATGTCACACATTCCGGCTCTAGCATCCTTTTTTTTTTTTATTGAAGCCTGACCGGTATACTAATGCTCTCACAGAGTGGGACTGGCCGTGGATGCTTGCCTTGCCCTCTCTTCGTAAGGCTGCGTCGTACGTGCAAATCGGCACAGGCTGCTAGGAAATCTGCGGGATGGGGCCGCTTTCACAACGACTGATGACTATAATGGATTCTCCCTCGCATAACCGGTTTGGGTCTCTCTTGTCAAGCGCGCATTTGGCCGGGATGGCGGTGGCTGTTTCTTATGGATCCCCCCTTGAGCATATTCTATACAGTTACCTTCTAATAACTTCCTGAGGGAACCACCATGCGCGCTATCCATTGCAGATTCGGCTGTCGTCTACTTTAGCAAGGTAATGGAATGGGGTCCGTGATCGCTCATTGCTCTTCTTGTCAGGCTCTCTGTCATTGCCCAAGTTGCTCAGGCATGGCTCGCCGTTAAGTCTCTTATTTTCCCATTTGACCTCTTACAAGCCGGCGAGTACCTGTGATCACTGAATTGCCGGGTCCTCTATTAGCCCGTCCATGACCGAGTGACTCCCGTAGACTATAATTAGAGATACGTTCTCGCAACAAGCGAAGAGAATTTACGCTCGATCACACAACAAGGGCCTGAATTCTCCTAGGCTTATGCCAAATCCACCGTCGAAAGTGAAGCTGGAGAGACAAATGAACATAAACATCTCTGATGATCTGGCGCTCGTCTAGAGCTAAGTCGTCCGTCAGACGGCTCTTCTATCCTGCCGAGCTCTGCTCTGTCAGAGGGTCTTGGCGTCGTCATCGTGTGTCCTCTCCTGGCCCCGATTTCGCGAGACTGCTATTTATACGTGTTTCAGGAGCCGTTAGTCGCCCGCGGGGGAGGAGCTTCCCCGGAAATTCAGGCGCGGGAGGGCTCAGCCTCAGCGAGAAGCAGGGCATGCAGTGCGGCTGAACCCACCGTTACTGGACTGCACTTCTCCGTTGACTTCATGCTCACAGAGTCTTGGGATAGTAACATAGCGGCCACCTCATAATGGTTTCCATTGTTGTCAATACAGAGTTGGTGATCATCCCTGTGCTCGGTCTCAACATTCGTTGGCCGTTGAGGAGCCCGCCTCTACACGAGAGGAGACGCGGTCCACGTCGCAGCCCAGTCACAGGCGAAAGACGCTCGTCAAGATTGTAAGGAGAGCTCAGGTTTCTATCTCTGGAAACCAGCTGCCTCGGGTAGATTGCTTACGGTTGTGGTGTCCGGTTCCGTTTAACAGTCCGCGAGCGAGCATAGCCAGTCAGGCGGCGTGATGCTATTCTGAGGATTTCACGAGCGGTGAACTTTCTCCCCCTGCATCTCGGAAGGATGGATAGTATGAGTGAGGAAGACGACGGGAGTTGAGTATAAAAGAATGGTGTCTTGCTGCCTCCTGGCAGTGGAGAAGGAGGAAGTCAACCAGACTATCAACACATCCACACACTACAACAGACTCCATCCAAAAGCCTTTTCTCGTCAACAGGACCAGACACAATGAATTTCAGTCTCATATCCATCCTAGCTGTTCTGACTGCTGCCGTCCAGGCTGACAGCGCCTGGTACGTCCCGTCCCGGAACATCACATGCGCCGGTCACGCGGACGGCCACATCGACTGCCAGGCCGGACACGTCGACGAGGCACCCGAGGTATCACTTACCAAGCCACTCCTCCTCTCATTGGGCGACTCAGGGAAATAACCTTGTCCACTGACACTGCCCATTAGGTCGCGTTGAACCACCCGGAGGAACGGGGATTCAGCCCAGCGATCCGTGGTCGCGAGCCCGGCAGCCCTCTAGAGAAGCGCGTCACCTGTAACATCGACGGCGTCACTCAGGGTCTGGCGTGCTTCACGCACTGCTTCGCCATCGGATACTGCAACTCGCACTGCGACGACAACAATATCTGCCACTGCACTTGCCTGGACAAGACGCCTTGGTGGAACCCGATCGTGTGCAGCAAGACCGACTGCGCGTGAAGGGGGTCTGATGCACGTAACGCTAGTCACGTAGCATTGAATGGCTGGTGGGATCATGGCGACGATAGTTAGTCTGTCTTGGATGATATGGGACTTAGGGAGGGCTTCACACGCGTTAGGATGGGAATCTGATGATTCCTGCCGCTCGCTAAGTAGGCAATGCTCTTTGAGATGCATTTACCACCTCCGTATATGAACATACGGCGTTCTGCTCATAAAACGGTAGTGATGAACTGACGGGTAAGTCCAACTGTGACATATATGGCGGCCGGCGAGGGCCGGCACCATGAAGAAGGACCGGGCCCGGAGGACGCCTTGCCCAGGCCAAGTCAAGACCGACCAGCCGACTGCTCCATTACACAACACCTGACCACTGGGCCGAGCCCGGTCACAATGTATAATGAATCCTCTGCATCTCGCAACCCCAAAGGGAAGATAAGATAGCCTCGCGCAAACTGCCCCATTCTGTTGACCCTGTCATAAGCTCTCGCTTTCCCCCCACTTCCCTCGAGACCCGCACCGGACTGCACGTCTTGCTCTTGATCTCTCCCTTAGCGCCGCTGTCAACCTGCACAGCATCGAAGTCCGACGGTTCTCCTCGGAGGAGTCAGTATAGATGCATGGCTTTCGGACGCGTAAGCCAACAGTCGACTCCCGTAACCGGCCCCGCGAGCAAAGTTCTTCGGAGATGTTCTGACTGGGGGTGGAAACTGCCGCGAGGCGACAAGGTGTATATATTGTCAACGCCCGTATATCCGCTTGTCCATCCTATGGCCAACTCGCAAGCCGCGTGTGATCTTTGTAGCACGCTCGGTAGTGCTTAGATTCATATTGAGCATTTCGCTAGTAGTAAAACTGCGAATCCTCATTTAGCGTGGCAAGTACGATGTCAGACGAGGAGCGGGCCAGTCAGGCCGGCGAGGACATCACCGTCGCCCCCAAGAAGCGAGCCGTGGAGGCGCAGAGCGCCTTTGCTTCTACTCTGCTGACAGACGCCGAGAAAACTTGGCCGTCCCATGTCGCTCCGTCGGCCAAGAGAAGTGGGAACCTATACAATGCCGTGATCGACACAGCCGCGTCCGAGGCGGGCACCGACCCGGTCTACGCCGTCAAGGTCCGGCTGCTCAACGAGGCGATGCTGGACATTGGCATGGGACGATATCAGTGGATGATGTTCATCGCTACTGCCGTGGGTTGGTTCTTGGACAATGTAAGTCAGATCGAGTGCTCAGTCGCCTCTACAATGAGAGCCGTAGCAAGGTGCCGGACGCGAGGACTTACATCTACACAGTTCTGGATGACTTCCTTCGTGATCATCCTCCCCTCCGCCGCCAATGAAGCCCAGTTCTTCTTCACCGGCCAGAACTCAGCGGATCTCATGATCAGCCTGTTCGTGGGTCTGACCCTCGGCGCAGCCATCTGGCCCATCATGTCGGATCGCGTTGGCCGCAAGCATGTCTTCCTCAGCACTCTGCTGCTCATGGGTATGAGCGGACTGGTCGGTGCCGGCATGTCCGCATTCAAAGGGCTGTGCGTCGTCGGATTCGTGGTTGGTTTCGCCCTGGGCGGTAACCAGGCCGTCGACGCGATGCTGCTTCTCGAGTCTATCCCGGCTAGCCACCAGTGGCTTATCGCTCTCCAGGGCGTATTTTGGGGTCTGGGTGAGCTTGTCGCCTCTGCAGTCGGATGGTGAGTTTCTTCTTCCCGCTGCGATGCAGCCCTGGTGAATGTCTGGAGTTCTAACAGCTTTGCAGGGCGTTCATCGAGCTCTACACCTGCCGCACCGGCCCAGACGCCGTCTCCACGGCGAGTACTTTCTCCAGCAGGGCCACCGACGGTCATGGGTCCAGCTCAGGGAGCAGTTCCTCAAGTAGCTCCTCAAGCAGCTCGTCAAGTTCCAACTCGTGCCACTACGTCTCCAATCAGGGCTGGCGGTACACCTGGTGGTGCTTTGGCTGCATCACCCTCTTCCTCTACCTCCTACGTTTCTCCTTCCGGATGAGGGAGACACCCAAGTCCCTCCTCGCCCGCCGCCGTGACGGCGAGGCCGTCCAGACCGTCAGCGACATTGCCGCCCTCAATAAGTGCACCACCTGGCTGACCGAGGCGTCGCTCGCGCGCGTCGAGACCGCCGTGACCATCGCCGAGCCCGGGGAGGAAGCTGGCCGCAGGGGCGACTTCTCCCGTCGCAGCGCCGGCTCGGTCATTCGCTCGGTGGTGGCCACGCTGGGCCCCGCAGGCCTCGGCCTTCTACTGCTCGTGTGGGCCACCGCCGGTTTGGTGTTCATCCTGTGGCGGCAGTTCCTCCCGCTGTACCTGACGACCAAGGGCGTCTCGGCCGTCACGCCCACGAGCGTGACCACGCCGTACCTCTACAGCCGGTACGTTTACGTCGCCATCTGCGCGGTGCCCGGCCCGCTCGCCGCAGCACTGCTGATAGAGGTGCGCTTCCTGGGACGCCGCCGCACCGGGGCGCTCGTCTCGCTGGCCACGGGAGTGGTCATGCTCGCCTCCGCGGCCGCGCGGTCGAGGGACGCCATGCTGGCGCTTGAGTGCGTGCTCTCGTTCCTGCAGTACATGGGGCTTGCTGTCATCACCACCTACACGGTCGAGATCTTTGGGGCGCCCGTCCGCGGCGCGGGTGTTGCCGCGGCGCAGTCCTCGTGGAGGCTGTTCGGGCTCGTCGCTTGGATCGCCGCGGCGTACGGCAAGAGCTCTAACGGCGGAGCCGTCTGGTTCTCCGGAGCGATCTCCGTGGTGATGACTGCCGCGTGGGTTCTGCTGCCGATTGAGACTAGAGCCAAGGCCGCCGCGTAGGCGTGACAGCGTTCTTAAACATCTCGACGTCAAGCATCACCAGTCTGTTCCGCCTAGCTTCGCACTCTCCAAATTCAACTCTGACGGATGAGAAATACAGTTGAAGAATACAATGGAAATCTAGGATGGAATAATGAACAATAAACCACTAGGAAGAGCAGATCAATGATACCTCAGTAGCATAAGCCAACTGGTCCTCGTGACGATTCTACTGTACTTCTCTTCCCCTTCCGTACCTTATTGTGAATTGTGTTCCCTCTTCCGACAGCGGCGGGGTTGGATCGCACGGTAGGTTGCCGCTTGTTGGAGAGTTGTGCTAGTCGGGTAAGCAAAGAATCGCGGGTTCGCCGAACAACGATTGGGTGCATGGTCTAGGGGTATGATATTTCCTTCGCATGATTCACACCAGCGATCTGGAAAGGGTCCCCGGTTCGAATCCGGGTGCATCCACAGTCTGATTTTTACTTTTTGTTCATACCAGTCGCGGGTTGTTCTTTTTAATTCTATTCCTGTGAATATGGAGGCACATATAGTTTGCATGGGACGCTCGACTACGGGTCTTCGCGTGGACCAGCTGAGACGGGTCATTTCCTCTACCTGCACAACATTTCCCCCGGGCAATGGGCCATGCAACTGTTATGGGCATTCAGCTTGTATATATAGACTTGGTCGAAATCAGGAAATTGCTTTCGCAATCCTTTCATAAGACTCATAGACATCCTCTTCGGTATCAAAGTTCAGGATCCATTCTTCCCTAGGGAGATGCAGCGACTGCGGATCCTTCCAGATCTTGTCCCAATCCGCCTTGTGCCAGCCGTCGCGGGTACTTACGCCTGTGGCCTGCACTTTGTGAACCCGCTCGTACCTGATCTTCTCGTACACTCTCAGTGCCTCTTGGACTTTGTCCTTTCCAGCGATATCGAGACATGCAGCGAGCGTCACCCCATCTTCCATCGACTGGCTTGCGCCCTGGATTGAGGTCGGCAGGAACGGGTGAGCGGCATCTCCAATGAGCGCGATCCTCGCCTTGGGAGAGATGAAGGTCGGCAACGGGTCCCTGAACACCAGCTTATAGTCAAACAGTCGATCCTTAGGAGTCGCCTTGACGAGCTCGAGGACCACAGGGTCCCAGCCCTGCAAGCAACGCAGCACATCATCCACATTGCCAGGGAATTGCCAGCTCTCTTCGATGTCGGAGTCGTCCTTGTGTGTGCACACCCAGCTCATCTCCTTGCCGTCCTTAATGGCCGCCGCGATGAAATGAATGTCCTGCCCGATCCACGCATTGTGTGAGTCGCCCTGGACGAGGTGTTTTGTCTTCTCGTTCTTCGCCAGCTCCCCCGCAGGGAACCAGGCTCTGTAGACGGCATAACCTGACGGCTGGGGCTTGTCCTCAAAGCCTAGAACGATCTTCCTACCACGAGAGCGAACACCTTCTGCGGCGAAGACGACATCCGCGACGAGTCTATGGCCGTTGGCCTCCACTCCCGCTCTGTGCTCGTCTTCGAAATAGTCGGTGACGTTCTGGCCCAGCCTAATATCGATGCCTCGGGCCTTGGCGTGGTTGAAAATGGCGGCATGTATTTCCCCGCGGTGGCCGTTGATCCTGCGGCCCCAGATATTCTCCGCCGCAAACGACTGTGTCGTGACAAACTTGCCCTGCCAGTTCAGGTAGTTGATAGAGTCTGTCTTGTGGATGATGGGATCAAGAGCCTCCGTGACGCCTGGCCATCTCGCAAAGATCCGACTCGAATTCTGCCCGAAGCTAATGATGTCGCCAAGCGGCTTGAGCTCCGGCACTTTCTCGAGCACGGTAACAGAATGTCCCTTTCGGTCGCATTCTATGGCCGCAGTCAGACCTGCAAAGCCCGCCCCCACGATGATGACCTTGATGCCGGACGGCGGCAACCTTTGGAACTCGACCATACTTCTGACGATGATTTCCAGTATGATGCCCAGCCGTCAAACTGGAGTTAGTGCGGAGCTCGGCCGACTCACCAGCGGCTAAAGTGCAGAGTGTGAATGTGTGAGATCACTCGCCATGAAATTGACCGATAACTCAATCTCACGGGATTGCTCCATGCTGAGATAGATATAAGGCAGGATGATCGGGGCTCTAACTGTGTTACGGGCATTTAAAAACAAGCGGCCCTTGACGGCAGTACTGCCGTCAGGGCCGAGTCTTCTTACCCCGCAGAGAGACCGATGTAGCTGGCATCAGGAGCCGAACACAGATATTCGGCCACGAAGACAAATACCGGCAGTGAACCTTGAAGGCCAGGATAGGAAGATAGACACAGTCATGTTGCATTCCATGTGTTGTTATCCTTCGAAAATGACGAGTGACGGTGGGATAGCCACCATATGCACTGTAAGGCTATTCGGACGAAGAAATCTCTGTGACAACGTGAATCTGCAGTAGCCAGAAGCAAGTGCACCATATTCTGACCCTTGTACGCTCTTTCAACTTGGTAAAAGACTCTTCATGGTGCTGTTCATGTCGCTCCTAGGTCGTAGCATGTTTGCGTGCCTCGGCGAAGGGGCCGTCATTTCACCTTCCACAGGGACAGCGACTGTTTGACAGATAGAAAATTAAATCCTCTCCGACCGACGATGATCTCGACGGAGTCCCGAAAGACATTGAGACATCTTGAAGATTAAGAGGAGGCTCCTCTGGAGTAGAGTGGACAAGGAGTCACTTGCTCTCAGCTTGGGCGTGTTCTGCGCCATTTTAGGTTCCTGACAGAGTCCCACAGCCCCACTGCTGGCTTTGACTCACTGCAACGTTAGTCTGTTGCTGGCTAGTCATGCACACCCACACCCACGCCACTCCCACTCTCCCACCACCCTTGCAACTCTCATGTTGTTCTTTAGCCGCCGATCCTTCAACAAAGACAGCAACGTAGCTCAGGGGAAGAGCGCCGGGCTCATAACCCGGAGGTCCCTCGATCGAAACGAGGCGTTGCTATGATCTTGAAGATGTTTTTTTGTTGTTTTGACCTTTGCATGCTGCGGCAACGTGTATTTCTGCACCAAGGGTACCATGTACCCAGCACAGACACCTCAGGACTTACACGTGATTCAAATTCTCCTCCATCAGCAATTCATTTGTTCCCAAGCTTTCTTTTACCTGGTAAAGGATGGAAGATTTCATCGAGGGCATTTCCATCACCAACTTCCCCCCTGACACAGCCACACGAGATACACAGCCACAAGAGCCGCATCAGCCACATCCCAAAAATAGATCTCGGCCGGGATGGCACGTGCGAGGGTACGTACCTAGATGCTGGTACTGTAAGTCATCGTTCGGCCTGGCGAATTTTGCTCCGGCTTCACTGGCATCAGCAACGGAATGTGTGGCATTCACGCCGTCATTTCTACCCGGAGACCGGCGACTCTGTCGCCATCACTGAAGCAGCGGCTCTGCAGCCGCGGCCCAGACCATCTCGGAAACTACGAGACGCGGGTCGCGCTCGCGGACGGCCAGGACTGCTACCTCTGCTTCACGTCCACGGTCCTGTCACTGCGCGGTGACCACGTGGCGAGACAGCCCTTCGTCGACGCCAACACCGGGTCCGTCTTCTGCTGGAATGGCGAGGCGTGGAAGATTCACCATGACGATGTGGCTGGCAACGATGGCGAGGCCATCGCATCGCTGCTGAAGAGAGCGCCGCAGGGGGACCGCACTGCGCGGCGGGACGCGATTCTGAAAATATTGCGATCCATTGAGGGGCCATTCGCTTTCGTCTACTTTGACAAACCCTCCGGCGAGGTTTACCTTGGACGTGACCGTCTGGGCCGGCGGTCCCTGCTTCTACGTGAAGATCCTGGAACCCATGAGATCGTGGTGTCCAGCGTGGCCGAATCCAAGGATCCCTCCTGGCGCGAAGTCGAAGCAGATGGGATCTACGTCTTACAGCTTGATCTCCATGTTGCTAGTGCAGAGAACCCTGGTAGTATTTCAAGCATAACTCGAGCCAGTTGGTTCGAAGAAGACGATGGAGATGACATTGTGAGTATGCGGCAGTGACGTGCAGTTGTTGCCGCCTTTTGATCTTGCTTTCCAGCTTACTTCCTTAGGTGTCCAGCATTGGAAGGTTCAACAAGTCTCTGCCCTCTGGCCATTTCACCCTCACATCTAGCTCTCCTTCTATGAGCGCTTTGCGAGAGCATCTGATCGCATCACTCAAGCTGCGTGTGCTGCATGTGCCTCACCCTCCGAGTGCTACATTAACCGAGGCGACAAGGGTCGCGATCTTATTCTCAGGCGGACTGGACTGTACTGTCTTAGCCAGGATCTGTCACGATCTTGTCCCTGCGGACCAGGGTCTCGACCTCATCAATGTCGCCTTTGAGAATCCCCGTGTCGCCTCTAATATGCAGAAGGCACGCGAGGAAGCAGAGGGCGACAGCTTAGGAGATGACATCTACGAAATATGCCCGGACAGGGTCACAGGAAGGAAGTCCTTCGCTGAACTGCAAAAGGCCTGTCCGGGTCGGGCTTGGCGGCTCGTTGCGGTATGTGAGATGCTGTGAGACAGAGATAGACTAGGCTGATCAGCTATTAGGTCAATGTGCCATACACAGAGTACCTGAGCCATAAAGATGAGGTAATCTCTCTCATGTTCCCGCACAACACCGAGATGGACCTCTCCATAGCGTGCGCCCTCTACTTCGCCGCCAGGGGCCAAGGCCTCTGCTACACGGACTCCACCTTTATGTCCCCTCCAGTGGCGTATACCACACCGGCTCGCGTCCTACTCTCCGGTCTCGGGGCCGATGAGCTCTTCGGCGGCTACGGCCGGCACGGCATAGCCTACTCCCGCCAGGGCTACGCCGGGCTCGTCGACGAGCTTCTACTGGACATCAGCAGGCTCGGGAGGCGCAACCTGGGGAGGGACGACCGCGTCATGTCACACTGGGGGCGCGAGGTGCGCTTCCCGTACCTCGACGAGGAGCTCATCCGGTGGGCGATCGAGACGCCGGCGTGGGAGAAGTGCGACTTCGAGAACGCGGAGGGAGCTGTGGAGCCCGGGAAGAGGGTCCTTCGGCTCGTAGCGCTGGGGCTGGGGATGGGAGGTGTTGCGGGGGAGAAGAAGCGCGCGGTACGCGGTACCCTCATGCAACTAGCGAACTCTTCACTTGTGTCTCGGTCGCTGACGATTGCATCAGATCCAGTTCGGCTCGCGCACGGCGAAGATGGAGAGCGGACGGGTCAAGGGGACGGCAGTGATATCCTGAAGACTCGCGTGGGCAGACATACCACGCTCTGGAGACGTCCACGAGCTCTGGCGATGATGATGATCGCAGATACTTCGGAGTCGGAGGGGGTTCTAGCGGACAAAGATGTGTCCGGTCCCGGCAACTGTGACTTGTTTCTTCGTTGAAGAAACCCCCTTGCCTGGACTGATACGTCTAGCCCCTCTGACAATGACGTCGTACGAAAGGCAATTCTGAGCCATGAGCAAAACATATTGACTATTTGGGTAGGCGATAGGTAGGGCTTCATGCCCAGGGAAAGCATGAAGCCGACATCACTTCTGCGTGGGAAGGAATAGCCGGGGCCCATCATCACGACGATAGAACTTCAAGAGAGCAATTCAGATGACTACTATTCAACGTCGACATCCGCAGAAAAGATGCGTGATTGGAAAGATATGTGTCATTTCTGACTAGCTCACGGTAGAAGGCAGAAGCATGCTAACCTTCTCGACGGCGTTCTATCATGGCCCATGTCGTGGTACATGTACAACTCACCAGCCGACGAGGAAATACGACCAGCCATCCTGGGGTGTGAAACTAGAGGGGGCCTCGTATCTAAACATTCCTACTCCTTCAGACCTTCATTCCATTCTCCATCACCTTATTCCCCTTCCCATCATACACAATGCTGCTGAAGGCCTCGTAGTCGTCGTCATCCACAAGATGCTTGTCATCCTCCGCCTCTGGCGGCAACAGGCTGTACAATCCCTTGCCCGGCTTCGGCCACGGCGGCGCAAACGGTGAGTCCTCCCTATCGTCATCACCGCCAGTCTCGGCCGCCTTCGCCTGCGCTCCTCCTGCTCCTTTCCCTCCCGCGCTCCTCCCTCCGGCGGGTGACCGACCCTTCCCTGGGGATGACACTGACGCTGCTCTGGCACGGCCTGCCGCTGGGGCGGAGCCGGCTGGGATCTTGCGGATGAAGTTGACTGGTCCGCTGGGGTTGGCCTCGACCCGGGAGAAGAGTCCGTCGGTGTTTGATCCTGCGAAGAGCGAGCGCGGAATGCCTCCTGCTGGCTGGGCTGGCTGGCTCTTGAATATGGGCAGCGATGGATGGAGCTCCGAGGCGCGCATCAGGAGGTCGACGAGTTCCTCCTTTGAGAGGCTTGATAGATATGCCCGTTTCTGTTGATGCCTCTATTAGCATACCATAGAACTTCTATCTTCGACAGACATTAGAGACTTCAGAGAAAGCTTTACCTGACCAGGAGTCTGCGGGACAGCCCAGCCCGCGGAACCATCTCCGGTCGTCGTAGGAGAAGCAGCCGCGTGGGTTAGCGAGACTTTCTTTTTCGCGGAACCCTCGCGCTTAGCCGCGCATCCCGCACAGAACCAGCTCTTGCTCGGGTCTCGGACCACCTCATCGCTGATCCACGGGTCGTGGCACATCTGATGCCAGCCGTCGTTGCAACCATCGCAGAAGACCATCTGGTTGCTGTCCGGGCTGGCCAGCCGCGTGCACACCTTGCAGAGCTGCTGCTCAGCCGTGCGCTTCCCGTAGTGTGCGCGCTTACGCGCCGCGGCGGCGTCCATGGCCGCGGGATCGTAGGTCGTGGGCTTGAGGACCTGTCTACCAGACTTCGTGGTCGTAGGGGGAGGGGCAGACGCCGAGGAGGCCTTTTCGGTTCTGCCAGCGGTAGAGAATGGGTCGGAAAGCGAAGAGAGGCTGCTGGTGTCGTCGTCCGAGTCGTCGTCTTTGCCGCGCTTTCGCTTGCCGCTAGCCTTTGTTCGACTCTTGGCTTTGATTTTCTCTATCGCCGTTTTGGCCCGATCAAAACTGGAAGTTTCTGTTGTCTCTTTGGAAGAACTAGGACCCCGTCCGACCAGGCCAGCAGAAAGTCTCCGGATTGCGCTTTCTTTGCCCGGTGTTCTCCCGATAGATACCGCCTCGGAGCTTGTCCTCGCAACGGAAGCAGTAGGAGGTGGTGGCGCCGGCATCTGCATGGTGAGACCACTAGATGTGCTCATAGTCATTACAACACGCCTCCGGACGTCCTCATAAGTCGACGCCTTGATACTCGTCCGGGAGGTTGTCGCCGAGGCCGAGGCGAGGGCGGAGCTCAGATTGCTCTGCTCACCACGCATCCGCTGGAGGATCATCTGAGTTGCCGCCGTGAATTGTGGGATATAGAGCGGCCGGGAGGGGGAGAGCGTGGACCCGCTCCGAGGATGCGCCCCCGTTGCGGGCGGCGTTGTTGAGGGCTCGACGGCCGGTGTGGAGCGCTGCTCCTCCGCGGCCGAAGCATCGACATTGTTATCCTTTCTCTCTGCCATATTCTAAGTCCTTTGGGATACCTTGTTACTCATGTCACCTATCAATAATCAACAAATGTCGGTCTTATGCCTGGTAGTTGATTTACACACCCGGCGGGCGATCCCGCTCTTGTAGTCGTTGTTGTGCACACCAGATCTCGGCACCACGGCTTCTTCTCAAGCGATAGTAAGTCGTGTGTCTAGCTGATTGTCATCAGGAGTGTTCATCGGGTTGGATTGGGGTTTCAAGGAAGTCAATTGACCGCTCGACGTCACATCATGAAAAAGGAGGAAAAGCACGTGATGGTCATGTGACCAAAAGGATGTACATCGTACCAAAGTCGTATGGAACGTGCACCGATGCGGTATCTATTGATGTTTTCACTGTGTGTGTGTAGGTACTCGTACTACCTAATCACTCCCCTCTCTCTAAGATCCTTTATCTGGTTGTCGTCCAGCTCCAGCTGCTCCCGCAAGACCTCATCTGTGTGCTGGCCCAGCGTGGGAGGCGGGGTCCTCGCTCTCGGCTGAGTCTCCGAGTATTTGACCGGCGTGTTGAGGAGCTTTATCGGCCCACACTCGCCGTGCTCGACCTCGATCACCATGTTCCTCGCCAGCGTGTGCTCATGGTTCAGCGTGCCCTGGACGTCATTCACGGCTGCGTACGGCATGCCCTTGCCCTCGAAGACGTCGAGCCACTCCTGCGTCGTCTTCTGCGTCGAGATCTTCTCGATCTCCGCCTCCAACTCGTCTCGGTTTGCTACTCTCTGCGAGTTCACCCTGAACTTCGGGTCGTCCTTCCACTCGGGCCGGCCGAGACCGTCGCACAGGATGCCGAATAGCCGGTCGTTGCCTCCGCCGAAGAGGACGTCACCATCCTTTGTCTTGAACGCCTTGTAAGGTACAATCGATGCTTGCATCTTGTTAGCCGAGGCTATTCTCTAGTGTTTGAGGCAATAGAGAGGTACTATGGCTTACGGTGTGCAGTGCCCCATCTACCTGTGTCCTTCTCGCCGCTAATCAAGCAGCTGCTGGCGATGTTTGCGAGTGTCGCCGTCTGGCAGTCACTCAGTGCGACATCGAGGTGCTGTCCCTTCCCAGACTTTGCCCGGGCCAGCAGCGCAGCCATGATGCTGTTGCTCGTGTACAGGCCGGTGGTGAGGTCCGTGACGGCCACGCCGACCTTAACGGGTGGGCCGTCCCTGGTGCCCGTGATGTGCATGAGACCGAACTCGGCCTCGACCATAACGTCGTATCCGGCTCGCTTGGAGTACGGGCCCGTCTGGCCGTACCCGGTGATGGAGGCGTAGATCAGGGCCGGGTTGATCTTGTGGATGGTTTCGAAGTCCAGGCCGTACTTCTTCAGCGATCCCGGGATATAATTCTCTACCAGAATATCGCACTTGGCCGCCAGCTTGTGAAGGATCTCAATGCCGACGGGGTCCTGAAACGATAGAGCGAACGACTTCTTGTTGCGGTTCACCTGTGCATGCGGTCAAGCCTCTGCTGTTTTCGACATCGGAGTCGAGCGGGCGTACTTACGCCGAGGAAGTAGGCCGACTCTCCAGGACCCTCATGCTTTGAATCCGCCTTATACCTGGCGTAGGGTGGGCCCCAAGCCCGGGTATCGTCACCACGCACAGGGTGCTCGATCTTGATGACCTCGGCTCTGCAAGGCGCGTCAGTCGCCATTCTCTGGCATTCACGAGACCAATTGAAAGCGGAAATTACCCGAGGTCACCCAGAATCTGAGTACAATAAGGCTGAAAGCAATTAGCACTTTCCTAGTCTATGATACGGGGACTTCGTAAGGCTCACGCCGGCTAGGACTCTTGTCATGTCCAGGACGCGGTACCCCTCGAGCGGGAGCGATCCCGGAGCCGCGGTCGCGGTCGCGAGATGCCGGCTTATGACGGCAATCGGCACGGGACATGTCCCCAGAGGCCGGAAGAGCCTCGGCAAGCGCCCCGTACAGCTCCGTGATAACATCTTCGTTATCAGCGCTCCCTCAGACTTGGAGTCTCCGGTTCCTGAGCAAAAGAGGTGTTTGGACCAAGGGGAAAGCCGATTCTAGGCCGAACGTCGTTCCTCCGACTGTGGGGTACTGTAGGGGTACCCCACAGGTCGGTTGATCCACTAAACATCCGCTGGAGGTTAGCGTGTTACCTGTGCCTGCCAAGGTACCTGCAGGTACCTTAAATTCTCCTTGACCTCGAATATGTAAGGAGAACCTTCATCACATAGCTAATACTTTGCTGTTTACAAAGAAGCTCAGGTAGCTTAGCTTATCGGCTAGCTTACACGGGGACCTTGATGTTGATCTTGAAGATGACGTCGGCTTGTAGATGGCATCTCGGCTCACAATCTTCTTCACCGTCTTGGCCATCACGGAAACGATTAAAAAGGTGTAAACCTACCTCTCTAGCACCCCTGTACGCGTGGTAAATATAGGGGTCTCTGAGTCGAGGTGGCTTACTCTAGATGTTGAAGCCGCAGACTCGCAATTCGAAGGCCCTTGTACTCCGTACCTGTGCTGTGTCCTAGCAGCTTGTTGGTCGGCTCCATTGTCTTAGTCATTCCGAAGGGCCAAGAGGGGTCTCGACACTGTCAGTTATGACAGCAGGCACTAGGATCGAGATCGACTCGGCTCGCCCATTACTTCTTTTCCTCCTTTCAAGTATCAGACAATGCTGAGCAGCCGAGTAGGACCCATCAAGGTCAAGCATCGTCGAGTCCACGGCTAAGGTCATTGCCGGGTCCCGGCCGGCACTGCTCCCATTGGTGGATAGCAACATCCGCCAGGTCATGCCATGCCGACACTGTCCAGGAGGTACCTGGCCGTACTCCACTGCATTCGACCACGTGACAGGCGACTTGGACGGCATCAGGCTGGCTGTTGAGTCTTATATCCCTATGGACTCGAGCGTCATATACCAGAGCTACCTGCAGTTGCGGCTTCGTGTGATAGGCTCTGTTGTTTGAGACACGAACAGGTTGTTGCGACATCGGAAATCCGGATGTACAGGGCAGACGGCAGTTCATGAGAAGAAAGTTGGGGTTCGACTCCAACGGCAGACTCCAACGGCAGACTCCCAAGGACTGAACATCATCTTTCGTCTAACAGACACATCCGCCATGGCCTCGTCAACGACTGCAGACAGGATGGTCTCCACGACCGAGCTGAGGCACTCCTTCTCGGTGGCCATGTCCAAGATCTACCAGAATGAGGTCCCTCTGTACTCCAACCTGCTCCGTCTGGTCTCCTCTGTGAACGAGGCCTTCCTCGACTCGCATCCGTTGATCCGAGAGCAGTTCCGGGTCACACATCAGCTTGAGAGGTTTCACTATGAACGCCACGGAGCCATACGCCTGGGGACGGCAGAAGAGATGGCGGCCATGGCACGCTTCTTCGCCCTCATGGGGATGCAGCCGGTCGGATACTACGACTTATCCCAACCGCCAGCCAACCTGCCGATCTACGCCACCTGCTTCCGGTGTCTGGACTTGGAGTCGCTGTCGATCAACCCCTTCCGCATGTTCGTCTCTCTGCTGAGGCCTGAGCTTGTGTCGCCAACCCTGCGGGAGAAGGCGCTCTCCATCTTGTCCAGGCGGGAGATCTTCTCTCCGCGTGCCCTGGAGCTCATCTCCTCCGCAGAGGCCCGGGGCGGCCTGCTTGCAAGCGAGGCAGAGGAGTTCATCCAAGAGGGGCTGAAGCCCTTCAAATGGAGCGGCCAAGCGACGGTCTCCCTCGAGGAGTACCAGGAGCTGCAGGCCGAGAACCCGCTCCTCGCCGACATCGTCGGGTTCCCCGGTCCCCACATCAATCACCTCACCCCACGGACGCTCGACATTGACGCCGTGCAGAAGGGAATGGAAGAATACCACATCCCCATGAAAGAGATGATCGAGGGCCCGCCGGCGCGGGAGTGTCCCATCCTCCTCAGACAGACCAGCTTCAAGGCCCTGGAGGAGAAGGTGTACTTCCCCGTGCTCCCGCAGCAAGGCGGCGCGGGCTCGGAGAGGATTCTCGGCAGCCACACGGCCCGCTTCGGCGAGATCGAGCAGCGCGGCGCGGCGCTGACGGAGAAGGGCCGCGCGCTCTATGACTGGCTTGTCAACAAGGCCTGGACGCAGGGCGTCACGGCTGCCGACCCTGAAGCCTACAAGGAGGTGTTCAGGCCGTTCCCCGACACGTGGGAGGCACTCAGAGAGCAAGGGCTGGCGTACTTCCGCTACTACCCGGCGAAGGATGCTGCGAAGCCTCGCAAGGGGGCGAGCATCGAGGAGCTTGTCCGAGAGGGGAAGATCGCCTACGAACCGCTGGTCTACGAGGACTTCCTGCCCCTGAGCGCGGCTGGAATCTTCCAGAGTAATCTCAGAAGGAGCAGTTCGGGGAGCAGCAAGGCGGCCGCTGACGAAGCCGACGGTGGGAAGGAGTCGCTGCAAAGGGCTATTGGGAAGAATATCATCAATGAGTTCAGGACATATGAGGAACTGCAGGAGGAGAGCCTAGCGGCTTGCAAGGCTTACTTTGAGATTGAGAACTGAGCACGCTCTACTAGCGGAACTTGTTTAATGAGGAATGAATCCATGTTTATCTTAGTCGTCCGGATTGAGTCCGTGTACCTTGTATTTGAGATTGTCATTAACAAATTCTACACTCTTTACCAAGTCAAGTTTCAGATTCACGTTTCAATGCACGGTGCAGTCTCCTCAAGCCGAGAATACTTCATAATTTGCTTAACTCATCCTACATGGGAATATGCAGCGTCCTCACAACAGTAAACACCTCCCTGCTGTACTCCCCACCTTCCCGCCCCGTGCCGGAGTTCTTCATCCCCCCAAAAGGCGTCCCGAGCTCCCGGACGAGCCAGCAGTTCACCCACACCATCCCAGCCTCGATCTGCTCGCCGACGCGCCGCATCCTGGCGCCGTCCTGGGTCAGCAGCACCGCGGCCAGCCCGTTCGGGTTGTCGTTGGCGAGCTCCACCGCCTCGTCTTCCGTCTCGAACTTGGCGATGGTCACCACCGGCCCGAAGATCTCCTCCCGCATGACCCGCGACGCCGTCGACACGCCCGTCAGGATCACCGGGTCGATCCAGAGCCCGCCCTCCGGGTCCTCTGGCGGGACAGAGCCCGTGACGAAGGTCGCCTTCTCTTCCTCCGCGAGCTGCAGGTAGGACCGGATCTTGCGGTAGTGCGGCAGGGAGACGACGGCGCCGACTCTCTCGCCGCGCTTGAAGTTCGCGGTCACGTAGGATGTGAACTGCGATACGAACTTGTCGTACATTGTTGACTGCACGTAAATGCGCGATCCACAGAGGCAAATCTGTGTTCAGTAATCAGTCAACTGCTGGACGATCTTGAAAGGGCGAACACAAACTTCTCCCTGGTTCTCGAACGCTGCCGTAGCAGCTGTCTGCACCGCCTTGTCCATGTCCACATCATCGAAGACCAGCGTGGGATTCTTCCCGCCGAGCTCCAAAGACACGTGTTTGTAGATCTGCTCTGCGGTATCTTTCCTGATCCTGATGCCCGTCGCCGTGCCTCCAGTGAAGGACACGCCGCTCACCAGTGGGCTCTTCACCAGGGCCGAGCCCGTATTAGGGCCATCCCCGAACACGATGTTGATGACACCCGGCGGGATACCAGCCTGCCTAAACACTTCGCACAGTAGGAAGGCAGACATTGACGTCACCTCCGATGGCTTTGCGACAGCTGTGCAGCCGAATGCGAGACACGGCGCGATCTTCCACGTCAGAAGATAAAGGGGCATGTTCCACGGCGAGATGAGCGCAAACACACCCGCCGGAGAGCGGTGCTCGTACGTCAGTGCCACGCCATCGATCATGCGAGCCTTCGTCTCCTGGTGTAGGATGAAAGTCGAGAAGTAGCTACCGTCCGGTCAGCAAACACGCCTCCTGAATATCATTTTCCTAGAGGGTCCGGACTGACCTGAAGTTCGATACCGCGCGGTCCACCTCCACCCTGGCCCTAGCCAGCGTCTTCCCCTGGTCGATGCTCTCCCACACCGCGAACAGCTCCCTGTTCTCGCGGATCAGCTGCGCGACCCTCTGCAAGTAGCTCGAGCGCACCGCTGCAGGTGTCTTGCTCCAGGACTTGAAGGCCTGCTTGGCGGCCTGCAGCGCCTGCTCGACCTCGCCCGGGCTGCTTATCGGCACTTGCGCGAAGACCTTGCCCGTCTTGGGGTTGATCGCTGGCAGGGAGCCTAGGCTCCCCGATGATGAGTCGAAGGCGTTTCCCACAAAGTTCTGCATCCCGAGCTCTTGCGACTGGATAAAGGTCTCTGCCTTCTCGAGGGTATCGCTTGCCCATGCATCCCTGACCGCGGCCGGGCGGCCATCGTCATGCAGGGAGCCCATGGTTGTCGATGGCTAGTTAGTTGCTGAACCAAACAGGGACACTTCTCAGTACGATCACAGCATGAACTCCAAACAAATGACCTATGATGACCTTCTCCTGCGTGATCTTCTTCACCCGGTTGGCTTGTCACTGCAGCGTGCCCTCGCGGGACGCCTGCCGGTAGTCTGGACAAGTCGGTAATACGGGAGTCAGCTGAGCCATCGGCGATATTGGCACTGTGCATCGGATGCGGTAAGCCGGAATCGGAGATATGCATATCGTGTCATTGGCCAGAGCGCACCGCGCCGAGCTCCGTTGCGAGCCCGGATAAGGACCGCACAGTACAAGAAGCCATCCGCATACCGTCCTCCGTTTGGCGGCCCCTCCTGCCGGGACCCGGATCGCCGGGAGGCGGGGCCGATGGAGGAAGTGGCCGCGAGCGGCGCCTCTGGCATCGCCCAGGAGATCGGGTGCTGCTTGGTACAGTCGCAGCTACAGACACCTACTGCCCTACACACGAAGAAATCGAAGTAACAGTACCGCGAGGCGTGATCATGGAGGCCATCAAGGCCTCTATTGCCAAGCACGGCAATGTCTGGTCGCTGCAGACCAACAATGACATGACTGCGCTCTACGAGCCACTGCATGCAGCGCGGGCATCATTGTTCGCGGACACGGTCAGCGTGGAGAAGGGCCTCAAGTATGGCCCCCATGAGCGGCACCGGCTGGACGTTTACAAGCCCACGGCGGCGGCAAGCGAGCCGCTGCCGGTGGTCGTGTTCTTCCACGGAGGGGGCTTCACGGCGGGCGACAATGACATAACGCCATCCATGCATGGCAATATCGGTGAGACTTCCGATGCTTTTCGACCCATGAGGACATCATTACTTACACCGCTGTGGGGAATTACTTCGCGAGCAACGGCTGCGTGTGCTTCCTGGGCACTTACCGCCTGCTGCCGGAGGCCCGGTACCCATCCGGCGGCGAGGACACGACCGCGGCGCTGAAGTGGGTGCAGGACAACGCCGCTCAGTACGGCGGCGATAGCAGCAGGATCACGGCGGTCGGGCAGTCGGCGGGCGGCGCGCACCTCGCCAACGCGGCCTTCAGCGGGCTCATGAAGGCGGCCGGCGTCGGCCTGCGGGGCCTCGTGCTGCTCAGCCCGCCGCTGTCCTACGACCTGCGGCAGGAGCGGCGGCGGAAGAACATGTTCACGTACCACGGCACCGAGTCGGAGGAGGAAGTCATGGGCAAGACGGGCGTGGCGGTGTTCAGGGGCGCGGAGAAGGCGGACCTGGAGGGGCTGAACCTGCTGCTGCAGGTCGCGGAGCTGGACTCGAACGAGATCGTGGACGGCAACCTGGCGTTTGTGGCCGAGTACAGGAAGAAGTTCAGCAGGATGCCGCTGTTCGAGGTCATGCCGGGCCATAACCACATCTCGAACACGCTGGCGATCGGGCTGCCGGGTGATACGGTTGGCAGGCGGATTCTGGAGTTTGCTACTCAGTAGAAGCAAGTCAGGCTGCACGGTGGCTGCACAGCACGTCTCAGCTTTTTGCTCAGTGTCAATCAACATCGTCTCAGAGTCAGAGCTAGCAGACTCTCCATCGCTGAAGCTCGTCCTATTCAAGGTACCTCAGGTAATGAATCGAGTGCCCGTAGTTCGGCGGGGCGTGTCTAGCGCAATGGACGGTGCGAGATCGGCTTCCGCGTCGGGCGTGCCGAGAGTGAGATTTCCGGCGCTTCGGCACGATGCCGAAGCGGTGCACACGGGAAGGGCATGGAAGCAGATCCCGATGCTGTTAAAACAAGACAATTACAGTTTTTACTCCCTGGCCTATTCAAGCAAAAGTAAGAGAAGAAACATCTGTATACAATCATTGGCTCAATCACACACACTCTCTCTCCCAAACATCACGTTTGCTCTGCTCATCTCCCAAAGACACACCCCTCATCTCCGCAAGACACAATGGCAGCATCCCCCAACGGCACACCCTACCTGCTCCCCGCAACCGCGGCCCAGGGCCTCGCCAACTACCCGCACGCGCGCATCGTGCCGGGCACCCAGAAGACCATCTACGTCTCCGGCACCTCCTCGCGCCGCGGCGACGGCACCTACGCCGGCTGCGTGACCGACGAGAACGGCAAGCACACCCTGGACATCCGGGAGCAGACCGCGGCCGTGCTGCAGAACATCGGGACCGTCATCAAGGGGGCGACGGGCGGCGCGGCGGGCCTGGAGAGCGTGGTCGACGCGACGGTGTTCCTGACCGACATGAAGGACTACGCGGGCATGAACGCGGAGTGGAACAAGGTCTGGGCGGACAAGGCGGTGGCGCCGGCGCGGACGTGCGTGCAGGTCGCGGCGCTGCCGAATGAGAGGCTCAACGTCGAGATCAAGGTCATTGCGCTGTACTCGGAGGCTGCGGTCGGGAAGCTGTGAGGGAAAGGAGGAAGAGAATGAAAAGGGTGAAAATGAGGATGGAAAGGTTTAGTTCAGTCTCGTATAAGCGCAACAAGATTCCATTTCCGGGGCTGCCTATTGCCTATATCTTGACCACAAGCTTGCCGATCGTCTTCCTGCCCACAAGATCGTCCTGTGCCTTGCCGACATCCGACAGGCTGTACTCGCCGCCAATGGTGACCTTGACCGACCCCTTCGCAACTAGGTCCAGCAGCTCCGTGCTCCTCGTCACGAACTCCTCCCGTGTGGCGATGTAGTTGCCCAGCGTCGGCCGCACCAGCTTGATGTTCTTCTTGCTCAGGTCCAGCGGCCGGATGGAGTCGATGGCGCCGCTCGAGTTGCCGAACGTGACGAAGGTGCCCTTGCGCCGCGTCATGTTCATGTCCGCCTGGACCGTGGCCTTCCCGATGCCCGAGAACACCGCGTGGCAACCCAGGCCGCCCGTGATCCGCGAGACCTCCTCCTCGACATTGTGCGTCGAGTAGTTGATCACGTAGTCGCAACCATGTGCCTTGGCGACCTCGACCTTCTCCGGCGTCGACGTCGTGCCGATGACCGTCGCCCCCAGCGCCTTGCACATCTGCACCAGCAGCCCGCCCGTGCCGCCCGCCGCCGCCTGCACCAGCGCGACCTCGCCGGCCTTGAGCTCGTGCGCGTCCCGCGCCAGCGTCCACGCCGTCAGGCCCTGCAGCACGATGGCGGCGCCGTCCCGCGTGGAGACCCCCTCGGGCAGCTTGAGCACCGTCTTGGCGTCGGCGGCCATGTACTCGGCCGCGGAGGCCGGCGCGAACACGGCGACCCGGTCGCCCACGCCGAGGCCGTACTCGGCGGGGACGGCGCCGCCGCCCGCCTCGATGACGCCGGCGCCCTCGCGGCCGGTCGTGCAGGGCAGGGCGGTGGGGTACAGCCCGGACCTGACGTAGGTGTCGACGAAGTTGACGCCGGCGTACTCGACTTTGATGAGCACCTCGTTCGGCTTGGGCGAGGGCTTGGGGATGTCGACGAGCTTGAGCACCTCCGAGCCGCCGTGCTCGGTGAACTGGACGGCCTTCATTTTGGGCGAACGAATGTCAGGCTCCTAAGATTCTGCAACACACTCCGAGAGAAGCAGTAAGATCACGAGTCTCCTGGGCAAGCAACTCGAGCCTTCATGTCGCCCCCTTTCTGCTAGAAAACCTGCGGGTGCTAGTGAGGCCGGCCGACGAGCGGCCCCTCAGGGCCATGAGGGGCAGAGCTTCCGGGAGAGCTTCCCCATCCGTATATCCGATGTCGAATAACTAATCCGGCGGCACTATCACCCGCGTTGCGTTGACGTCCCGTATTGAACTGTACAGACTTAGCATCGGTGCATCAAGACCGTCTTCGCACTGGTTCCCTACAGTACGGGGGTACCTCATCTTGAGATCTCGGGTAATGCACCTCGCTCTGCACACGGTACGGAATGGGGAATGAGGACCCAACCGGTGCGGCCCGCTGGTAGTCAAAGAGGGAGGGGATGTCAGCGATTTGGCTGCAGCACAGGATTGGCCGGATACGCCGATCCGGACTTCCTCCAATCAACGTCCGGCGGTTTCCCCTCCAACTCTCTGGACGCCTCGGAGGTCTTCACGATAGGCACCGGCGACTGATAGCGGCCGGTCCGGACCAAAGACGCAAAGTGGTCCCTGGCAAGACTAGCCGGTACGAGGTATGAAGTGAAGCCTGTCGGGTCTTGACGATGCTGCTTTCGACTTCGACGAGTCTCGCTTGAAAAGGCTCACAGCAAGTTAGATCTCACCGTCGTGCCGCTTTCGACAGTCTGTGATCAGCCAGCCATTCAGTCTCTTGCCCAAGGTGTCGATATCATGGGTTCCTACTTCTCATCTACGCCAAGCGCCTCCTCGAGTGCGAAGAGGCCGATGCACGTGCTGATCGCTGGAGGAGGCATTGTCGGTCTGACCATTGCCCAGGGATGCCGTGAGAACGGTATCCCGTACACGCTGTTCGAGAGAGACACCGAGGGTGGGTGAACCAGTCAAGAGAGAGAGTGAGGATTGGGAACGCAGTTTACTGACCTTTCGATAGGAAGCCGCAGTCAGGGATGGGCTTTGACTCTGCACTGGTGCCTGGATGCCCTGGAGAGGACAATCGGCCCCGAGCGTGCGGCTAAGCTGCCAAGTGTACGTTATGGCAGACCGTGAAGATGCTCAGGTGCCGGACTAACTTGAGAAAAGGCCGTAGTGGATCGGACACTCAAGGAGGACGCCGGAAACTTCCTGTTCCTGAACGCCGAGACCGCGTAGGCCGACCCATCAAGAAATCTTCTTACCAGGCTGGGACACTGACGGGCCACCTCTAGGGAAACGAAGTACAAGATTCCGCCGTCTAAGAGGCGCCTCCGTCTGCACCGACAGAAGCTGCGGTCGGTCCTCGCGGAGGGCATCGACGTCCAGGAGGGCAAGAAGTTGACGCGGGTGGAGGAGATCGACGGCGGCGTCCGGGCGCACTTCGCGGACGGCACCTTCGCGGACGGGACGATCCTGATCGGCGCAGACGGCAACAACAGCAACGTGCGGAAGCACCTCCTGCCGGACGACTATGCCCTCACCCCCCTGACTGTCCACCTCGTGGGTGTCATCCGCCACTTCACCGCGGACCAGGGCGAAGCTGTCCGGCAGCTGGACCCCCTGCTCTTCCAGGCGCTGCACCCGAAGACGGGCAACTACCTGTGGTACAGCATCCAGGAGGTAAACGAGGAGGCCGACGGACGGGTGAACTTCGACGCACTGGTCATCATCTCGTGGATCATGAAGGACCCGGTCAAGGACGCCATCCCGAAGACGAACCGCGAGCGCATCGCCATGATGAAGGAGCGCGCCTCCAACTACGCCGAGCCGCTGCGGAGCATCGTCATGGACATCCCCGACGACCTTGACTTCACCACGCCCCTCAGGCTCGGCGATTTTCCTTGCCGTGACTGGGATAACAAGGGCGGGCGGGTGACCCTCGCCGGCGACAGCGCCCACGCTATGACGATGTACCGAGGTGAGTTGCGGGAATGAAAGCTTGAGAAATGGAAATGTGATGCTGATTAGACTACTTGACAGGCGAGGGAGCGAACCACGGCATCCTGGACGCGGCGCTGCTGGTGGACCAGCTGAAGAGGATGCACAAGGGGGAGATCGAGCAGAAGGCGGCTATTGACGAGTACGAGGGGGAGATGCGACCCAGGACGCACACCGCGGTGCTGAAGAGCCGCGCCGCCGCGTTGGTGGCGCACGAGTGGGATCAGGTCACGGACGACTCCCCGGTCATTGGAGCGAGGGTCGCGCCGGTGACGGCGTTCAAGTCTCCTTTTGCGTGAGGCGGTTTTACTTGCATTGATATTTTTGATGGACATATCATATAGACTAGAATAAAACTCATTATCATTCCATACATCTTTCGTAGTTAGAGCCTCCGCATTCAAGCCTCAAGTATTTGCCGCGGGTTTCCCCCAGCAAATGTTACTCCTATTTCTTGAGAGATTTAGCACCTGTCTTCCGTATCCCAGAGCATCCATGCGCTGTTCCGTGCTTGCAGCGACTGCAGGACTGCGCCAAGAAGCCTTCAGCACGAACTCAGAAGGCTTCCGAATACACAATGACAAAGCACCGGATGAGTCTCCGCCTTCATTCAAGATCTCAAGCCTCAGCTGTGGGTGGCGGGTGGATTCTGGTCGAGACTGCGGCCGGGACCCCCCTCCATTACCGAATTGGGCAGCCCGGATACCGGACCGGCGCCTTCGACCAATCCCCGTCGACCCGCGATAGATAAAGCCGCCCAGCGAGACACAGCACCGAGCTCGACGTTGCCGGCGATGGAATAAGGAATATCAACTGCGAGAATACGATTATCAACCTGTTGTTACCTCTGCTCCATTCTCGTTATTTCGATCGTGTGCTTCCTGTTCTCTAGTCGGTTAACCCAGAACTTTGTCAAGTCCATTGCTCTACCGTATCTTCTACGTGCTCGATATCGACTCCAGAAAGGCGCTCGGAACAGTTTCCACGAGACTGTATCCCACAGCCAAGATGGCCCCCTCCGCCACCGAGCCCGCCGTCGAGGCGACCCAGGGCTTCTACAGCAAGCTGAAGACCTCCGTCAGCACCAAGGCCAGCCTGGAGCAGGCGATCCGCGAGAAGGACCTGGTCCCGCTGTGGAACATCGGCGGGCCCTCCACGCCCGTAGGCCCCCCCGGCAAGCACATCCCCGCGGTGTGGAAGTACGACGACACCAAGAGCCTCCTGCTGCGCGCGGCGGACATCGTCGACCCGCGGGAGGCCGAGCGCCGGGCCGTGCTCATGATCAACCCGGGCCCCAAGCACACGCCCTTCACGCTGCACTGCCTGCTGGCCGCCCACCAGCTCATCTTGCCGGGCGAGCGCGCAGTGTGCCACAGGCACACGCCCTTCGCGGTGCGGTTCCTGATCGAGGGTGACGCCGGTGAGTCTCGGAAGCGCGGGAAGAGCGCACTGCGAGAGAAGCACGGGACAGACGCTGACTAGGAGCCCAGGATACACGGCCATCTCGGGGAAGAAGATGTACATGAAGCCGGGAGACCTGATCATCACGCCGGTGTGGAACTGGCACGACCACGGCAACGAGGGGACCAACAACGTCATCTGGCTCGATGGGCTGAACATCCCGCTGTTCAAGCACATACCCGTCGACTTCACTGAGCACCACCGTAAGTCCCACGTCTAGGCGCCTACCCTACCTGCTCGAGAGCAGGCGGGATCAGCTTCGGAGTCGTTGCTAACATGAGGACAAGTGGAGGAGTACGGCGTCGACACACACGAGTCCAAGACCGCCTCCGACTCGGAGGCCGCGGACATGAAGTTCCCCTGGTCAAAGACGCAGGCGCGGCTGGACGCACCCGGCGGCGACTACTCGTCGCTCGAGTACCTGCTGCCCAGCGGCAAATCGGTGTCGACCACCATTGGGGCGTACGCGCACCGCATCGCGGCCGGCAAGGCGTCGCCTCCGGTGCAGGAGACGGCGGGCAACATCTTCCAGGTGCACGCGGGCAGGGGGTACACGGAGGTGACGTCGCCGGCGGGGGAGACGACGAGGCTGGGCTGGGGCAGGGGCGACAGCTTCACGGTGCCGCCATGGCACATGTTCCAGAACTTCGCGGAGGAGGGGGAGGACGCGTACCTGTTTGGTTTCTCGGACAGGCCGATGCAGGTCAACCTTGGGTTCTGGAGAGCGAAGGAGTAGATAGATGAGATAAAGTGGAGGGAGAGAAGCAAAATGAGTTGAAAGTAGAACTGCATCTGACTCGAATCTTACTGGAGGTGTTTGCTTGGGAAATCTTAAGTTCTGGGCGTAGTAACGCAGTCTTCGCTTCTATAGCATTAATTGATGCGTACAACATGATGACCAATGCTGGAAATCTACAGGGACAAACTGTCGAGACTCTCCATCAACATTCGTAGAACACTTTAGGCTCATCGTTGCATTTCCGTTGGTGATCAGGAGTGGTGAAGGTCTGACTCCGTAGCGCAACGCCACGCCTTCAGGGGTGATATTAGCGCACTGATAAGCCCAAAGGCCTCAGCCGGTAGAGGGATGGTTGCGCCGAATTACCCCACTCAGCCAAGTCAGCGGAAGAGGCGAGGCTCGGTGACGGCGAGATCGCATCCCAGATCTCCCCGGATCCTCACAGTCTGCACGGCCGTCTATAGTATTCATCAATCCCCCTGCAGTCGCATCACCATGTCAGTTGCCTGTCCTCTCTCCTAGACATATCGAAGCGGCGAGTCGCTCTTACGATTAAAACACTGACTGACCACCATGTTCAGGTCCGGTCCGTTTGCCGAAGCGTCCCAACTCCCGAGGCCGCTGGCGCCACGCAAGCCAGACGCCAATGGCCGGCGACAGGTCAACGCCCTTAACGCCAGCGAGCGTCAGAGAGTCAGGCGAGCATGTGTCGAATGCCGAGTCAAGAAGGTAAGTCCGCTGCAGTGCTCGATGTCGGAGTGACTGGAGTTCTGGTACTAACACTGCCGACAGGTGAAATGCAACGGAGCCGACCCTTGTGCTCGCTGTACCTCCTTGAGCGTCGCCTGCGAGTATGGCGAGTTTGCAACTCGTAACGGCGGAATTGCCGATGCCAAGTATGTCTGCGTCTGGGATATTCGTTACGTTCGATGCTGACCACTGAACAGCCACGTCGAGAAACTGGAGGCTCGTGTTGCTTCCATGGAACAGATGTTCCGTTCATTTCTCGAGCAGTTTGAGAGCATTCAGGCCAATGGAAACGGGGGCCACGCATCCCGGGCTCGTGAAGACACACCAGCTGTGCATCATGACGCCGTTGGCCCTACCAGTGAAGCTCCTGTGCCGGATCCAAATCCGGGCACACATGCAAGCAGGATGCAGCAATTACTGGATGCTGCGGAGGCAGACGCAGCGGGATTGAACCTCCCGGAGCCACAGGATGTAAGCAAGGAGAGCGACAGCCAGCTGGCGGAACCATCCGATGGGGAAGTAGAACAAGACGACGGCAACGTAGAACAGGAACAGGCCGACCAAGGGGAGCGGCGCTACGCGGATGGATTCGGCGAGCTGGATGTCGACACCTGCGGCCAGCTAAGATATGTCGGGCTCGGGTCTACTGCCTCGGTGGTCGACAACTGCATCGGCCTCCGTCGACACATTAGCAAAGGCCTCGAGAAGAAGGGCTACGAGCCCGAGGAGTTCTTCTTCGCCAGCCCGGAGGCCCTGAACATCGAGGACTCGGAAGGCTCTCCGCCGTGCCAGGCGTCTGCCAGCGACCTGCCGCCCTCAGACCTTGTAGAGCTCTTGATCGACATCTATGCGAGGGAGCTCGCGTTCCTCTTTCCCATCACCACAGAGCGGGACATCCGGCAGATCTACGAGAAGCTCTCGTCGCAACGCGAGCGGGACCCCGGCTATGCAGCCGTCTTCTTCGCCCTCCTGGCCGTCGCGGCCCCTCTCCTTCCGGAGGATCAGCTGGCGTTTCAAAGTATAGACGCAAAGTGGCGGTCGCGGCCCCTGGGGCCTTGGTTCCACAATGAGGCGATGCGCCACGTGAACATGCCCTTCCGCGGGAAGTTCGAGCGCAAGGGCCGGAGCCAGGACATCGTCGTCGCGCTCGGCCTGCTCAGCATGTACCTGGCGGAGACCGGCTCGCAGGCCGAGGCCTGGATAACGGTCGGGCGGGCAATCAGGAACGCCCAGGACCTGGGCCTGCATCGTTCGCCCGAGAGGCTCCGCCTGCCCATGGAAGAGCGCAACAAGCGCAGGTATATCTGGTGGTGCCTCTACATTCTCGAGCGGCAGCTCTGCACTGCCCTCGGACGCCCTCTGTCCATTGACGATCAAGACTGCGACACGGAGGTACCGTCCGCCGTCAGCGACGGCACGCAAGTCAATGGGCTGGCCGGGTTTACCGGCATGATCCACCTGCACCGCATCATCGGCCAGATCCTCAAGATCGTCAACTCGGTCCGCAACGCCGACGCCTGGCGGCGACTTGCCGACAGCGAGAAGATGGACGAGCTGCGCGGCCGCGTTCGCGAGGCCAACGAAGCGCTGCAGACGTGGGCCAAAGACATGGTTCCGCCGCAGATCAAGACCGCCAAGTCCGGCACGCTGCTCGCGGAGAAGCACGTCGCGCTGTCGTCCTTCTTCTCGGCCGTCATGCTGCTGCACCGCGTCTTCATCGGCAACCCGCACCGGCCGAGCCCGCTCGCCGAGTCGCAGGCGCAGATGAAGAGCGCCAAGGCGGCGACGGACTGCATCCGCGGGACGGCCGAGTTTCTGCAGAGCGTGCCGCGCAGCCACTACGTCGTCTTCCACGGGCAGTACGTCTTCGTCGGCGCCATCGTGCTGCTGCACTGCATCCGGCGCTCCGACGACCCCAAGTTCGTCTACTCGGCGCTCAAGGACGTCGAGCTGGCCATGGAGGCGCTGCGCAGCCTCGAGGGGTTCTGGAGGGGCGCGAGGAAGTGCCGCGCGACGGTGGAGGAGTATCTGGACTTCACCCTGTGGTACGTGCTGCACGGCGACCGCAAGGGCAAGTGCCACTTTGACTGCGATCACGGGCCCGAGCAGCACTCGACGAGTAGCTGCACGCCCAAGAAGCGCGTCGCCAGCTTGTCGTCATCGAGGGCCAGGGAGCCAAAGCGGGTGCGACAGACGGGACTGCAGGCAGAGACGCTGGCGTCGACTTCGGCCGCCGGCCCGCGCGAGAAGGAGGTCTTAAGGAGCGCCGCTCCGCAGTGTCCCAGCAACCCCCTGGCGGTCCCCGTCGCGGATCATACGATGGTGACACCACACACTCACCACCAGCCTTTTGAGGTTGGCCAGCAGCCGGAAGACACCCACTTCGACGACACGATCGGCAACTTCCTGGGCGCCATCAGCCCCAGCTTCCACCTGCGCGATCCCTACTTTGGCAGACTGACGGACCTGGAGTTCAACCCTTCCGAACTCATGTTTTTATCGCCGGACGGCAATGTGCAGAATTCCTTCTTTTGAATTAACAGAGCGTATATCTACATATTATCAATTTAGGTCCATTTCAAAACCATTCGCCTGCGCCAGAGACTGCCAACAATGGGCTGAACTTAATGAACCATCGTCTTAAGGATGTGTTCTTCGTCACGCGTGCTTCTTCATGTCGCCCAAGTTGAACTGTTCTAACCTCTCCCGGAACGCCTTCTCGAAACTCGGCCCCATGTTGAACAAGTCAATAGCGTTGCCGGCCAGCATGTTGGCCCTCTCCTCCCAGCTCAGAAACTTGGACAGCTTGTCCTCTGTGCTGAGCATCTTCCCGGCGACCGGCACCTCTGCGACCATGCGTTAGTCCTGAGTCCTACAAAAAGCGACGAGGGGATCAATAGTCACTTACCGCCAAGGGGAAACGGATAATCACTGCCCATGACGACCCTGTCGGTCCCGATCTTCTTGCACAAGAACTCCAGCAAGTCCGGGTCATGCACCAGCGAGTCTACCCAGAAGCCGCCCCGGCTGAGGTGCTCCGTGGGGCTGACTCCCCCGGCCTCCACGGCCACCAGGTCCGGCCGGCAGTCGTACCCGTGCTGGATCCGCCCCAGCAGCGCCGGGAACGCGCCACCCGCGTGCGCGAAGCACAGCTTCAGCCGCGGGTGCCGCAGCAGCACCCCCGACGACGTCAGCGCGAGGATAGCCAGCGCCGTCTCCGAGGGCATGCCGACGAGCCACGCGCCCCAGTACTTCTTCCAGCGTGCGGCGTTCTCCTTGCACAGCGCGTACCCCAGCGGGTGCACCAGCACCGCCATGTCCAGCTCCTCGCAGGCCGCCCAGAACGGCTCCAGCGCCGGGTCATCCAGCGCGGACTCCCCGACCGAGGTGCCGATCTCGACGCCCCGCAGGCCCAGCTCGGCCTTGGCGCGCCGCAGCTCCGCGACCGAGGCGGGCACGTCCTGCAGCGGCACGGTGGCCAGCCCGACGAAGCGGCCCGGGTGGGCGGCGCACACGCCCGCGATGTGGTCGTTGAGCGCGCGTGCCAGCACGGCGACCGGCTCGGCGGGCTCGTCGTAGAAGAAGAGGATGGGCACCGTGCTGAGGACCTGCACGTCCACGCCCGCGGCGTCCATCTCCGCGACGCGCACCTCCGCGCTGATGCAGTTGGGCTCGACGGTGCGAAAGAAGGTCTCGCCAACGTACATGTCTATGCGGTCCTCCTGGCCGTCGGCCTTCGACGGCCGCAGGCTGAGCCAGGGGCTGGAGGAGGACCGCGTGGGGTAGGTGCTCAGGTCCGGCAGGGAGGGGGGCATGATGTGGGTGTGGACATCGATGCGGTAGAGGGACGAGCCGTCGCCGGGGGGCGGCGTCAGGGGCGGCGTGGCCAGGCGGCCGGTGTGGCAGCAGCAGGAGCAGGAGCTCGAGCTCAGCTCTCCGGGATGTGACGATGCCATGATAGTGCGTTTGCTTGCACAGAATGAAGTCACAACGTAGCAACTGAGGTTCACGATCTATCCTTCAAGCAGAGATGCTACCGCTCCAGCCGTCGAATCTGTAGCCCCTTAAACATACAGGGCAAACAGAAGTGCACTTCGGCTATCAGAAGCCTCTCCCCACCGATCTACTCGATATCGAACCTCGCTGATGTCTCCCATGTGTGGGGACCGCTTCATCTGCCAAGGTCAGCGCCTCGGTGTTCGGAAGGATCCCTTGATCTTCCTTCCGCGTTCCGTAGATGCTGACTGATACTTCCGCGATCCGCAGGCCAGCTTCCGCCCACACACCGGGTCGGGTGCAATATCCGGGTCTCGGCCCGAGTCCCAATACGGTCTATCGCGCCGGTCCCTCTCCTGCATGTTGGTCTGTACCTAAAGGGTCCATCGTGGCGGATATCGAGGTGTGTTACAGCACGAGGCCGAGCCGGCGGACGAGGCGAGAAGCTTTGTGACTTTAGGATATATCGCATCCACTGTTCGCGAGTCTGATGGAGATCCGCACAGCACCCGGAAAGCAAAAGCCACTCCTGCTCAAATTCTCTCGTCTTCACCTAGAGTTCCCATTCGGGTCTAGAATCAAGTACCCACCATGCCTGCAGCAAACGATATACCGGCGCCGGCTACCATCCCAGCGCCGCTTGCGTTCGCCTCGTGGCTCGGCGCCAACGAGGCGAAGCTGCAGCCCCCGGTCAACAACTACTGCCTATACAGCGGCGACGACTTCATTCTCATGGTCGTTGGCGGGCCCAATGAGAGGAATGATTTTCACGGTATGTTTGTCTAAGCAGAGAAAACTCCTGAGTACGGGGGCATGTCTAAGAGTATATAATCCAGTAAATGAGACGGAGGAGTGGTTCTACCAGCTAAAGGGCGCCATGCTCCTCCGGATCGTCGAGAACGGTGCATTCAGGGACGTCCACATCAAGGAGGGCGAGATGTTCCTCCTGCCAGGTAAGTCCCTTTCGATTCTGCTTCACCCATTATTCTCTAGTATGAGGACTAGAGCAACCGGCTCATTGAGGCGGGCACAGGCAACACGCCGCACAACCCCATCCGCTTTGCTGACACAACCGGCCTGGTGATGGAGCGCAAGAGGCCGGAGAGCGCGAAGGACAGGCTGCGGTGGTACTGTACCAAGGGGAAGCACGAGGAACTCACCATCATCCGAGAGGAGGTCTTCCACTGCGAGGACCTGGGCACGCAGCTGAAGCCCCTTATCCGGAATTGGCAGGAGAATGAGGAGTGCCGGCGTTGCAAGGCGTGTGGGCTGGTGGCGGATCCTATGTGAGCTGAGCGAGTCTCCCGGCTACATGTGTATAAGGCTGAACGAATAATGAAATGCTGTTGAATGAGATCCGGGTTGCCGCTGTAGATGTCGCAACAGTCGTTAGTGCGAGACTGAGAGAAAGATCTCAGATCTCCAGCTCCTTCTCGGGTGTCTCCCCGCCAATCAACAATGGATCCGGACGGGTCATGGGTAGCGCAGGGCCGATGCAACAAGCGCCCCGGAAGGCGATCCCTTATCACGGTCCGGCTGCCGGCGGCCAATCCACGAGTCCGCATTTATCTCTCTGTCGTCCTAAAGACAAATCTCTTGGAATATTGAGTGATAAGAGCCGCGCGGGAAAGGTACAGAATCGAAACCCTTACCAGAGCCAGTTAGTAGCCGGTATCTACGGAGCACTCATTCAGTAACAACTGATTGTTCCTCTGGCTGAGCCAAACAGACCCCCTCTATCGCCGGAGCGCGCTCCCGCTATCAATCTAATCAACGCGGACTTCGCCCTATCTTGTTTTTTTCACGACAATGCCTCAGCGGGATCGATCAGGGGTGCCACGAGCTGGTTGCACAGATATCAGTGGGGACTCCCCGTACGCGCGGTGATGCAGCCTCAGTGTGTATCCTCGGCCTAAGGAGACGATGAGATGAAGTATATCCGTATCCGAAGACAAGGGTTTTAAGTGTCACTGAGATCCCAACCTCGGACGACATTGCTGTCATTCTCAGCCCATCGCTCGTCGGAGATACCCCTTTTCGTGCAACTGCAGCCAGGGTGATCGCGATGGCTATCCTCGAGACCCTCAAGAAACACAAGGCCGCCATCGGCGTGTCGGCCACCGTCAACATAGGCGCCTGCCTCTTCGGCTTCGACACGGGCGTCGCCGGCGGCGTCATCGCGCTCGGCAGCTTCAAGAAGGAGTTCCACCTCGCGACATCCAAGTCCAAGTACGCCGATGCCTCGTCCAACGTCGTCACCCTCCTCAACGCCGGCGCCTTCTTCGGCGCCCTGGCCCCGCCCCTGGCCAGCAGGTACGTCGGACGCAAGGTCCTGCTCGCCATCGCGGGCGCCTTCTTCCTCGTGGGCGGCGTCCTGCAGACCGCGGCCCAGGGCCCGACCCTGGGCATGATCTACGCTGGTCGCGTGATCGCCGGCCTGGGTGTTGGCATGATCTCCAACGTCGCGCCCGTCTTCGTCGCCGAGTGCGCACCCAAAGAGCTCCGCGGCGTTATGATGTCCCTGTTTGAAATGTTCCTAGTCTCCGGCGGTATGCTGGCGTACTGGACCACCTACGGCTGCTCCCTCCACCTGCCCGTCGAGTCCAAGCAGTGGCGCGTCCCGCTCTCGCTGCAGATCATCCTCGCCTCCCTCGTCATCGCCTCGTCCTTCCTCGTGCCCGAGTCACCCCGGTGGCTGGCCAAGCAGGACCGCTACGAGGAGGCCACCGCCACGCTCTCCTACCTCCGCAGCGCCCCTGCCGACTCGGCCGAGATCACCGACGAGATGGCCGAGATCCGCGCCCAGATCCAGGAGGAGCTCGCCGCCACGCAGGGCCGCACCGTCCGCGAGATCTTCGAGGCGCACAACTTCATCCGCGTGCTGTGGGCGCTGGGCGTCGGCCTGTGCGCCATGTGGTGCGGCCACAACGCCATCCTGTACTACGGGCCGACCGTCTTCGCCCAGATCGGCTACACGGCCCAGAACGCCGCGCTCATGGCCTCGGGCATCTTCACCTGCATCAAGTTCGCCTCCACCGTCATCTTCATCGTCGGCGGCGTGCAGTTCTTCTCCCGCAAGACGCTCATGGCCGGCGGCTCCTTCTTCATGGGCGCGTTCCTGTTCGCGCTCGGCGCCGTGCTGTCCACACATCCCCCCTCTGCTCCAGGTAACGGCGAGGGCTCTCCTTCCGCGCGGGGCATGATGGCGCTTATCTACCTGTTCGTCGTGGCGTACTCCCTGTCCTGGGGCCCGCTGCAGTGGGTGTACATTGGCGAGATCTTCCCCACCCGTATCCGTGACTACGGCATGGCCATCGGAGCGGCCAACATCTGGCTGTGGAACTTCGTCGTGTCGAAGATCACGCCCACTTCTGTCCTGAATATTGGATGGAAGACATGGATGGTACGTTACCCAAGAGCCTCCATAGAAGTACCCTATTCAGTCTTGCTGACGCCGATGGTAGATCTTCGGAACGCTGAATATCTGCGGCTGCATCTTTGCCCTGCTGCTGCCGGAGACGAAGGATCTGTCCCTCGAGCAGATGGACGTCCTCTTCGGCGTCGTGGACGAGAATACACGCCAGCACGATATCGAGATGAACCTGCAGGCCAAGGGGGCTACAAGCACATCGGAGAGGGAGGGTTGAAGTAGCAACCCTATAAGGCTGGCTCCGTTTATGTTCACTAGTCCAGAACTTCGCTATTACTACCTGACTAAATGTATGCTACACCTATAGGCCGAGGCCTCTAAGGGTTAGAGGCTGCCTGCTTGAGGACCAGTCAATGCCAAGGCTCCATTATTCCCACGTTAGAATTGTGCTCGCATACCAACGTGTGAGGGTGGTCGAATTCGCAGCCGAGAGGAATCCTAAGCAAAATATGTCGCCTAGATAAGCTAGAGTGCCTGTGACTGATAGGGAATAACGCATGGTGCCAAGCTGGGGCCTGTTTGCGTAGATGGTCGCTGTCTATGGAAATCCGGCAGTATCCTCTGCACATCTGCACCAAACGGGAACGACTACACCATTACATTTTTGTCCGGCTTCTGCTGCGGACTGCACAACTAATTGAATTTAAACACGTGTGGAGATCCTGTACATTGTTCATCGTAAAGTAAAGGATTATACCTATCTTGCCCTACAGCGAAGCAGGAGCGTACCCAAGTCTGCTTGTCTTGTGGTCACTTCAAGAAATATTCTTGTTCGCTTCTGTCTTCTCCTGTGATATTCTTTTTTGGTGTTTGGTAAATACTCGAATCTACATACCAGTACGTAGCTTTTCCACCTCTGATGAAGCCCTTTGTCCTCCCTTTATTCCCTTCTTTTTTATCCAATTTCACCTGTACTCTGATTATACAGTCTAGGTCCATCAACAATGGTCTTCAACATTTCTACCAAAGCCTTTTGTTTTTATCCATGTCGGGCTTATATACTCTGCGATTGCGGAGTACAACGAAGTGGGATCCTACTCAGATCTGCTTATCATCTGATAGAACGTATTGATACACCTTAGACGGATGATGACTCGAAGAGGCCCTATTTAGCAGCGATCAAGGGAAAGAACAACTCCATGCATTTGCAACAAATAGAGGTCACTGCAGCAAATAGAGAAAACCCAGACATAATTGACAATCAGCCCAGGCTCCGATCTTGAGCCAGCATCCTTGTTCTTCGAGGACGATAGTTCTCAATCCAGACATCCACCACAGAATCAAATAAAAGTTGGTAAGTGTCGGTTGGTTCGATGGCTTCCATATCCCTTAGCTCCAAAATGCGCATGCTCTGATCAAGAATGGCGTCGACGGCTCCATCTATCCCACCGGCCCGGACATAGCCCATGGGGTGCACCAGTCCCGGTAGTTGTCGGCGAACGGCTCTCAAATTTATTGGAAATCCGTCCTGAGCATAACGCATCTCGTGCATCAGTTCGTGTATCTCATTTCGAACCGCTCTCAGAGTTTTTTGAAATCCGACTTGTCCGCTCGGTTCAAAAGTGAAGTCCGACCCTGTGTTCCTGTCGCCTCGAGAAAGTGAGAGAAACGGGACTGCGTTATTCAGAAAAGTCAAGTATCTCAGCCGTTCCCCGCCAGGTTGAGCCGTGCCATCAAAGTCGTGTATGATCATCGGGATTAGCATTTCCACCGCCTCCTCCTTTGTCATTGACAATTTCCCTTCCGCTTCCTCTGCCTCAGCCTCTGCCTCAGCCTCGGCCTCTGCCCCTGCCTCTGCCTCTGCCTCTGCCTCTCTGTCTCCAGATTCATCTTCGAAATGAAACCCAGGATTCAAATCCGAGCATGCCATATGAGTCATCATACATAGCAAGAAGCGTATGATCTCGCGCATGTTGGGGCTAGCGTCAACGTATAACTTTTGAAGCCAGTGGTGCGCCCACAAGCACAGGTGTTCTTTCACGTCCAGCCCGCGAGTCATATAGAAATCAACGGCAAATGCGGCCCATTCGTTGGGATTGGGAGTATCTTGCCATGAAGAATTTTCGACGTAAGCAGGGAAATTTTGGAAGACGAAAGCACGGAAGCTTTGGAAGACGTGGAAACTGCAAAAGTCCGAACAGAAGAGCAGTGCACAAAGTTGTGCGGAAAGGATCACCTTTTCTGGTAAGGAAAGCTGACCACGTCTAAATCTTGGTAGGAGATTTGAGGCGGTTATGAATGTTCCTGCTGCCATACACGACGTCCACATTTGGATATCCCGTTGACTCAGCCCAGTGATGCTTGCGAGCCTCCATGTCTGTGTGATGGCGGCAGCTAAGCAAGACGACTGCCGGACATCTCCATCGGGTAGAACAGGAGCGAGATCTGGGAGTTTTCCTCGTTTGGTGGATCCGCCTTCGCCTAACTTAGACAATGGCGGAGCTTCGGTCAACATCAGCCAGATGAAGTGAGCTATGGGGGGTTGGTCGGAATAACTAATTCGAATAGCCTCCTGACAGAGACTACTAGTCGCTTTTGCTAGGACTGTGGGTTTTGAAGTCGAAAGGAACTCAAGAGTCTCATTCGAGGCGTTCGGGCTGATATGGCGGAGCGCTTGACCTGTCAGCTTGCTCGAAGCATGTGTGCATAGTCATCTAAGCTCACATACCGGCAAAGTGATCGAGATTGTGCAAATCCGTATCAATACAAGGTAGGTCAATGGTACGCCTACCCCGGTTTGCAACATCACGACAAGTTTTGCAGGGAAACTGGCCATCGCACTTGCCTCACGTGAGAATGATTCAAGGTACGTTTCCTAGCAGCCCACACACCTTTAGATGTTGATCCTGACACCGGAGGCATACCCTCCTTGACCTTTTCGCGACCTTTGCAGGTGGTCGCGATTGCCGCCGGTCATCGTTCGCGATTGAATCGACTTGGAAACAGTTCACGTATCCGGTAGGGATCCTTGCCCGTTTTATGGACGGGCTGATGGATCGTTTGCGTTGTGAGCCAGCAAAGACTCCATCTTGATGTTCTGGAGTGTGTAAGGCGCTCCCTACTAATATTAGAACTATCATGATCTTAACTGTCGCCTCCAGTGACATACCAGAAGCTGAGTAGAATTTAGAAGTTGCTGTCGTTCTTGGTAAGATAGAAGGGAGGCAAGGTCCTAGTCCTGTCTCCGAGCCGGCTTGGCATGGCAGCTTGTCGCGAGGTTCGTGTACTAGAGAAGGATCACTGTCTCCAAACTGACGGCTGGCTTGTGGCATATTAAGTTCGGATATATGAAAGCCTGTGACTGAGGGAAGAGGGACAGATGGACATTGCCTGTCGGCGGCTGGGTTGTTCGAAATGTTCTCCGTTGGGAAATGAAACGCATCGACACCCGTAATCATCATAGGAGCGGCCATCAGCCCGTCATCAAGTGGACCGGATAGACTGTGATCACAAAAATACTCTTGGTTGTCGACGGGCATGAAGTCGAGAGAAAGTTGATTACCAACCAGGGGCTGGTTTTGAACTATATTATCATGGAAGGAAACGCCTAATTCAGCATGATTATTAGCTGCAGAAACTGGATTCGCAGCGACTGCACCGGCATCCCCAACCGAGAATGGGATGTCTGATTCGTCACGCCAATGAGGTTCTGGTAGCCAGGATGTTGTAATAGAGTCGCCGAACGGTACATCCCAGTCCATCTGGTCTCCATTCGAGACAAGATGTTCGCCAGGTCCCGTCGTCCCTGGAAGGGTGGTTGCGTCATTGAACTGAGATTGATCGTCGGATACAAGGACTCGAGGGTCAATGTATCCGGACTCTGTTGGCGAGCAATTTTGTTCCATTCTCAAATTCTGATTGACGAGGTCTTCAGAAGTTATTAACTTAAGGGAGCTCGGGGATGGATTCTACGACAAGATGTGTCATAATGTCGTATAGCGCAGAGAGCCTTGGTAATTGAAAAAGGAGACCATGCTGGCACGGCGATGTCCCGAATCCAAAGTATTAAATGTTCCTGCGCGGAGGGCCAGCCCGCCGTTCATTGCTCAACCTTCGTGCCAGCGTGGCAGCGCCACCTGGCCTCCCGTGGTTGATACTGCTCGTTCGCCTCGTTTCACGAGGCAGCAGCAGTGGCAGTGCTCGAGCCAATAACCACCCGGGGCCGCATTGCCGGTCGACCAAATAGGCTAGTCACTTTGCCTCCACCCAGCGCCACCGTCACCAAAAAGTTGGCGGTTCCTAATCTGGCTGCTGCCGGTCGTGATATCGTTCCTCATTGGACCAGACACAACAACTCTACCGGACCTATCTCAGCAAGCAGCCATGGTGCCGGTTCTCAATTTGGTAAGTCGACTTGAGAATAGAGCGTTGAAATTGCTGGCTGCGCGTGACGTACAGTGCCTGGTTGTTTCTATAAGAGACACACTCGGATCGAAGTGTCAAGAAGTCATCCACCCTAGAACATCCCATATGATATCACACTCCTGTAACTCCTCGCCTTGCCTAGAAAGTCTTTTGTGAAAGCCAAAACAGCGGAGCTAGCCATGAACGCTTCAACAGAGATTTGGCCATCATCGGCAATTATTTCCCTAGCCATATTGCTCGTCACAGTCGTACTGACTCCCATTGGATGGGTTGTTCAAAGACACTTGATACGTAGAGGTATGTCCAACACGTCTTTGCCATGCCAGGTTCGACATGATAACGATATCACTTGACTAGGAAGGTCGGATATCAATGACGTTGAACTTGAGGACCGCTAGGTTGTGAAAGCAGCTGACAAAGGAGCACGGAGATGGGTTGCTGTCATCATGGAACGAGTCAAACAGGTCAACACTGAGACCCCGGTGGTGAAGCTCCACAACCGAGAAGGAAGATAATCTTTTCGCGCCGTACGTCAGTAAACTGTGTCTAGTTTAGAGACAGAGCGAGATGACCGTAGAGGGTGGTATTCCAAGGCCAAGTGCCCACAGGGCAGAAGCCTCAGGTCGTCGTGGATCCAAGCCCATCATCACTACACGGAAGAGACGGGCAGAAATCACGAAATCATACCACTGATAGCAATACACGCACTTCTCACATGGCACTGTCTTCTACGTTCTCATGTGCTTACTTGCTGCCCTCGTCGTCACCCCGAGGTACTGTGGCGCGACTCGCGCGGTCTCGAACAAGTCGGCAATCTCTTCAATCCCAATGGCTTCCACTCTCTGGTGTTCCGTTCAAGACTATCTCTCGAGACGCCAGGACGAAATGCTTCTACATCTTCGCCGCGATGGTCATCTTTTTCAGCTGCCCACAGTGAACCCCCGCCCGCTCCTCCTACCCCTCGTCATCGACCGCAAGCCGGTCGGCCAGCTGCGGGCGACAGTATCAGTATTACAATCACTGTGGCCATCCCGGCTGCCGGCCACCACCTCCTGACCCTGTTCGTCGGCTGAAAGCCTGTCTTCGTTCCCAGCGAAGTATTCTACTTCGTCTTCGGAGCTGGCTCAGTCTGCAAAAGGGTGAACTTTCTCTTCGAGCAGAAAACGAAGAGCGAATTTTCAAACAAGGTGAGGCAGAGTGAAGGTGACCAAGCGTCGCTGACAGTGGGCGTGAAGGGCAGGAGGGACTTGTCGCGGCGCGGATTCAATCACACTTGACATGTACTACCGGTATGTCGTGACGAGGATGTACTCAATGACGCCAACCGTATCATTTGTTCCGAGTCGGTCTTCAGAAGTGTCTCAAATGGCTCCGGCACCATGCAATGCCATACCGGTTCGTCCCCCTTGCGTGAGACCTGGCCTGAGGCAGGACTCTGCTTGCCCAGATAGCCTGATTCGATGTCTTAGCCTTTCCTCACCTTATGCCACTAGGCCCCTTAACCACAACTCCGTTGTGTGAAGAGGGCGAAAGGTGCAACGACGACGAAGGGTAACGATTCAGCTTGAGGAGGGATATGAGATCGGCAGTTCCGGTTCGCGAGCAACACTGACGACATGTTAAGGATAATGCCGCACTCTTTCTGCTAGACATCTCATGGGACATGTCAAAGCTGAGTTCCGATCGTTAAAAGCAGGAACGCGAATGCTTATCCAGAGGGCACAACGGACACACAGCTTCGAATGAGGTCTCACGCTGCTATATCTTACGCTGGCAGTGTGGGACAACTGACGCAGTCCCAGTATAAGTCTATCAGAGGTCTGATTGAGATATGGTCGGACAGATGTGCCGCAAGCCGACCATACAACGATCTTGGTGCTCGTCGAAGCAAGACACCTGATGGAATAATTCGTCGACCCTCGCGAGCGTGCACTGCCACCTCCAGAGCCAATTGTGTGAAAGAAAAGTCCGGTCCCCTGCCGAGTAATGGCTGGCTGAGCGCCAGATTAGGGTACGTCCCAGACGGGGATGATCGGCTTCAACAATCGCAGGCTCGAGAATGTGCCTGAAACAGAAACGGCTTTCGCTTCTATTTACGACTTGCGAGTGTGATACAAGAAGCTTGGACAGCCCGAAAATGGAAGAGGAAACGAGGGAAGTTTGAAAATCCGAAAAGGCGACAAGGGAATGCTTGATTAATCCAACGCGGCAGCAGGAGAGCCCCTGGACGATCCACCGGCGGCGCTCGCTGCGCCTCGCGGTTCCTCTCTTCGTAGCAGGAACATCGTCCCATACGAGAAGCCATGAGGTGCAGGCAGAAGCATCGGGGCTGATTCTGAAGCTCAAACTCCTGCAGCGCCACGAATTCTTGGAGCTTTGGGTGGGCTGGCAGCTTTGTGATTGGCCTGCGCGCTTGGAGAGCTGAGATGCTGCGTCGGCTAGAATGAGACAGGGTCGTGCGCATAAATGAAAGACGGCCAATAATAGATACGACGAAGACTGGCGAAGTAAAACCGAGGCCGTCTGTCCCTTCTGCCCCCAGTAAGCAGAGGTGGATATAACGGCGAGAGCCTCGCTAAGGCGGCCGCTTGGCCGAGCACCTTGGGCTTTGGCTCTCGCTGCCCACTGCTGCGAGACAAATAACTCCAGACACCAGTTGACTCATATCAAAAGAGAGATTCTTTTTAATGTGCGCAAAATAATGCCTTCGGTCCGCATCGCAGGACGTGGTTCGCCCGACGCCATATCGTTGCCCGAGGGCACCGCGCCCAACAGTCAGCGCACCAAGATATGGATATTGGTTCCAATCATTGTGGGTGTATTGGTTGCTGCTGTGCTCATCGCCTTCGTGGTAACGAAGCTCCTGAGACGGCGGCAGCTTCGACAAACATGCGAGCAAGATCCAAACTTGACCCACAAGAAGTTCAGGAGATGGTTCAAGATGAGCGCAGGTGACAAAGCCGAAGAGGAGGAACTGCAGAGGAGAGCCATGATCGACAAGTCGCTCGCAAGCCGGTCGGAGAGAAACAGTAGGGTCGACGTCTACCGGAGCGCAACGACAGCTGGGGAAGCACCATTAAGCATAAGCTTCACGGATGGGCGACTAGATCGAGATGACATCCCTGGACGCGAAAGGTCGGATTCTACCGCTCATGAATCATTATCGGATCTGCATGTTGCCGTTCCGTCGAGGTCGCGATCTCCGAGTCGAAGCCCGCTGCTCAGCGCACACAAAGCTCCGTCGTCCGCCACGTCTCCGGCCGGTTGCCCAGGGTAACTGGGCCCCGAGATATACATACGTATGCCGACTGGACAGGAACTGGAGTTTAACACTCGCGAGCTATGAGCACCTGCCACCAGAGACTTGCTGCGCCGAGCCCCGGGCTTTTAACGCTCAATCAGCGCATCAGTGTCACTCAATGAGAATCTAAGGCTCGACAGAGCTGACTAGGACTCCTAGCAGGCGGAATATCCGGAATTTGGACCGGTGCGAGCTCAGAACACAAGAACGGAGACCGCAGTTGTCCCTTCGCTCCATCTTGAGCATGGCCGAGGAGCAGGGATGGTATGGGGATAAAATGAATGCAGCACAAGCTCATGAAAGAAAGTCTACGGCCCTGATGACTGTAAGGAGGAACATTGTCACAGCATCTTTGGCTCTGTCCAGAACCCTGTGATAAGGTCCATCAGCGGAAGAAGTATAGCCGCCGGCATAGCACAGCCTAGGTAGATATCGAGCCTCAGAAACACCATTGATGAAACGACCAAATGGAGATGTTAATGTTAGTAACAGAGGCTCCAGAATTCTGGGCGATATTTTCACCGTCTGCTGACGTAATGACCCAGATCGTCCCTCACTCAAGTGCCTAGGTACCTTATCTCGTGACTTGCGTGTGACTGTTGAACTGAGTGGTACCATCGAGTCTCTTCTCCACTTTTCTGCTGAATCAGCTCTGAAAACTCGCCTGCCCGCCCTTCCAAGGCTTGCCCTCGCTCTACAAGAGAATCTGCCAGGATCCCTTCAGGCCGCTGTTCTTCTTTCCACCTACAACCAACTTTTCCCACGTCTCTGTGCCGTCGCTCGCTCGATTTTCAACCCTCATCGTCAACTTTTCATCGCAAGACAATTCCCAAAAGTTGCCGGTCACTCTCGAGCGACAGATACGCGGTTTCCGACCGACTGAACTCTTTCTTTGTTCTGCGAGACGATTGAATTCATTTGTCTTCCGGACGCCTTTACTGGTTCCAGAACAGGGCAGTCGGGCGGCGCGCAGAGACCTTTGTCGTCTTCCTTTCTCTTTCGAGTCACCTAAAACCTTAGGATCGTTTCCTCGATCTCTCTCTTCAACCGAACACGCGCTCTAACCTACGCGCTGACCTCCCCTCGATTCTCGCGAGATCTGAGATTTCGTTCGCTACACAGCGCGTCCCCGCTTCTAGCACTTTGCATCTCCCACAAACTTCCCTCACAGTAAAACGGGCAATACTTGTTCGATTCGATCTGTCGCGCCGTATTTCAACCCTCGCGCTCTGTCGAGGGCACGGCCTGGAGTAGTTGCTTGGAGGAGCCGGGGAGTCTTTCGAGAGTAAAGGGTCGTCAGCCTCTGACGGCCTCGTCATTCTGTCAAGACGCATTCCCCACTTTTCCGTCAGCTTGCTACCAAAACCCTCTGCGACAAACCCCGAAAGACAGCAGATCATCGAGTCGTCAAGGCGGTCACATCGCACCGAGCACAACTGAGAAAAGAGCGACGGGAGAAGCGGCGTGTCAAGTTCGACCCGCATAATAACATATATACCCCGAAGCGAAAGCAAGCAAAGATAGATCAGGCATTCAAGGCAACCAAGGCGCAGTCGCCAATCGTCATTCCCGGCAAGAGCCCGGTCGGTGGAAAGGTTCAGAAGCAGCGCGAAGGTCTTAGCGAAGTGGTCAACATCCCCGCGCCGCGCGACGAACAATCCAAGATGATGCCAGCAATGATGGACGGCGAGAAACCGGCGGGCGAGTTCAAGGAGAACTTGAACAATATCCTGATGTGCCCCGACTGCAAGGAGTACCCGCCCAACCTGGTAGAGGAGTTTTCGTCGGGAGACATGGTGTGCGGCTCTTGCGGTCTCGTGGTTGGTGATCGCATCATCGACACCCGTTCCGAGTGGCGTACCTTCGCCAATGACGACCAGAACAACGACGATCCGTCTCGTGTCGGTGACGCTGGTAACCCACTCTTCGATGATGCTGTTGGCAATCTCCAGACGAGCATTGGCCGGGAGGGTTCCAACGCCTACCAGCTTGCGCGTGCTCAGAACAAGGCGGTCGATAAGGGTTCCAAGTCCCTACAGGATGGTTTCAAGCAGATCCGCCAGTACACTGATCGCCTTGAAGTCGGTGGTGGCGCCCTACAGACCGCCCAGCACATCTACAAGCTCGTTGACGATGCGAAGTTCCTGAAAGGCAAGCCGCAGGAGGCCGTGCTTGCTGGCATTCTATTCATCTCGTGCCGGCAGGCCGGTGTTCCGCGGACCTTCCGCGAGATCTACAACTTGACCCACGTGTCCAAGAAGGAGATTGGGCGGGTCTTCAAGCAGCTCGAGACATTTCTCAGCAAGGTCCAGCAGAGCGGGCAGAGTGGCTACGTTAACAACGTCACCGGCTTCCAGGCCAAGGGATCAACCAGCGCCGTGGAGCTTTGCAACCGCTACATCTCTCTGCTTGGATTCCACAAGCAGACTGCCATCGAGAAGGTGTCTAAGGGTCTTGCCGAGAAGACGGGCTCGGTCTCTGACCTCGCTGGTCGGTCTCCGCTCTCCGTCGCGGCTGCCTGCATCTATATGGCCAGCTACCTCATGGGTGAGCCCAAGTCATCCAAGGAGATTGCTGCCGTTGCGGGTGTCAGTGATGGTACTATCAAGACCGCCTATCGGTTCCTCTACCAGGCTCGCGATAGACTCATTGACCCTGCCTGGCTGGGAGCTGGTGGTGGCAAACTGGACGACTTGCCTTCCAACTAGAAGGGGAATGGCAATCGAGTTCCGAAGTGAACTGATCCCACAGGTCCTACCCTATACTAGGAATGAGACGAAGGCGATGAAATATTGAAACAGTCTTCCTATATGCCTCCTTATGGCTAGTACCGTCGAGGGATCTAGTACATTCGGTTGGCCATTGTTTCCGCGTCATCTTGCCAACTCACTGCCTTTGCTTACGGTGCGGTTACTGCATCGATCTCAATCTCAAGACCTCCGCACAGCACCCGCGGCATCTCTCGGACCGACTCCTCTTGAAATTACAGAGGGTGGAAGAGGGGTAAAGTGTTGGTCAAGTGGGAGGTTTCTGATACTGCTGGGGGGCATACAAAATATGCATTTGTCGTCACTGCATGGTTTGGCAAGAGGGTTGCGTTGCGCTCCGTCCGGGGGACGGTTAATCATCAATCAGTCTGGTCTTAAGGTAGATGCGAGATGAATGAACCATCATTGCATGCGACCTTGACCCTCATGGCTTGTGATGATGAATCCCTCCCGGTTGGCTTAGCATGCCTGTCCCCTCTGCACAAGCTGTGAGAGCAGGTAAGTAATTGCAGGTAATTGTCTGGGAGGTGTGCTTCTGGCATTCCCCAGCTCGAGGCCACGGATGCATATACGCCGCCTTGGTATGCTGTAATCCTCTCCCATGTTTCGTCCCTCCTCCCCTCCGCCTTACTGACGGTCCCAGTGTTACCATGGCCAAGTGGCTCTTGACTATGACCTCTGTCCGAGCCATCTCCCACACCGACTTGGAATGGTTACTCCTGGACTTATAAATACAGTCAGAGATAATAATAAATACCAAATATGAAACGAGACTGTGTGCAGAGTGTTCCGTGGACCTCGTAGAGATGTGCTGGCCATCTAAATATCATCACAGTGACGACCAGACGCAGGCGGTTCGCTCAGAGGTACCAAGGTACGTGGGAAGGCGTGTCGTGTATCTGCACGCCGAGCAGTTATGGTTCCGGAAGAACTATTTTCCCAGAACATCTGGCCTCTGTGGGGCTTAATTGGCCTGTGCAACTCCACCCGTCGCCAAATTCCGCCCGTCGCGTCTCGCTGTATCGCTGGATTTCGACCAGCAGCTCCCTGTCCGTCGCATCGACTGTAGCGTCTCCTTGACATCCGTCGAGCACCACAGCACTCAACACAATTTCTCGGTATAGACCATGCCTGGTCGGAGGTCAGGCCGCGCGGCGGCTAAGCGCGCCGCTGCAGCTTTGGGTCAGTAATTCGCAATCACCTTAACCCCTTCCGTTCTGCGACAACCCCATAGAAGAGGAGAGCGCAGCATGCCGTGCTACGTCTGTCAGGCTTTGATACTTCATGAATGAGTCTGCTAGATCTCGTCGCTTTGCATTCTCGATGTGCCACCTCTACCCATAGCATCTGACATTTCATTTTCATCTTTCCGGCCTGCAGCTAACGGGCGATCCCATCCTCCAGAAAGCACACCGAAGACATGGCAGGCGCTTGACGACGAAGACGAGGCTATGCCAGACGCTGAGCCCGAGGATGATACGAAGGCCGAAAACGACGCCGGAGCCGAGGAAGACGCCGATGCCGGGGATGAAGCAGACCAGAAGGAAGAGACCCCGGCCGAGGAGGAGGCCGAGGAGGCACAGGAGGAAGAGGAATCTGCAAAGTCCCCCTCACCGCCGCCAGAGCCCGTCATAAGACGCAAGCGTCTCGGTCGTCCGCCGAAGAACCGCCCGCCAGATTGGGATCTGGGTGTGCCTGTCAGCCCGCGCGACTCGGACTCTACCCCGCGCAGGCGCGGAAGGGGAGGCTGGCGCGGCCGCGGAGGACGGAAGGGTCAGGCGCCTGCGGTGCCTCAGCAGCAGGTCGACAAGGATGGAAACGTGCTGAATATCGTCAACGACGAGGTGGAGCTACCTGAGGACCCGGAGGGCGAGACCAAGGTGGACAAGCTCGGCAATCTGCTGGGTGGACGCGAGTACAGATGCCGGACGTTCACTGTCCAGGGCCGCGGCGATCGGCTGTACATGCTTTCCACGGAGCCCGCGCGCTGTGTCGGGTTCAGGGACTCGTATCTGTTCTTCACGAAGCACCGCCGGCTCTGCAAGATCATCGTGGACGATGAGGAGAAGCGTGACATGATCGAGCGCGACATTATTCCGCACTCTTACAAGGGACGATCGATCGGTATAGTCACCGCTCGGTCTGTATTCAGAGAGTTCGGCGCCCTCATTGTCGTGGGCGGCCGTCGCATCATCGACGACTATGATGTCGCCCGCGCGAGAGAAGAAGGCGCGGTCGAGGGCGAGCTGGCCGATCCTAACGATAAGTTCATCCCGGGTGAGCCGTACAACAAGAACCAGTATGTCGCGTGGCACGGCGCCAGCGCGGTATACCACACGAGCACGCCGGTCGTTCCGGCCCAGAGTGGCAAGATGATTGACCCCAAGAAGCGCCGCGTGGCCGTCACCGACGTGAACTGGCAGCTGGAGCATGCTCGCGAGGCAGCGTAAGTGATCCTCACACAGCGGCGTTATGACGGTGCAGCCCTGCTGACTGCAAACCCCCAGACAATTCAATGCCCACATCAATGCCGTTCGCAAGCAGAACCTGCACGGCGTGTATGACGTGCACACCAACATCATGCAGTACCCAGCTATTATGCAGCCCACGCACGCGCGCATCGAGCAGATCCCGCCGACCGACCCCGACGACGAGGACGCGGACCCCAGCAAGCCACCCTCCAGCGTGTTCCCGCCGCTGAAGCCGAGCATCGCGCGCAACTTTATGGTCACGGACACGTACCTCGAGACGCCGCCCGCCGGCGTCGCGCCCGTAACCTACGACAACCAGCCGGTCGGCAACGCGCCCGCGTTCGCGGCGGACTTCGTGGCGCCGTTTCAGGGCCTGAGCACCGTCAGCGCCGAGGTCAGAGACGAGCTGCCGCCGGAGTGCCGCAGGGCTTTTGACCAGGCGCTGGCGCAGGAGAGGGCCTGGCATGCGAAGTGGGGCACGGAGAGCCAGGCCAAGGCCAGGAGGGCGCCGGTCATCGACAAGGCGGTCGTGCCTTACAGTATGATGCAGTAGGACGGCTTGTACGGGGCCGATGAGGCCGGCTGAGGATACTTCCGCCGGCACGCCACCTCCTGGGGACACTGGATGGGCATTATGTTGCCTCTCCTGATGTAGCTGAAGGGGTCCACGCTTGGGAAGGGCTTGACGGTTAGCTGTCTTCTTGCGGTGGGCATCTAGTTGCAGGTGGCGGTTACTCGATGCAGACAAACGTGTACCATTATGTCCGACTTTTTGGGATGGCTGGGAAGACAGTTACGAAAGGGGAAACTTTGCTGCCTTGCTTGGCGTTGGTGGGATGGATATCGGCTTCTACGTGGCCAGAGTGGGAGCATCAAAAGGACTTCATACGTTTTGCGAGAAGTACTCCTGAAACATAGACGCTCTGTTACTGAGAATTGAGTGGCTGAAGTGCAAGTAACATCTGCGATCACTGGAGTCTCAAGGTCATCGGTTCTCAGACTACTCCTATTCCTCACAAATGTTACCGGTAGCAGAGCCGCTAGGAGGGATGCCTGAGTTGTGCGGGGCGCCCCCAGGAATCTTCATGGCTTTCCCAGTCGCCGTTGTCAGTAAGTAGGCATTCACTGTTTGTTCTTGTCACTGCGACACCATGGGGCGGAATATGAACGCGTTGTCTACTGGTGGATATCTTCCGATTTTTGCAGAGCAACGATACTCCAGCCACGCCTGTGCAATGGCAGCTAGGAGTCTTATCCTTCATCTAGCAGCCGTCCATCTAGCGAATGTAGACAAGCAGTGAACGAGTAGGATGCTCGTCTGCTAGTAGGTGCATCCATCAAACCCCATCCACAGAAGGAAGGCGGAGGTTATCGTGAAGCTCGCGAGTGATGGTGGCCCTCTAATGGCGCACCCAATCAAGTCCTCCACGGTCTGCTGGGGTTTCGCAGGACTATCGAGCATCTTCCCCGAGGGTATCAATGTCCTGGTCCGGTCCGGGTGGGTAGATCGCTTTCCTGCGGCCTCATCAGTCTGCTCCTGGCAGCAGAACAGCACCGCGAGCGGCGTCAGCAGGGCCCTTGGTTCCTTAACCCCCCAAGCACGTCATGGCCGGAAAGGAGTCTATCTCCTGTCTCTTCTGCATTGAAAACGTGCCGCCGGTTGTAGCCAGGTCGAACAGACCCAGGAATGAGGGATCGAAGAGGATCGGGCCGATATGGACGGAGTATACCCATGCTAGAGGTGATCACCAGACGTGAATGACCTCCAAGAGGGTGGTGTCCTCTTCACTCACTATCGTCGTCCGAACCGTAGTCGACGAGGCCGATCTTCGGTTTCTTGCTCTCAGGCACCACGTTCTGTGGCACTTTCGTCGCCGCTGGAGGTGCAGCTTCCCTCTTCCTGTCCGCGTCTTTCCCTGCCGTGCTCGTCGTCCCAGCCTTTTCCTCGCTGCCGCCCGAAGCGGGCTTCGTCTTGTCATCCTCCCCCACCTCACTAACTCTCCTCTTCAACCCCTTGATACCCTTCTCCCTCTCTTTTTCTCTCTTCCTCTTCCTCCCACCCCCAGCAGCGAACCCCCACTCCTCCTCTCCTTCTTCTCCCCCGCCTGCTCCCCCTTCCTCCCTCCTCTGCCTCTCCCTGAACCCCCTCACCCCTTCCTCCTCCTCCCTCCGCCGCTCCTCCTCCTCCCGCCGCCGCCGCTCCGCCACCTCGTCCAGGAACTCCACCTCGTCGTCGTCCAGCGCGCGAAACTGGTTGCGCAGCCGCGCCGCCTCCTCGAACGCCGCCTGCTTCGCCGCCTTGTTCGCCTGCAGCACGTCGTACAGCGACCGCTGCTCCCCGCCGCCGGCCTGTTCCTGCTGCCGCCGCTCGAGGCGCTCCCGCCGCTCGGCGTCGAGCTGCGCTTGGACTTCGGCCCATGCGGGCGCGGAGGTGGAGGACGAGGTCATCTCTTTGGTCGAGGAGGCGGCGGCGGTCGCGGGAGTGGCGACCGCGGGTGTGGACGTAGATGGCCCGCTTGGGCTGGTGCGGCCTCAGCAGCCGTGCCGGTCGGGACGCCGATCTGGCCGGCAGAGACGAAGCGAGAGGACATGGGTGGGCGGTGTCAACGCGAGGCAGGAAAGGCTGCGTCCTGTCTATGTAGGAGGAGAGTTCTCGTAAACTAGGGGAGCGTGCAGATCAAGGGCGTCGCAATTGAGGTCTTGGTGATAAGCCAGGCGCTGAATCTGGCAGACTGGGGGTTGACGACATAGAAAGAGCACCACGCTGTCTCAACGAGGCTGCCGCGCTCACAAGGCTTTTGTGGGGCGTCAAAGTGATACATTATCATTGGCTACAGGATCGGCTTGGTGAGGGTGATAAGACATAAGTGGAAGGGCTACAGCATTCAAAAACGCGAGACAAAAGGGAGACGCGCAGAGGGTGAAATTTAGGCTTTGGTGTTCATTTTCTTCTTATTTTTAATTTTGGCTTTGCTTTTATCTCCTGAGCAATGATATGGATGTCAGTCCAGAGACCATCCTCTCTCCCTCTTCTGCCCCCCATTCTCCCCACACCGGTGGCTGGCGATGCTGGCCGACCGCCGGTCTGTCAGCCTTCCTGTTGGTCAAAGACTTCCAGGGTAGAATCTTGAAATTGTGTCGATGCTGACCGGCAACCCTGGGTCGGCACCACCGTCCACGGCCATGATACCCGTCCAGCATCGCATGTGCCCTGCTAGCAGCCCGACGACCTCAAAATGGCCTTGATCTCTCGCCGCGTCCCCAAAAGCTTCATATCTCGTGAGCGTGGAGCGAATAATAAGAAGTCCACCTCAATACCAGTGCCGGAAACCATTAAACCCCCGTCGTGGACTATTGAGAACCGAAAAAAAAAATAATAATAAACCGACCAAACCCCCAATCTAGGCCATGCCAATCGAAACAGAAGCCAATTCTAGGACATCGTCGCAGAGCGAAGGAAAGAAGAGTCGTCCAACAGGCAAGGCACAGAGCCAGGCGATCAATCCAACACATTTTGCAGTCAGGAGGATCAGCATCCGGTTGCTGCCACGCTGTCGACGATCAACATATAAGGGGTAAGGAAGACAACACACACAAGCAGATCCCTCGCGATTCAGCCCAACCGATGCCATGCACCAAGGAAAATGTCGACACTCAACCATCCCAACTTTTTGGGGTCTCCAGCAATGGAGTCCAGAACGAGCAAAACCAAGTGTAAACCGACGGCTGGGCTGTCAAAATGGCAGCAAATATGTACCGAATCCAGCAAAACTTTTTTATGTGAAATATCGTGGCCATCATCTTTCGACGGCCGTCATTGACCTCAAGGGAACGAGCAATCTGGGGATGGCCATGTCATATCGTAAGGTAGCCCTGACGGGAGGACATCCATGACGGAGTCGTTGACGTGCAAGAATGTGAAGAAGCCGGAACCATAGAACGAAGCCTGCGGTTGTCCCAAAGTAACTACAAGAAGGGTGTAAACTTCTCGACTTGGGCCCGAAAGAAATCGAAACGAGTGGAGATGGCACCTTGATCAAGGTCACCAGTCAGGTCATCGTCGTTCGGCGAGGGCATATTGTTCAGGTCGATTCGCAAAGAGCAACACGCAAGTCCAAGACAGACGCACTTCATGTGCTCCATCGCACCATTTTTTCTCCATTTCCCATCATGGGATTTTCTTCCATCAAGCGAAGGTCGCCACCGAAACCCCAAGGTGACCTGTAAAATTCCGCATTCTATGTCGATGTTGGACGCCGAGTCCAGCCAATCCGTGGTATTATAATCCAACAAACGCCGAGGAGTGCTATTACCGAGCCGTATACCGTGAAAAGAAACAAAAACCATCATTATCTCAAGACATCCAGCAATACGATGTCCACTCAGGACCGACCAGCCATGAGGAACGCTCTTCGAGACGTGCGTCCGTAGTGGCGACTTGGCCGGTTCTCGTGGCACACCAGTAATGTGGCGTCCCGAAAGATCATAAAAGAGCCAAAGGCGAAGGTCGAAATTAATGCCATGAGAGCCCGAAACACCTCGACGAAGTCCGTACGGGTGCTCGATGGGGTATCTGGTAATGCAAAGTGTATCGTTCTTCCAGTGTATGCCTGCTGAAAACGAATTTTGTGACCGGCGGGAAATGCAGGACTGTAACTTTTGTTCCGAGTCGCCTCTCAAGACATCCCAAAGCCATGAGAGCACCTGACTGGCAGACGCCGGCATGGCTGCAGACAACAGAGACATCTCAGCCCATGACTGGCTGGCCATAACCATGGGGTGGCATGGTGAAATACGGCTGCGGCTTGTTGTGGACAGGACCCATGCAGTTCGCGCAGTTGCATTCCACGATGCTTGGCTCCCAGATGTTCTGACCATAGTTATAGTAGCCGGAGTAGTTGGCATGGGCCGAGTGATAACCGTGGCCCGAGTTGGGATGTGCTGATCTCTGCGACGAGCCGTTGTTGACACATGCACGGTTGACCCAGTCGCCGTAGTACTGGCCGTTAACAGAGGTGGCCGAGTTGATGTACTCTGGCGTTCCGTATCCCGAGTCCGGAGGCGTCAGCGGTGCGGCACTACCCCAACCAGCCGACTGGTAGTGGTTCCAGGCAGCCTCCTGGGGCCGGAAGGCTGTGTGCTGCACATGCTCGTTGCGCTTCATGTTCAAGCTGGACAGGCGCTCATACTCCGCAACTTGCTGCTGGTGCCAAGATGGATAGACTTGCGTGTGTCGAGGGTGGACGTCGGTCTCGATTGGAGGTACAAGAGCAGCAAGTCTCTCGCGACTCGCCTGGGCCTGCAATCTCTTCTTGTTGTCCTGCCACTCCTGCCAGCTCTTCAACCAAGCGTTGTAGTCGTTGCTTCGGTCCAAGTTAACGTATAGGCACCAGCTGATGGCCTTGAGCCACTCATTTTCCAGAGTGTTGAGCTCTTGAACCTGGATGCCGCTGACCTCTGACCAGGAACGGTTCTGAAACGTGTTGTCATCGAGGAACTTGCTGCCAAGCAGCAGAGCAATGGTCAACATACGCCAAACCTGTCCCTCTGTTGCCTTCAACGGAGCGGCTGTATTGAGCATGTTGACTCGCTTGGCAAGGTAGTTCATGCCCAAAAGGATGGTGGTGCTGGGTAGCCGAGTGGACGTGAGTATTTGAGACACGAATTTCCGGAAGGGAGCTGTCACCGGAGACTGCGGCGTCACAAGACGTGTGGCCATCTCGGCGACATACTCCGCCATCAGGTCGACCTCATAGTCAAGAACGGCACAAACTCCTCCAGGCATGGTCGCGGTCGGTTGTGGCAGGTTCGAGTTGTGATGGCAGAAATCAGAGGGGAAAGGAAACCGAGCTGCTTCTAGCACCTGGAAAAGCGCAGCTGCGTGGACAAGCCACAACTAGCCGGCACAGTCCCCAAGGCCGAAGAGTCGTAGGCGGGCGACAAGAAGGTCGAAAAAGACGATGCAATTACTGGGATAGTCGTGCCATAGAGTGTCGAAGTCTCTGAGATGATGTTCTAAGAGGCTACTAGGCGGGGGAGGACGACGGTGGAATTTCTTGCTCGAAAATACGTCGGTGAGGATGTTTGAAGGGGCAAGCAGCCACTGGCGTCCAAGCCGTCGAAGACGACTCTTTTGACGATTTAGCAAGCTTGGAGACTTGTCGTCAGTCCGAGTTTGCCAAGTCGAGTTCCACGCGCACGACTTTGGGAGGTGCGGTGCAGATGGAGTGATCGAAGCGCTGTCTATGCGAGCGACAGTTAGTAACTGCGTCCTCTCAAAAAATGACACCCTCAAGTCCAGAGCCGTGCTGCTGAAGTACCAGAAGGCGAAAGGGGCCCTAATAAATCACTGGTGGGAGCCGGGTTTGAAGAGCGAACTAGGCTGACTCGACCCAGGTGTGCTGCAAGCTTCCGCGGACCAACCCACGGTGGGCAGGGAATAAAGATGTTGTCTCCTCGTGCTGGTTGTAGAATCCTGGTGGCGTGTTGATGAAATGGCCTCGTTCAGCGTGTAGAAGGTTCGGCGGGTCGGTGTCGTGCAGCCAGGGCGGCCAAAACAGGCTGTGGGCACTTTCGTATACTGGAGCGCGGGCTGGATCTTGGGTTGAAGGAAACACGCCGAACGTCCAATACTGACCTGAAGGCAAAGGAAAATACCGGAGGATGGAGAAATGACGCTCGTGGTGTACGTTGCTAGCGATACTCAGATTTCCGTGCGATATCGCAGTGGTGGATGGAGGGCGGAGAGCGAGCCGCAGGCCAGGAAGGAAAGTCGATATAGAGGTCTGCACAGCAACCACCGGCTGGGCGAACTTTTGGGAGGAGTGTCGAGGCGAGATGTGCCCAAGCACCGGAATCCCTGACTTAAGCGACGCAAAAGTGAATTTGGCCGCTGTCGAGGTTGATTGTTGTTCTGGAGGATTCCGTGTTGACAAGTCGGGAGGAGGAGAGTGAGGGAGAGAGACAAGGAGTTTCGCGTGTGATGCTCGGGGAGGTGGAGAGGGAAAAAGAGATGAACGCAGGAGGCAAAATAGAAGGGAGAGTGGATGATGGATGATGGGGACTGGGGGACTGGACTGGCGCGGCCCCGGCTCGATGGATGGATGATGACAAGAGGGAAAGTGAAGGACCCCGGCGGCGGTACCTCCTCTACAACGCCCTGTGTGTGCGTTGGGAACAGTCCAGGGAGCGAGGGAGACCACGGGAGAGACCAGGGTGGAGGGAGAAGAGATGGTGGAAGCGCAGGAGAAGCGGAGCCTGGGGAGTTCCAGGAAAATTGACGGTTGGAGATGGCGAGATTTGGTAATATGGGATGGCTCAGGTACTTGGCCAGTGGAGAGACAGGCGGCGGAAAACACCTCGCCCAGGCGTACCGCATGTACCACGAGAAGTACCTCAGGTATACCCGGTACCTCCGCTGCTCTCCATCTATGGATAGGTATGGTACGGTGTCCAAGTAAGTCACTGATCCATGTGTCTCCGCTGCTCCCTTAGTTTTTTTTGGGGCGGTACCTAACTTTTTTTCCTGGTTTTTTTTTTTTTCTTTTCCCCTTTCCTGGACAAACCTTCACTGTCGCTGTCGGAGCGTGTTAGCCTCTTTGGGTAACTGCTGCCCATTAGGCTTAGTCGTACCTTCCCTATTCCGCCCTTGCCATCTGGCACCCCTGCAGACGAGGCAGGAAGGATTGACGGTGGAAGGCGAGGTGCAGAACGGTGATCAAGACGGCGTGTCTTTAAGAGCCTTGGTGTGGCTATAGCGTAACGGAAAACCTGTTGCTTTCCGACACGGTAAAGCCACCTGAATACCTAGGTACCTCCCTACCTTCGCAACGGCAACCCCAGGCATGCCAGGCTCTCCGGCAGATTGGCGTGCGATGCTCCGGGCCAAACAACATCCACGACCATCGCTTACGACGCTGGGAGTTTCCATCTGATACGAAATTGCGGCAGAGGTGCCGCTTTTCCATGGACGCTCGCTCAGCATAACATTTGCCAGATTGCACTTCCTTTCATTCATTCGCGCATGTTGACCTTCCGCTCTAAATTCTGCAGTTATGCAAACCGGCCGTGTTATCCATAAATCCGAAGGGATGTGTGCCAACAGGCTGGGGCCACCAGAATAAAACACAACAAGCTTCCTTCCTATCATGCAGCTCCGTTGTTGTCGGCTGGTCAATGCGGATACACCCTGTCTGGGTGTTTCATCGCCTCTGATACTGCACCGATGCTGCGGGTGCAGAGTCAGTCAGCTTCGAACTGAAGGTGGGAAGCAGTTACTGACCACGGTCAGCTGTGCCGGGCCGCCACCATTTCGTTCACAACACCTTGCCCCTTGTCACCACGAGCCGCAGATTGCTCTGTTCCGGCTCTGGTTGTGTGTCTGAGTCGTTTTGTGTTGGACAGCCTATGCTCCCTGGCTCCTATCTCCGTACGGTCCCGGACCCCCATTCCAGGCATTCAGCCCGCGGAATCTTGTGCTGCAGTGCTTTTCCAAGATCCGGCGGTTACAACCTAGTTACCAGGCACCGGACCTCATCCATCAGTTCGTTGCCTAACGGTGATGATGTGGCCAGCTTCGCACACCCAAGGCGTTGACGGAGCTGAATCAATTCTCACATCCGCCAGAGTCGCGGGAGGAATGAGTGACTCTAATGACTCTTGCGCCCATAACCAGGAATCGCCCCAACCGTCGTCAGCCAGACCGGAAGCCACGGTGGCATACGACAATCCGCGGTATGTGGTTGGCTGTCACCGCCGACACCCACCACACAGAGCACGAACAGGAGCTCGCCGTCATATCACTTCCTTAGCCTTTCGCCCGCGCAACTGGATGTTCCCTGACCATCCGCAGGTGACAGGTCGCGTAACTGCGCCTTCCAACAGTCGAAACTTGAATACAGAAACCTATGATATCGGAAGAGGCAGACCACACCAAACGATGAGATCACTGCCAAAGACGCAGTTTCGCTGAAACGGTCTCATGCTGGGAGCTTTGACAAGCCGACGGACAAATCATACACTATTCGGAATGGTACTAGCAAGGTTATATGCCCGCTAACAGTTCGCCCCCATCACACAGACCTGTTGATGTTAGTACTAGCGTTCTCCCTGCTAGTCGTCCCTCTATGAAACCGTACTCCGTATGAAAAAACTTAATGTCCCCCGTTTCATTTTGTACGCTGAATACGGAGTACGTACCGCGGATCTGGAATCTTCAGCCGAAGGTCGAGTCACCTCCACAAAAAGCAGGCTCCAATCGGTCTTCGCTCTGCTATACGCACGCCTGGGGGTTACCGCGTGCTCGTCAAAATGGCTCTTGCCGAGCATTTGTGACCCGGAACGCCAACAAATGTAAAAACGAGAAACAGGAGTCGCCTCGAGACTTTCGGTGGCTAATGATACGAACGACAGTGTCTGTTCATCTCAACGAACCTCTTACTTATCGGTGATCATGGCACTACAGCCTGACTACTTACGTTGGGAGACCAGCTTCAATGTGGGCGAGTGCAGGGAGGCAGTGGAATGTGCCCATACAACCACAAACATCCAGCACGGCTTTCGCGGAGGCCGTTAGAAGCTACTTCGACGAGCCTTCACTGCCCGCTTCTATGAATAAAATGACCCCAAAGCTCCGGGCAAGGTTTAATTTCTGATTCCTCCCAGCAACGCTATTGGGAGCTAAACAAGTCCCAGAGTCGAGCGCCAGCCCCGAAGGGGTAGGGCTCGCAGATTAAGAAGTATCAGGCTCGGCAGCACGGGCCAGGCGCTTCGTTCACCCGCCATCGTCAAGCAAAAACAGGGTCCGGCCGCCGTTGACGATGCTGACAATTGATGCCACCGGCACTGCATATCGTCCGAACTCCTACGTGGCTCCGGTCGTTGCCTTCGACTACACGCGTTGTTGACGATGCGGTGGTATCCCGAGTAAACTACAATGCGGTAACAGGTCGCTCTCGTAGCTGAACATATCTTCTCGGCTCCCAGGCGAGTCACGATATCCGTTACTCAGGGCATCGATAACTTTTTGTTTTGACACGAGGGGATCCCCACCGCTCGATATCCACGACTCGAACTAGTTGAGCCTCGGTGGTAGATCTGACACACGGCACGCCCTGAGGCCGTACCCAAACCTCCTGAGTCCCAAGGGTACAAACAAGCCCAGCATGGAGTACTCTACTATGTAGCTTCTCACAACGGGACGCACGCCGAACTTAGACCGTGGGAGCGCCAGTTGGGTCGCTGAAGCTGCAAAAGTCAGTTGAAGCCACAGCAACCAGTCGGTCCAGCCCTCCGCGCTACACTTAGGCTCGCACCGGATTGGGCTTGACATGCGTGGTGATGGAGTCGTGGACCCTATTCCCCTCTTTCTACACTGCAATCGAGCCTATGGAGTCGAGGACAGATGCAGAAATGAGGGGTTGACTGACGAGAAGGATTTGAGATTAGAGGTCTTTTTTTTTCCCTCACCGCATCAATGGGGAAGCTCCCTCTCCGGCTCGGTTGGGGTGTCCCTAGACGACGGGGGAAATCAAGGGTATCATTTTGCCGAGGATGAGGAAAGCCGGTCATTTCTCGAACAGTATCCGATGCACGAGCCGACATCTGGAATCAGTGGCATCTTGGTGTTTGGCCGCTGACGAATAAGTCCTGTGGAGTTCGTTGTAGATTGTGGGCAACGATGAGAGAGGCACGTTGGTACGACGGTGTTGGCTCAGGACAGTCAGTCTGCCTACGGCCCTGCCACTTTCATCATCGGTCAAACCATCCTAACCATACCGCTGTTGATCTGCTCGGATCACCAGGCCACAGAGGCAAAGACCTGGTGTCAGGGTTTTTCTTTCGCCTCACCACTACGCTGGATCTCCGGCAGAATGATCAGAAGCCACCGCGGGTGTGATCGGTTCACACGACAGATTATCAATAGCTACCCAACCATTCGGCTCCCGGCTTGATCTCAACGAGTTCCCAAAATCCCTGGGGAGAGGAAAACGCGGCCCCGGCACCGGAACCAAGCCGGTCGAACTTTCGATGGCCATGTGGATTTTATTAGGCGGATGGCTCGATGCGTCTCCAGGCCTTAGATTTGTTTCTTCGTTAGCGCTGGTTGCTTGGCTGGTACCTTAGCCTTGGGTAAGTTCCCAGACCACTGCGAGTGGACTTTACCATCTCTCAACGTGTGATTCGCCATCCCGCTCTCAGCCGGCTCCTCCAACGTGCAGGCATCCTTTGGAAGGGCCTGCGAACATCGTACACTACACAACGAACCCACTCTCTGGTCGATTTCCGCCGGTCACGAGCTCCTGCAGGTGCGTGGCCGTGCCCCGTCCTGTCCCACGCTCGATGAAGGAGTGCCGGAAGAAGAAATGTTAGCAGACGTCCCCTCCAGGATAATGCTGACCGTCATGCGGTGCTCACGGCTGGCGGTGAACACCTTGAAAGCGGTCTCGTGGGATCGCCAAACATGGCTGACCTCACAGCCGCCGGCGAGGACCAATGAACGCGAGTAGATGAGTCTCCTGCCTCGCCCGGGCGTTTCCCCCTCCTTACCCGTGCCGTACAGAGTGTGCAGAGGGGTTGTGTGCTTCCTAGACATGCATGCATGCATAGGTGTGCAGGCGCAGAGCATGTACTCCAAACGGTCGCGAAAGAGAGCCGGAACGACGATGTGTTTCCACACAGGTGACCCCACGACGCACGCATACATACCCCTCGCTATCACGCAGGCACCCAGCGCTACTAGTGTATTCCATCAGAGTCTTCTGCGCAACGAACCTCCTGTCTCCGCCCGGTAACGGATGATGCGGACGGCAGAGACTGCGCAGGCAGTCAAGCCGACCGCTCTAACAAAGCCGTCAGCACCACCAAACCGACTGACGCTGACTGATTAACGCCTGCCTGTCTCGCCTGCTTTTTTATGACGAAGCGGCGCGCGGAGGTACCTAGACCAGCTCGGCTGGGCAAGGCAGCGAAGTCCGCACCCAAGACATCGTGAGACGAGTTTTCCGTTAGATGCAAGACGTAAGAGGGGCGTAACGGATTTTTGCCACGCGACGCCCTCGCTCTCGACGCTCTTTTTTTCCATTCGGGGGTCTCGTGGAGGCGGAGACCCGGAAGGGAATGGATGGGCCAGAGAAATGGCTGGGCTAGCAGGCGGGCGTCATGTCTTACTCTGGCGGGATCAGCAGGCGGCCAGTCTCGTCACCTTATTCTCCTAGCTGGACCCGGGGGAGATGGCCAAAAGAGTGTCTCCTTCGAGTCAACCTTGAATTTTCCCGTGTAGAGATTCTGCCCGTCGAAAGCCGTCTTTTTCCCGGACGGGGCCTTACTGTACATACATACGTACGTATGTACACCCTCCCGGAAGAAGGCACGGCTGGTCAGCGGATTCGGCGCCTCCCAAGGGCACAGTCGGGCCTGTCTCGCGAGTCGTTGACGGAAGACGGTGGGGCCGCGAGAGGTTTTTGCCCTCTGTGGAGGCGCAAAGATTCGTAAAGTGGTTGCAGTAGCGTCTGCGAAGACGTCTCTACAGTACAGTACTGTACTGTGGAAAATTGGGCGATGCACAGGCGTAGCACCTCCAGCACCTGCCACGGATCAGGCGGGGAGCTGCTGTGTTACTCACGGACGGCTCAGAAAGTTGGGGTTTCTCGCCTGTTATTTGGCATGGCTAATTCGCCAGATGCAGCGGTGAAGGCGAGGCATCCTCGAGCGGACTGCGAGGCAAATATGCCCACGTACTCCCATCATCCTCTCATTTCAACCGTCCTAGGTCCGTGTCTACATTGGAACTGAATTAACTAGTTGCGCCCTCTGGCGACCCTTGGTGATGATTCTGGAAGAACGACAAAGAAGGCCTCGGCTAAAGCCGAGCGGAGGGATCGGCATGAGCCTAACCCCAGCCCGAGAGCGGGTGCTCCAGGTTCGCTGATCCAAAAATGGGACGGTGATGACATGTCTGCAGGTCTCCTCCATGCCGCAGAGAGAATTGCTGCACTGCATCCTCCGTCGTTGCATCAGACAAGGAGGTTTGTTCCGAGGAGGGCGATGAGTAAGAAGACCTCCCCATATACCTTACGTATAGCAACTACGACAGCACTGGGCTGTGATGTCTCTGCTGTGCAGACCGGGGTTAGTTGGGTGAGGGTGACATCATTGGACCCCTTTGCTGTCAGCCTGCGCATAGCGACTCGCAAGCTTGTATTCTATAGCAGCACTTTCAGCTTCATCACTACCTAGCAGAGACCCAGGCTGTGTGTAGATATGTCGTGTCCCATGTGTAGAACTTTTATGCCGACTTTGATATTACAACTCCGGGATGTCCTTGCACTCTGCCAGTACTCATCATAGAGAAGAGGACGGCGTGATCTTGACGAGACGGCTGCTTGGAGCAGGCAGCTTACGCGAGAGGCCCCCAATGGCCTCTGCTGTCATCATCCACACTCAAGCCATTAATAGCACACCGTCGAAGGAGCATGGTCGATGCGCCATAAGACGTTGACGGCCTCTTGGAATGTTGGAATCTTAAGGCGACCGGTGTCTGAACAAAGCCCGCGACTCCGTCATCCCTACATCTGACGGAATCTGAGTCCGTTTCCGAGTCTGAGGTCACGAGACGGCCATCCAAAGCTGGCCCCCCCAGCTCACCTCACCTCAGCCTAGGCATGGCGCATCGTGGTTACGGGTAACTGCCCTTTCACTTCGAGGACCGGTGAGCCCAAGACAGGCCCCTGGTCAGACAATAAACCGTGAATCGCCGGCCTAGCCGATATCAGGGCTGGAGAGGCAAAGCCACGGATGATGGCTAGGGGAAGCGAAGCCGTGGCCCTCCGGACTGATCTCTGGCTCAGGAACACGTTTTCTCGTCCCTTTCTGGCTGAATCTCACAGATAATCCCATGGTCGTTGGACTGGAAGAATTCCAATGCATCAAGGACATGTCTAGCTATGGCATTGATTTGCGGTCTAGGCTATCGTGATGCTCACAAACAGATTTTCTTCCGATCTTCTAGGAGCCTGGACTGTGCTCGATCTCATTCAATTTCAAAATGGAAAGGAACAGGAAGATCTTGGGAGCTGTGAAGATCGCGAGACACCGAAGCAGCGTCCGCCAGTGTCTCTTGTACAAGTGGAGCGCTTGACTAGAACAAACGCTCTGCATTCTTCGTCGTTAAGGATACAATCCACTCCTTGCAGATATGTCCTGCTACTCTGGGTCGACCTATCCTTCTTGTGTCGGTAGAACTTGTTCCCAAAGCGGACTGGAGATATGGCCATTGGGAGACATCGATAGAGACACGGTGCGAGATGACACGATTCCTGGTCGTTGTTTCCGTCCAAATAAACTCGAAGAGGAGTGTATTAAGCTCGCTGACCACGAGCCCAAATATGTGGTATCGAAGACAAGTGAGGAGATATAATCCCTTGTCCGGTCTATATGCATCCGTTTTCCTGTAGCTTCCACCGAGCTGGCGCAGGAGCCCAAGTATCGTACAACTATATCCACACTGGAACAGAGAGAGCTTCCTCCGCGAGCCCACCATAATACATCTAATCTCGCCGGGTCGTAAACACAAGACTACTCCTCGTCATCGAGGGGTATCTGCTTCTTCTCCTCCCCTGAGTACTTCTTCGCCCCCCAGCGCCACGCCTGCCTCAGACTGCCCTTGATCCAGCCCTCGATCTCCTCCTCGGGCACAACGATCTTTCTCGCACGGTCTTCATCCTCGGGCAGGATCTCGAAGCGTCTCATCCGCATCCCGATCCGGGTGTCCACGACTACTGGCTTGGCCCATATCCTCTCAGTGACATCGCTCCGCGGTGCAGCGCCCTCACCATCCCCGGGGCCTGTGGTCGGCTTGGCGTCGTCGGCGGCGGCCTCCTTCCACACGCTCTTCACCCAGTCCTTCTCTTCGTGCGCCAGCACAAGCTGCTGCTCCCACTCGGCGTCGACATTGGTGGACACCGAGTCCGCCTCGCGGAACTCGCGGTACGTGCACAGGCAGACCGCGGCGACCTCGCGGCCGATCTGGTCGGCCAGGTATCTCCGGGTGAGGAAGCGACGCAGCCGCGTGGGGGTGTTCAAGAAGCCCAGGATGTGCGGGAACGGCACCGGCGCGGAGGGGCCGAGCTCAGAGGGTATCAGGAGGGGCAGGTGGGAGGTTGGATAGGACTCGACGGTGTTGTAGGGCTTGGGCTGGGGAGGCCGCTTCGGCTTGTCCTCCTCATCCTTCTTCTCCGTTTCGCCCTCCTTTGTCTCTGACGCCTCGGCGGGCTGCTGGGGCTCGGGCGGCGCCGTCAGAGGGCCGAGCCATCCCTCATGGAGGCCCCGGACATACTCTTTCCACGTGTGCCGGCCGACCACCACGTCGCCGCGGACGCCCTCGTACTCGGGGATGTTGTTCTTCCGCCTCCACTGCTCGACCATCTCGTCGCCCGTCGGGGGCTGCTGCTCCTGCGCGCCGGCATCCGTGCCCGCGCCGATGTCCGCCTCCGTGGCGCGCCGCGCCCGGCGCACCCGCTCGGCGACCACGGCGCGGACGTCGCCCTCGCGGCGGCCCTGCACGAACTCCCAGTCCAGGCCGCTGGCGGCCAGCACGGGCTTGACATACTCGGTGAAATGGTCCTGGGCGACGCGCAGGCCGTCGCCGGGGGGAGCCTCGAGGTAGACGGTGAGCCTGCGGGGCAGGGCGCTCGGGGAGGGGATGGGCTCGGCGGCGAGGTGGGAGACGGCCTTGGCCCAGCGGGCGGTGGCGCGGCGCTTCTCGCGGCGGTCGTAGATGATGGCGCCGGAGATGCTGGCCGTCAGGGCCCAGAAAATCATCCAGTTGCGGGAGGGGAGCTTGCGGGGCAGGGTGGGCAGGCCGAGCATTCGGAGGGCCGAGTTTCCGGGAGGAGGCTTCGGCGCGGTGTAGGTCGCGGATCCGGGGGGCTTGGGAGACAGTCAATTGAAAGCATCTCAGAGCGGATGGACTTTTGGTCTTACCGGAGCCGCGGGTGCAGCCTGGGAGTCGGCCATTCTGGCTTGCGCACGACCTGGTCGCGGTGACTGCCCTAGAGATTGGAGACTCTAAACGGAGGCTATAACCGCATAAGAGTCGACAGAGACGTTGCCCTGGAGAGAGTCTGCCCCGGACAGAGATTCAGCTGCTCATATGATGAAGAGACTCTTCCATCGAGAAAAAAATCCCGATGTTGTCTCCGATAAGGAAACGAGCTGGCGATAACGGGCCGGCTAAACCACGGGCCGATGGTAAGCTCCCGAGGTCCGTTCCAGATGAACTCTTAGTTGCTCAGGAATTCAGGAACAGACAGACAGGACGTCCTTTGGAATTGGGTTTATTCTTTTGTATAGGTAGGCCAGGACAGATTTTAGATCATCGTGATATGGTAGTGGTAACCATCTCCTATCTGCTCCAAATCTCTTGTTTTGAGGTGGCCCTCTGGCAGTAAAGCAAACTATTGCATCTTGACTACAGTTGAGGTTACCTATCACAGAAGCAAATGAACGAATTAAGACGACCTTGAGCTTCCACAAGTCTGCTGACAGTTGTGTCCTGCGTCTAGGAAGGTACACCGACAGTGAGCCCGAAAATGGTGTTGCACAGCTTGAAACTACTATGGAATGCCTCGGATATATGGCCAACATTATCTGAGGTAGGGCACGTAGACGGAAAGGGGCCACGCCTTTCTTAGGAAAGGCTCATGTTCGCTTGTCCTCTTGCAACCAACCTTAGAGAGGAGGCGGGTTGATTACAGCCACAAGCCTTGGCTTCTCCTAATACATGTAGGAGTGAACGAGTAACACAGCAGCTCGTCCACCTATTACCCATGTAAAGTACCTAGTTAAGGTATTTCAGAGGGAAACACTCGAGTGTATGTATGGGCAGAAACAACCAACCGCACACAAGTGGGTGGATGGTGGAAGTGACGCACAGGCCATATTGACCCCTGGTGAAAGCTAAAACATCCTAACCTCAATCCACGCCTCGCTAACAATTTCCATCTCCTCCCTTGTCACTTTCAGGGGTCGTCGACCTCCTTCCCACGTCGCAGCGAGCAAAAAATAACAGACGCTGGTGCACCTCCGCCCTGAGCTCGCTTAATGTTCGAGTTTCCCATACAATATACACTGTCTTTTCAGTAAACAGTGCGGCAATCTGAAGGCGAGGCGGACGCGAGGCAAGAAGCGCTTCCACCCACCACACGTCGCGTCTTCTTGTAAGTTACCTGTGCCGTGCCCCTCTCTGATATCGATTACCCCGAATTCGACTCCTGACCGGCGCAGTTTGACTTCGGGCATCGAACTTAGCCTGCCCCGCGACCAACAGTCCTCAAGCTGTTGGAAACAAGCGCCTTGGGAGCGACTCGGTCGACTTGTACCAACATCTCGGTGGTAATCGACCTGACCAACAGGTCCGCCCACTACCAACCCTCGCTGTGCTGTCCTGCAACGATCCTCCACGCCTCTCCACGCCTCTCCTCACCGCCGCAGGCCCACTTCGCTCCCACCTCGCCCTTTCCGCCCCTCGACCGTTTGTTGCCCAACCTCCAGTCTCCTTCTTTCTATCACCACGCGAGGTTTCTGCCGAAGCGAGCTGCCCGAGAACGCGAGCAACCATGGACAACCAGGGCAACCGACTGTACCTCAATTTCGACAACAATGGCGGGAGAAATGGCGACCGATTGGCGACGCCGAGCGACAGCAGAGCATATCCCACCACGCCCTCGACCTTCCCTCAGCCCGTGTTTCCCTCCACCTCGGGCCAGCCGCCTTCCTCCTCGTCTGGCCTGTCCGCACAGCCAAACCAGTATGCCACGGGCTACACGCCGGCTGGATACTTCATGCAGAACCAGTACCCTTCGCAGTACCCTGCGCAGCCCCCGGCATCGTCCCGCGGCGTTCCCCAGTACGATGGAGCTGCTGAGCATTCATACCTTCAACCCCGCTCTAACACACCTGGCAGCAACGACCCTAATACCGGACTCGCCCACCAGTTCTCTCACCAGAACCTCGGGGGTGCCGCTCGTGCTTCGCCCTATGGAGGCCGCGGTCCTTCCCCTGCACAACGTCCACGGACGGCGGGGGCCAGTGCCCAGCAGACTAACTACAGCTACTTGAACGCACCGCCTCTGCCGGGTGCCTCTGCGTCTTCCGGGCCCGAGTTTCAGCCTGCGCCGGAGCGAAACCCCGATAAGTACGGTCCTAATGCCAATAACAACCAGAAGAAGTGCTCGCAATTGGCTGCGGACTTCTTCAAAGACAGCGTCAAGCGTGCGAGGGAGAGGAATCAGCGGTGAGTCAGTAATCTTTTGCTTTGTCGGGACAACTAGGCCGCCGAGATCGCTCTTCTCTACATACCTTGTGGAGACAGATTCCGCTGACGCCGACTTGAATGCAGACAGAGCGAGATGGAGCAGAAGCTTTCCGAGCCAAATCAGTCGCCTTCGAGGAGAGAGCAAATCTGGTCTACCGGCGGTCGTCGTGAGGGTAGTTACCTCCGCTTCCTGCGCACCAAGGATAAGCCCGAGAATTACACGACCATCAAGATCATTGGCAAGGGTGCTTTCGGCGAGGTCAAGCTCGTGCAAAAGAAGGCAGACGGCAAGGTCTACGCCATGAAGTCTCTCATCAAGACTGAGATGTTCAAGAAGGACCAGCTGGCGCACGTTCGAGCAGAGCGAGATATCCTCGCCGAGTCCGACAGCCCTTGGGTTGTCAAGCTGTATACCACCTTCCAGGACGCAAACTTCCTTTACATGCTGATGGAGTTTTTGCCCGGTGGTGACTTGATGACGATGTTGATCAAGTACGAAATCTTCTCAGAGGATATTACGCGGTTCTACATAGCTGAGATTGTGTTGGCGATCGAGGCTGTCCACAAGCTGGGCTTCATCCATCGGTAAGACTCGCAAGCCTGCAACAGGTCTGGGCCTTCATCGTCACAAGCCCTGCTAACATTGGCCTCAGCGACATCAAGCCAGACAACATCCTGCTGGATAGAGGTGGCCACGTTAAACTGACCGATTTCGGTCTGTCCACTGGCTTCCACAAGCTGCACGACAACAACTACTACCAGCAACTGCTCCAAGGGAAATCTAACCGCCCTCGTGACCGTAACTCGATCGCGATCGACCAGATCAACCTCACCGTGTCCAATCGCGCTCAGATCAACGACTGGCGACGAAGCAGAAGGTTAATGGCGTACTCGACTGTTGGCACGCCTGATTATATTGCACCCGAGATCTTCACTGGCCACGGCTACAGCTTCGACTGCGACTGGTGGAGTTTGGGCACTATCATGTTCGAGTGTCTGATCGGTTGGCCGCCGTTCTGTGCCGAAGACAGTCACGATACGTATCGCAAGATTGTCAACTGGCGACAGAGCTTGTACTTTCCGGACGATATCCAGCTAGGAGTTGAGGCTGAGAATCTTATTCGGAGGTATGCACTCCTTCACCCTTCTTACCCGACGCCCTCGACGTCTTGACCTGGACCCTGATTGACGAGCTGCTAATCTCCGTCTCACAGTCTTATCTGCAACTCTGAGAATCGTCTCGGTCGTGGCGGAGCACACGAGATCAAGAGCCATAGCTTCTTCCGCGGGGTGGAGTTCGACTCGCTGAGACGGATCCGGGCCCCCTTCGAACCACGTCTTACCAGTAACATCGATACGACGTACTTCCCCACGGACGAGATCGATCAGACCGACAACGCCACACTGCTCAAGGCTCAGCAGGCGGCTGTTGCTGCACAACAACGCGGCCAGGTCGAGGAGAGCCCAGAGATGAGCCTGCCGTTCATTGGATACACGTTCAAGCGGTTTGATAACAACTTCCGCTAGACGTTTCTGTTGGCAACCCTTAGCTCCATGGCATGATGTTGTTGGGCCTTGTGCTTTGTCAAACAGTGTTCCTCTTCGCCCTGATCTTCGACAGCATCGTGCGGAGGCTAAACAACGTTGCATTGGGTTCTCTTGGTGGCACTGGTTTCTCATCGTTGATTCTCTCTGGGTCAAACCATACATGTAACCATCTCGATCTCTTTGCGTTTGTGAAAGTTTGCCCGCATGCTGTACCCGGTCCGTCTTCAAGTTTCGTTACACGGAGGTCTCGCGGGAACAGTACTGCCTTTGCACGCGCATACACCAACAACGGGCAGAGGCATCTTGTATCGATACGGGCAATGAGCAGCTCTAGTGTTGGCGATACCGCAGACTACTGTGGCCTAGCACCCTCAATCAAGTCCAATGACTGACTGACATTGGCTGTCACTGGCCTCGACGCATCACTCATATACTGGGAAGTTTCATGGGATCAGAAGAAGACTTTGGTTAAGCCCTGGATTGTATGTTGCCTTGAGTTGGAACTAGGTCAAGTCGGTAGACGATGATACATGGGTACGGCTGGCATTGTGTCCCTCCCTCGGAAGTTGCATCAATTGCATAAAGGGTATCATTTGGCGACTCTTTATCTCCCTTCGCCTCGAGATGGCTAAATACCTTACAACAGTCTGGACATGCTCCCGCCCCGTTCTCTGAGCTATGCTCGTGCCCGTGCAGCAACAGATGCAGCCTCATCCTGATGTGTATTGTCAGCCAAGCTGCCTTGGGTATGATCTTGGTATGAGACCATACACTCTGTTCCCAGTCGTTCGTGGCCGTAGCGGAGATATGCTGCTTCGGCCAGGCTCCGTCCGTATCTTGAGATGAATGGCCAATGACTTTTCTCTTAAGCTACGAAATCCAAATCCCTTGTGTCGCAACGAAAACCTGGTAGGCGCATATGTCTGCGCCTAGGATGAGCCGCTGCCGGTAGTATAGATAGAGCCCCTCGACTGGCGAAACCCATGTGATCCCACTCTCAAAACGCCCGTACGCGCCCTAACTCTAATGGACTTGAAGCCAGTTCCCAGAACACCTCCTCACCTCCGACCCGTCAGGCCCGGCGCGGCATTGAACCTCTCCTCGCGGTCGGTCATGAACATGACCTGGATCCAGTACTCCTTGGAGTCCGGGTCCCAGAAGTCGAACTGCCTGTCCTCGCGCTTGTCCAGCTCGCGGGCGGGGATCTTGAACCCGCAGGTCTCGTACGGCTCGGCCGCGACGAGCAGGTACTGGAAGTTCTTGTCGGGCTCCTCGACGTGCTGCGAGAAGGCGCTCATGACCTGCCACTTGGGCGTGACGTCGGGCGCGATCTCCGGGTACTGCAGCTGGAAGAGCAGGCCCTGCTGCCGCGTCACGGGGTCCCGGATCTTGGTGATCTTGTAGCCGGGCCGGCCGATCTTGACGACGTTGCGCTTGGCGCCGCCGAGGCCCAGGGCGCCGAAGCCGGCGCCGACGACGCCCACGGGGAGGCCCGTCTGCGGGTCGATGTTGGCCTTGCCCTCGCGCTGCTCCTTGGCGGCGCGCCGCGCCAGGTTCGTCTGGTGCTTCTTGCCCTGGGTGTGGGCAAGGTATGACCCTTCATTCTGGTGGACAGTGAGGCAGAGCCGGCACTCGTAGGAGCCAACGTGGTTCTTGAAGAAGTACGGGTCCTTGTCGAGGTCGATGGTCTCGAGGGCGAGTTTGCGCAGTCGCTCGCGGCGGGCGGCGTTGGTGGCGGAGCTGGAGGCCACGCCGCCGCCGCCGAATTTGGAGCCGGCTCGGTTCTGGTAGTCCATCGTGTCGATGGGAGAGGACGGGCTGGTTGCTTCGTGCCGACTGTGATACTATCGATGCAGAGATCTCTTGTGCTTGGAGGCAATGGATGGGAAAGTTTGGCGAAGTACTGATTGCCGAGTGTGCGATAAGATAAGAGTCAGGTGACTCAGCACGTGGGTCTGTCACGCAATCCTGCCTCCAACAAACACCATCGACGACGACGCGCCGACTTTATCTTAAAAATAATTTCTGATCCTTTCTATTATCATTGCGGCTATCCGAAGGCTTGATACCGTCTCGAACCGTATATCTTGCTAGATGACAGAAAACGTACTGGTCGCGATAGTCTTGTCTAGAGGTAAGGCCTAACTGGTCAGATATCGCTACTCAATGATGGAGTTGTTTGCCCCAGTACAGCAATTCGGAAAGACGAGAGAGTGATGTTTCCAAAGTGTCTGACGGCAGGTTTCTGCTCAACTCCCTTCACAGACTGGTAGCACTCGAAAACTGCTACAGGATGCGGACTAAGCTCTCGTGCCTGTCCAGGAACGCGGAAACACGATCAACAAATCTGTCGAGCTCTTCCTGAGGAGTCCCCAGCACTAGAGCAATGCTGCCTCTTCTGGTGATCCAGAAGCCGTCCTCCATCATTTCATACCAAAAGAGCTCCTTCAGGGTCCAGTCTTCCGGACCCTCCCTCTCGATGGTCTGTAGCCCTGCTTCAGTGAAGTGGGACGCAAATACCGTTCCTATGCCGCTGAAACACATCTTTGTGCCCTTGGTAACCTCGGCCAAGCGGTCGAGGAGGCGGTTGCCGACTTCGTTGAACTCAGTGCATACCTCCGGGGGATAGATCTTGGAGAGGCCGGCATGACCAGCGTACATGGCCAGGGAGTTATTGTTGAAGGTGCCGTGGTGCTGGAGGGTCGGCGTTGCTTTGCTTCCTGGGCGCGGATCATACACTGCCATGACGTCGGCCCTGCCGCCGAAGGCACCGAAGGCGAGTCCGCCCCCGAGATACTTGCCGAAGCTCTTGAGATCGGGGTTAAGGCCGTATATGGAGGCGAGTCCGCCGGGCGCGACGCGCGATGTCATGACCTCGTCTAGGATGAAGATGACACCGGCCTGTTGGGACGTGTTAGCCATGTGCAACATCTGTACATCAATCGCTTCCCCCTCTCACCTCCTTTGCGGTCTCCTCGATAGCCTTCAAGAACTCGCTGGTCGCCTGAATTGCTCCAGGCGCGCCCTGCATTCCCTCTAGCAGTACAGCGGCGACATCCTCCTTCTTGATCGCTTCTCGGGCGCTGTCGATGTCGTTGTACCGCGCGACGATCCAGTCATCTCTGTCGACATTGTTCGGTGCCGGAACTCCTCCTGCGAACGTGAAGCAGCCACCATGGTAGCCGCCTCCGAACACAACGATCTTTCTTTTCCCGGTGAAAGCCCGGGCAGCGGCCAGAGCATGAAGATTCGCCTCCGTCCCGCAGTTGGTGAAGCGAACCCTTTCGAGCTTGAACCTGGCGCAGATCCCGCTCGCATGGACATGCTCCTGGGCGATTGTTGCACCGAGGTTAATGCCGACGTTGTTCAGGACCGAGATGATGGATTCCTTGATGACGGGGTGAGAATGCCCATAGAGGCCTGCGGTCAGCTCACCGACGAAGTCTGTGTATCTGATGAACAGTCAGAGGATGGATGTTATGAGAGGGTTGGCGCATCCACTTGCGTATGGCCGTCCTCTGACGTGACCTGATACCCCTCGCCGGACTTCATGCACACTGGGAAGGGGGCTGTATGGAGCTGAGTCCGCGTGTTCCCCCCTGGCATGCTCTCTGTTGCCAGCTTGTGAAGCTCCAGCGAGTGCTGGTTGCGACCCGTGAAGCGTTCAATGGCAGCATCGAGGGCTGCTTGGGCAGGATCGACGGTCGGGGCCTTCATCTTGGAGGGAAGCGTGTCTGGCACAGCCGCCTGGTTTGTTTGGGTAGCGCTTGGTGCCATGGTCCGTCGTTGCGAGGTCCTACTTGACTGGGAAGACGGATGAGATCAGAGTGCTTCGGCAACCTGCCCGCATATATGCAATCGACAACAACGGCGTTCAGCGTCCATGGCATGCTGACATCCGATCTTTCATCCCCCTCCCGTAGCTGCTCTTATCTCTGGTGGGGAGCTCATACTCCGTACGCTCAAGGTCTTGCGGGGCTCCCCTGATAAGCTCTCCAGGCTTATCGACTTCGTAGTGTAGCTCAGCGATTGATCTCGACCGAGATCGGCAGGCTGCGCTCAGTCGCGCTCGCAGCTTTAGCTGCCTACAATACCTGACCATTAGTTCTCATGGTGGCCTATTTGCCCGCACTATCCAGCTTCACCGATTCTCTTCGCGATGAAGTGACGGTTTAATACTTATTGGGGATAGGATCCATTATGTTTAATGGCCTGAAAATGCAAGGTACTCTAGAGCTTCCTTGACAAAAGGTTGCGGGGATCAAATGGACTACTGAACCCACCGCCATACCTCAGCTATAGCAGGACTGGAGACTCATAGTACAACCAATTTCACCTCAACGAGCAATTAAGCACCTCTTGCAGGTTGTTGAAGAGTGGGAAACAATACAGACTACAGTCGTCCCCTCCAAGATGCGGTCTTCCGAGTAAACGTGTCTGTGTCGACGCCTCAACTGACACGTCAGTACCTTGAACCATTCTAAACGTACCGGACGGCCGGGAACAACCGAGACAATTAGCAGGGTTCTGCTACTGAGTCTGCCCACTAATTCCAGGCCCTGGCCAGTCACGCAAGGCACGGAAGTTGTGCATGACTGCGGGGTTTTGGGGGAGAGCTGGAGAATCAGACCACCATCCACAAGACCGAAGCATCCCACCATAGCTTCGAGCCCCCCGGCGGCGCATTGCCGAGGCCTTGGGGTTCTTATACCTCATTCCAACCCGGCTCTGCTTACGCTTTGGCTGGCCTTTCTCGTCCTCAATGAACGTCGAGGCTAGAAAATAAGCGTCTAGTCAACAATGGCAACACAATCGTCTGGCCAGATTCTCAGTTATGGCAGCTCCAGGCTGCTGGCAGCAACATGGCACTCTGGCTGCTCCTTTGAGCTGCGAAGGCTGCTGCCCGTGGCTGCCCGAGCTGTCAGGATCGCATCGCAGCAAACCCATCAGACGAGCAGGAGTACCAGCGGCACCGCACCCTTCTCGAGACGCCAACTCAGCTACAGCACCGCCCACACAGTCCCTCTGCCAGTCAGGACTCCTAGGGCACCAGTCATTGTGCCCATTCGCCAATATTCCACACCGGCAACAGGCCAAACTTCGACTTCGACATGGACACTTCCTCCGGAATCGGAGGTGAATACACGCCCAGTCCTCATCCTTGGCGCTGGCGTCCTCGGCCGCCGCTTGGCAGTTATGTGGGCTTCCACATCCCGGCCCGTCCTGCTCTACGACTCGTCGCCTGCGGCGTTGAGATCAGCGGTGGAGTACATATCCGACGTGCTCGGCGTCTTGTGCTTCAATGAAGATACGCACCCCGGTCACGTCGCGACGACCACCTACCTCCCGGCAGCGTGTCGCGCCGAGCCGGGCCCGTGGCTGGTGATCGAGGCGCTCCCCGAGGAGCTGTCGCTGAAGCGCAAGGTGCTGAGCGAGGTTGAGGCCTTGGCCCCGCGCGACTGCATCCTGGCCAGCAACAGCAGCAGCTTCCGCACGGCGGAGATGCTCGCGGCACCGGGCGGCGGCGAGGGTGCAGACGGGGTCAAGGACGGTGCGCGGCTGCTCAACATGCACCACTACATCCCGCCGCGCAACCGCATGGTCGAGCTGATGAGCTCCGGGTCGACGGCCGAGGCGGTGTTCCCGTTCCTGGCGGCGCAGATGGAGTCGGTGGGCCTGCGGCCGCTGGTGCTGCCCGCCGACGTCCAGAGCACGGGCTTCATCTTCAACCGCATCTGGGCGGCGGTCAAGCGCGAGACGCTGGCGGTGCTGGCGGAGGGCGTGGCGCGCCACCCGGCGGACGTGGACGAGCTGTTCCGGGACTTCTTCCACGCGGAGAAGGGCCCCTGCGAGAAGATGGACGAGGTCGGGCTGGACACAGTGGCCAAGGTCGAGGCGCGGTACGTCGTGGAGCGGCCGGGGATTGGCAGCGAGGAGGCGCTGGAGTGGCTGGCGAAGGAGTACGTGGAAAAGGGCCGGCTGGGCGAGAAGAGCGGGGACGGGCTGTACACCGCCGAGGAGAGGAAGGAAATGATAGCGGAGAGGGAGCTGGACGCACTGGATCCTCTGGAGGAGAGCAAGGGCGCGTGAGCTTGGTAACTTACCGGCCATGTCCTCCTAATTACTGGTTTGCTGCGCGCTGCAAGGGTCAGCTTTATCTGGAGTTATTGGCAGGCTGTGTTCCGATGAACGATGACCTGCTTGGAGAACCCAAGGTCTGTATTATTCCTGAATATAGTAGCTAGATAGCTATGGAGGACGTCCGATTGCTTCTATCCCACTGATATGCGGGCGTCTAAAGTGCGCTCGGAGCCGATGATCGATGATCGCCAGGAGGCCCCATACGTCACGACGACGAAGACACGTTCTCTCGCATCAAACATGCGTCGACGGAGTAACTCCCATCCGACTTACCCTTGAGCAGAAGTGGCATGTTTGTGCGAATGGCACTCCTCGGTAGTTGCTTATCTGCCGGGCTGCAAAAGGCCGCTTGTGCTACTCATGATCTCATATCTCGAGCCAAGGCGCGGGAAGGGCGCTCGGAAAGGCGTCGTTGACATCCACTGGAGTTATTGGCCCACCAGCCTGGAAGCAACATAAGTAGACGGGCGCGAAACTTGCTTGCGATAACATAGACACCTGGCTTCCTTGAAACTTCAGCGCTTATTCTATTCCCCAAGTGGTTTGAGATATCTCGCAGTCTTGCACGCACAATGGCCTCTCCGACGGAGTTCCCGACGCCGAAGTTCGTCACCGGCGGCTGTCTCTGCGGCGCCCTCCGGTACAGAGTCGACTTCCCCAAAGAGCATGACTTCAAGAAGATGGTGAGCCAACTCGGGCCTAATCTCTCGTGAACATATATCTCTCTGACATTATGTCTAGTCTAGCACCTGCCAGTGCACCCAGTGCCGCCGCAACACCGGCTCGCTCTTCTTCCCCTGCCACAGCGTCGAGCCGGCCTCCGGCTTCACGTGGTTGACCCGCGGCCCGGAGCCGCAGTCCTTCAGCCAGCCACCGGCACAGTTCCGGACGTACTCGGCGTCGCCGGGCCGCTACCGCGGCTTCTGCGACACATGCGGCTCATTCATCACGTATCACAAGGACGGCAGCGACGGCCTCTCGGTGCTGGTGGGCACGGTCGACCCGCTGTATCTCTGGGGCGAGGGAGCCGACGGGACGACGGAGGTGGAGGGCCAGGTCGTGCCGCGGGAGGGGTATGGACTGGCGCTGGTGGGCGGATTCGGGAGCAATGAGTTCTGTGGGAATGAGATCAAGGGAGTGACGGATGGGCTGCCGCTATTGGGGGTTGGGAGGGGACAGAGGTTTGAGGGCGATATGGATGCGTAAGGGGAATGAGATCAAGAGAGTTGGAGTTCTACTCTATAGTTAGTCTGAATCTAATGCCGAAATGACAATGAGCGCGACAGCTTCCAAGTTCCGACACCAAGCCCCCAGTCTCAAGGGTTACCTGCTACCGCCAGCCACATGCGCCTTGGACTATGCCGACACCTCCCGAAATCCCAGATACATCACGACGCCAGAAAATGAACAATAATGGAAGACTGCCAGGCATTGAATATCTCAAATCTCATGAGAAGGAGTCAGTTCCGCTCATTATCTCATATTCAGCCTCACAACTGCATTCCCATCCGAGCTTGTGCTGCCGGTGCTCTCACCCCCCGAGCTCTGCAGCCTCCCACCCCCGTCCTCGGGTTCCGGTCCCTCCTCCGGCTGCCTCACGTAGTTGTCCGGCCTGTTATTGACCTCGCTCGCCTTGACGGCGTTGTACTTCTTGAACGCCACCTCCACGAGCAGGCCGACCTCCCTCCTGTCCCGGCCCACCACCCCGGCCGCCAGCAGCGCCTCCGTCTCCTCGATCCAGTCCCGCAGCCGCCGGTAGCCGACCTCGTCCTTGCGCAGCCGCTCCGGCTGTCCCTGGCCCTTCGCCAGCGCCAGCAAGCCGGCCACCACGGTGTTGGCGGCGCCCAGGAGGGTGATGGCGCGGGCGTGGCGCGCCGCGGACGGGCCGAGCGCCGTGAGCGCCGCGCCGAGGACCACCTGCGCGACGTGGCAGGTGTAGAGGACCACGGAGACCACGGCGTGCTGGATGCGCTTGGACCGCTGCTGGTGGATGACGGAGGCGTAGATGCCCGTGGCGGCGCGGCGACCCTCCTCGAGGGCGGGGCCGCCGTCGCCGGAGGATGGCAGGGGCTGGCTGATGCCGAGGGCCTGCCGGAAGATGAGGAGGTTCTCGTCGTTGGGGCCGGGAGGGTGCAGGCCGGCGGGCGCGGGCCAGGAAGTGTCAGTATCGGCTTTGGGTAATTGCGGCGTTTGTGACTGTGGGCCCTCGTGGTCCGGTTGATTCTTCCGCTGCTGGCGGGGCTCACCAGAGGCTGTCCTGGAGCGATCGGTGGAGGATGGCCTATTGGCTGATGATGAGTCGGATGTGTTCAGGGGTTGGGCGTCGGAATCAGCGAGCAGAGGCGAGGATTCCGTCGGTTCCGACATGGTGCAGGGACTGATGAGGCCGCAAATGCCGCCAACAGCAAGGATATCAAACGTCCCTCAATATATCTGACTTCGCGTGGATTACTGAGGATGTGAGGGACAGTCTCGAAGTCTTTCTCTCTCTAGAAAGGAGCAGCGCAAAGAGGAGTCATGGTGACCCCCTGACGGTGACGAGAGGCCACCAGGCTTTTATTCCAATCTTTAGAGGCAGCCATAGCGGGTCAAACCGAGACATTGGTCGCCTCACATGAGGTGGACTTATCTGCGGTTTCTGCCTTCATGGCGTTCCAATGGTCACCTGCACATGTTGGTGATAAGGCATTTCAAGGCAGATCACAGACTCAGCCCTGCAGGGTAGCACTGGTGACGCGGACAGCTGGGCGCTAGCCAGGTTGCCGAGAGACAACTTCACACCCTTACACCGTCCGATCAGCCCTATAATTGGCCTGCCAAGCTCCATTTAGGTGGGTGGTGTGTAAGTTGCTGCAACTGCGGCCCGCAGGCTTTTCGGCAGTGCGCGCGTAAATAAAGTGTGGCTCAGGGGCATTTCCTCCATCACTGGTCAGCGTGTAAAGCTGACATGCCTTTGCTTCACATCAGTTATCAAGAGATCTGCATATTTCCGATTTAAAGATCTGACATGATCACTCTGATATGATATATCCTCGAAGCTCGGTGCAGATATGCTCTGTGTTGATGGACTCTGATTCTAGCTTGTCTTCTGTCAGAGGCGTTCTGTGTTTCGGGTAGTTAGGACGAACATCCGAGCCTTCCAGCATGTTCTCGGTACTGATGACAAGGAAAGGGTGAATCAATATAACCTGGGGCAGAGAGGATGTCCGGTAAAGGTTCTCAATTAGATGTGCAACGACCCGGGTCTGCTCACAAGTCCGCCTATTCAGAAATCCTCCCAAGGTACGGAAGATTCCAGGATGCTGAGCCAACAGCGCAATGAAGTCCCAACAGTGATGAGGTAGACCACTCAAATCACCCTCCTTCGCCTTCATCAAGATTCCAGTACCTCGTCGGGGACATCACAGATCACCTCCGAGCGAGCCAGCACCCTCATGGTCCCAGCGAGCTCCGGGTCCTTCAAGCAGTTGATGATCTTGCCCACGCCCGGCGCCGTGGACAGGTGGACAGTAGGCTCCTTCCTCGGTGGCCCAAAGTCCAGCCTCTTCCTGCTCTTCTTCTCGTCGAACTTCAGCCCGGTCTCGGTGTAGAACACCAGGTACTGCCCGTCCATCCTCTCCCGGAGCAGGACGTCCATCTCGTCCGCGAGCTTAACGAGGCGTGACGCCGCCTCCGCCGCTTCTTCGAGCTGCGAGTCTTCCAGGGCGCCCGGGTAGTACGAGGCCAGGATCTCCTCCACGATGTCGGCCTTGGTCACGGCCTGGCTGCCGCGCTCGACGAGCCACTGGCGGACAAACCTGACCGTCAGGTACCGCCACGTGTAGAACGCCTTGAGGGTAGGGACATCGTTACGGTTGTAGATCTCCCCTGAAAAGAACACCCTTTGTCAGGATTCCTGTCCCTCATGGAAACTGGTGCGGCTCTGTAAATCTGGGGAAGGTCACTTACCTTGAATCGCATTGATCACGGGTCCGACCTCCCTGCCCCCGTCCCAGAGCGACGCCTCCAGCGCGAACACCGTCCGGCACAGCGTGTCCCATACGTTGGCCTCCAGCAAGGCGGGGGCCATGATCGGCTGCCGCGCCATCAGGTGCGCCTTGTGCGTCAGGTGACGAAATGGCGTGAAGGAGCTACTCTTGACATATCGTTCCGGCAACTCGCTCGGCAGGTGGTTCGAGACGAAGAGGCGAACCGCTGTGCGCAGGCCGAACCATCGCTCCATGATTATTTCCTCAGTTGCTGCTGTGTCCTCCCCGAATTCAAAGTCGTCTGGGAGGTCTGCGTAGGCGGGGCTGTCGGTGCGTCTGCGCTTTGTTCCGCGGTCGGGTGTTGAGCCTGTACCTCCGCCGCGGAGACTGGGATCGGGGATGAGGGATGACATTGTTTCTGTTTCATGTGTTAAGATTATATTGAGGGGCGATTGGCCTGTATTCATAGGGAAAGCGGGCAAGAGGTCGTTCGGGGCAGTGGCTAGGATGCATAGATATATACCGTGAAACTCGTCAGTCTCGAATCAGGCAGAGAGTCGTAGAACCTCAGAAACACAGAAACTTCTTCGAATTACTATTCATAAGGACCCTCCGATAGACACAGTCAATTAAGCCTGACGCGACGACTTTTCTTTTGTCCTGTTGACGAGACCTGAAGACAAAGGACAGCACCTTCGTGATGTTCCCGCCATGCGTCTGTGCGATAACAAAGGGGCAGTTCCGGCTACAGTAGAAAGAGACACCGGATGCGGTCATATTAACATGTAAGAACAAGTGATTGTAAAGCGAGGATGGTTTAAGACCGGAATCTTCCACGGTGGGTGTCCTACGCTCTCCTTGGCCGGAGAAAGTCCGCGCGGAAGGCGTAATCGCGGCGAGACACCAGCTCTCAGCCCGGAGTTCCCATGGGAGGCCACACTATTATAACTTATTTCCCCTTCACAATAGCTCTTCTTTCAGACATTAGACTATCTTACGTCCATAACTGGTCTGGCTTCTCCGGGCGTAGTATACATCGGCAATACAGGTCCACTGTCGCTTCGCAACTCACATAGTCTACGCGAGCAACAATTCAAACCTGCCTAGAGTGCGACCGTGAATTTGTTTCCCTGCCTAACAACTGCTCTCAATGTGCTCAATCCCACCCTTGAGATCGTTCTCGACAGGGCCTTGCCCATGAGAGGTCTCATCGAAGACGTCAATCCTGGCCTTGCGCCACTTGCGGGGATGTAGCCCAGACTCCTCAAAGAGGTAGTCAATCTCACGGAAGGTACGATCCTTAGTCTCCGGTAGACGGAAGATGCACCAGATCCAGATGAGGGCATTGGTACCCGCCTGTTTGGGTCAGAATCATGAGAGGCATCGCAGACAAAGGCGGACTCACAAACATAAAAGCCGTCTTGGCACCCAGGTTCCACGAGCCGCCTGTGAGCATCTTGGGAATGAGTACGTTGGCGACGAGCCCCGACAGGTTGAAGGCGACACGCGAGAGCGAGATCATCTTGGCGCGGAGCTTGCTCGAAGGAACCTCGCCCTGCTCTTATCAGTAAGGCCTATAGTGGAAGGAGAAAATGTAGATGTGCTCACGATGATAGTGTACGATGAAGGCGCAACGGTCGCGATGTATACGACGCTCGACACGAGAAGGAGGGAGCCAATCGCGTTCGAGACGGCAGTGCTCTGCTTGACACACCCCAGAATGCCGATCGCAAACAGGAACACGTCGCTGATGATGAGGCCGGTGGTGAAGATGGTCGCGCGGCCGAACTTGGTCATGAGCCAGATGCAGAAGAGCCCGAAGGTGAGATATTGGGAGTTGAGGATGAGGTTCAAATCAAAGGCTCCCTGCTCCGACAGACCGGCTTGCTCTAGAAACTGAATGGTCTGCACGTTGATACCATTGCCGCCCCAGGTTTGGGCCATCTGGACGATGCAGACCTGGAAGTATAAGTATTGGCTTCTGTACTTGGGGTCTTGTTACTTCTCACAATCTCCGTACGCCAAAGGTTCTTGCCGCGAAAGCACTCGCCGTAGGTGCTAGACTTGTTGATTTCCATCTCCATCTTGTTGGTGTAGTCGATGAGGGCGAGCGTCTGTTCGATTTCCTCCTCAGTGGTGTTGCTGTTCCGAACACGACGCAGGGTAGCGCGAGCGTCCTCGAGGCGGCTCTTACGAACGAGAAAGTAGGGGGACTCTGGTGCGAACAGGAAGCAGATCAGGAGCGGAACAGGCCAGACAAACTGAACGAGGAAGGGCAAGCGCCATGCTGGAGGATGAACCATGTCAGTGACGGTGTTCTAATGACGCTGGCAAGTTCACACTCACCCCACTGGCCCGGGAGATTGAGGCATGCGCGGATGATCAAGGAGCCGATGAAGAAGCCAAAACCCCAGCAGATCCCGATCCATGCAGTGACAAACGGACGAAGGCAGGTCGGCACCATCTCGGAGGAGTAGGCAATGCAGCCAGTCTGGAAAGCACCCCAGGGGATGCCTGTCACTGTCAGCAGAGGCGCTGGTGCAGTCTGTACTTCGAAGCTTACTCACCGCACAAGACCATAGCGGCAACCATCATACCGAGGTTCTTGGCGAAGGCGAAGAGGAAGAGGGAGCCGGTGAGCATGACCATCATGCCGCTGAGGATCGGCTTCCATCCAAATCGGTCGGCAAGGACGCCAACAATCGCAAGACCGATAAGCTCCCCGACAGCCATCGCCTGTTGGATCCCGGTCTGCCACTTGGCTGATATTTCGAGGACACCTTTGTCGACCGTGCCAAACTGCTCCTTAAACTGGTCCTGGCCGTAGAAGGAGGTCGTCTATACCTGATCAGAAACTGCGTTTCACTCATTTGCCCCGTGCTAGGCGGGTGTATGTGCCATTCAAGACTCACCGAAGTCGCGTCACACGCCTGCATGGTCAGGGTGAACGAGAAGACACAGGCCCAGAAGACGGCCTTCCGATACTTGGAGATGGCCTGGAGCCAGGTGAGAGCGTGGTCAGCAGCGTTGGCGGCATGGGCGCGCTCGAGAAGTGAGGTCTCGCGCTGGCCGGGGGCTGCATCATCTTCTTGGACGTGGGGCTCCAGCTGTTTGGACATGTTGACGATCCTTGCTCGAGGAAAGCGGTAGTGTTGCGAGAGAGATGTGGGTGCACTCGTCCTCTTCCAGTGAGCGGCATGTCAGTCAACCATCGCTGGGGGGATACAGGGTAAAAGTAGACGATGTTCCTCATGCCCGAAGCCTTTCAGAGTAGGTATACCCCTTGGCGCTCACGGTCACGACAACTTCCACACCTGGAAGCCATCCAAGTCATACAAAGCGCCCCGAGGCGAAGCTCGCCAAAGTCCCTAGACAACAACGGATGGCTCCGCCCCCGCAGTCTAGACCCCTTCTCTCTTCTCCTCTTCCCGCGATTGCGGGGTTAGCGCCAATGTGCACGAGAGGAGGCATCGAACCTGTGAGCCGAGATGCCGCTTGGAGACGTCAATACGGTAGCCGACACTCTCCGGTGTGCTGTGGCCCTTATCGCCCTGCAGCGTGACTTCTCCTGGATACCTCTTTCTGCTGAGATGTAGTTGCTCGCCTAATTCTCGATTGGTTCTGATTTGCTCATGTGTGCCCCTGCATTCCACAACTGGGATGAGCGGCGACGGCGGTGGCTGGATTCAAATGCATCTCAACGCCGCCTACCAGCCGCCCAGCAGTCAAGGACCAGCTAATTCGACGGTGACGCTGTTCTCCCGCCAACGCTGCACCGTCCTTCCCGGGAACCTCTAGTCGGTACCATCTCTCATCATGATCAAGACAACGGCAACCCCCACGGCGTACGTCTACGTCGGCAGCTTCGTAATGCCAAAACCGGCGGAGCACGAGGGGCTACATGTCTTCCGCGTTGATTCAAATACCGGGGCGCTGACTATGGTCGCGTCGCACGTCCCCGGGTTGAATGTGGGCAGCTTTGCCGTCGACGCCAAGCGTGGCGTCCTGTACGTGGCCGACGAGGTAGCGAGCACCGACGAGTTCCGCAAGCAGCACGGGGTGCCTGGCGGCGGAGGTGGCCGAGTGTACTCCTTCTCAATCAACCAAGCGACGGGCGACCTAAGAGAGCTGGGTCACTGGCCAAGCTACGGCACTCAGCCGGCCGGGCTGGCCCTCGACGCGAGTGGGAATTTTCTTGTTGTCTCTCACTTCACGAGCCGCACTACAACCACAAAAGTCACCGGAGACGCCCGGTCGGGCTACCGGATCGAGCCGCGTTACGACGACGCAACAACTGTTCTATTCCCCCTGGACCCCGCCGGTTGCCTCGGCGAGCCGTGCGACGTGCACGTCCATGCAGCTCCCGGCGCGGCGCCGCCCCCGTGCCTGCACTCGGTGTCCCTATCACGCGACGGCTCGTTCTTCATCGAGTGCGATATGGAAAAGGACCAACTGGTGACCTTCGCCGTCGACTCCGCGTCGCGGTCACTGCGCCTGCAAGGCATATACGACGCTGACCTAGGGAGCGGACCGCGGTACTCAGTCTTCCACCCTACGCTTCCCGTGTTCTACGTGAACTACGAGTATCGGCCGGTGATCGAGGCGTTTGCATATCGCGAGGGCGGATTGTTCGAGTCGGTGGGCACCGTTGGCGTCCTACCGGACGGGCTGGAGGGCGGGCCCGGAATCCTACTATCTGACCTGCGCGTCCATCCGTCTGGTAGGTATATATACACGCTCGTACGGGGCCACAATGTCGTCAGTGTCTTGGCGGTTGATGGCGAGACCGGTCGGCTGCGGCGCATCCAGACTGCTGCGCTGGAAGGGCTTTCACCAAAGGGATGTGCCCCCAGTCCTGACGGTCGGTTCCTGTACGTCGCGGTGTCGGTTACCAATGAGGTGCAAGTCTGGAGCATCGGAGACGACGGACTTATCGCGCCGACCGGGCAGACGGTATCCGTCCCGCGCCCCAGTGCGATCACGATAATCAACATGACAACAATGGGAGTAGACTTGACATAGACTTCTGCAAAGCGCTGCTCGAGGATTTAGTATGGCTATAGATATTTCATTGTTCAGTAATGATAGAATTATATCTCCAAGGTATAGCGGTGTTAGCTGAGGTGTAACGTGTGCAGCGAGCTGTTGATGATATAATTAGGTAGTTATGCAGTTTGGTCAGAGACGCGACGATCAATTACACACATAAGAATCTTTAACAAAGTAGACTGTAAAGACTCTATCAACTTGTGTCTAAAGCGTGGTCTATAGTCTTGGTAGTCCGGCCAATGAATAAACTAGTCGTTCATACGGCCAGGCGATGAGGACCATGAATCAAAGCATCTTTCCGATAAGACTGAGAACCAGTCGGCTACATTCCTTGATGCGACAAAGCTCCGTTTAGGGTATATCACTCTGGCCGTTACTACAGTTCAGGCATAACGTTGCTTCGGTCCCCAAGCTTCTTAGAGCGAACGCCTGCCGAGGCGACGATCGCCTAAGTAGGCGGGCGTCCTCGTACCCGGGGCTAAATCCCTAGCGAAGCACACCGCACTTGGGCACGCCTTCGAGGGGATGAAGCCAGCCGCAGCTCAAGCTAGTCCTGACACTCTTCATTGCATGTATGCTTCCGGGGCTAACTCCAACTTAGTAGCAACGAAGTCCCCGATGCGCTCTCTATAAGTGATCCACCTCGGCCCTTCATGATACCATCCTATCAATGCAGTTATACATAGAAAATACCACAGTGACAACGCCCAAACACCCAGCATGGCATCTAACGAGAACGCTGATGACGTATATCCGCCAATTCCGGTGTACGGCGGTGAGGGCACATCTAGCTGCTAACCCACGATGATATACGACGTCGACGGTGCTGATCTTTTTTGTTACTTACAGGACGGTGGACCCCGCCAAAAAGCCTACTCGACTGCTACAACCACATGTGGATTGACACGGACGTCTGGGAGCTGCCTGAAAACATCACCTACGAGCTATACAGCCAGCCCACGCGCGGCCCTGGCCAACAGGGCTCGTACCTTGTTGTCCTGCCGCCGGGTTATGACGATCTCGACATCAATGGCGATCGATACCCGGTCCTATACTGGTTGCACGGCGGTTTCTCGTGCTCGCGCCACGCGGTATGGTCGCTTCAGTTCTACGCACGCAAAATGGAGCTTGGCAAGATGCCCAAAGTGATCATTGTTGCGCCACAGGTTCGTGTGTGTTATGCTGCGCATAGTGGTGTGCATGCAGACTTGGATACGCCAGTCCAAGGGCCATTGTCATTGCCGCGGTGCTGACGCCGTCTACAGGCGTTGCCCAAGGGCCGATGGATCAACAGCTACGATGGGAGCCGTCGCCTCGGCGATATTATGCGGAACGACCTCGTGGCCGCCATCGACGAGCGTTACAGGACCATCAGGCACCCGTCTGCACGCTGGCTTGAGGGCCACTCTGCCGGAGGGTAAGTGATCCACCACCTCCCTTCACGTGCTTCTTCCACTACTGACATCGCACCAGCTATGGTGCCTTCAACCTGGGGTTCAAGTATCCTGACGTCTTCGGAGGTGCTCTGTCCTCGCTGGCCGGCTCATTCCGAACCGAGCTTGCCAAGGAAGGCGTCGAGGTCACATACGACACGTATAACGGCTCGCAGGCCTTCTTCACGGCCAATCACGCCTTAACCCTCCTGAAGGACATTCTCCAGCAGGTCAAGCACGACAAGCCCGAGCTTCGCCTACTCATCGGAGGCGAGGACGTCCGGCTCAGGGAGGCGCACGAACACATGTGGGCCAGCTTCGATGCCCTCGGCGTGCCTTACACCAAGGCCATTGTTCCGGGCGCGCCGCATACTGCTGAGCATGTTCTTGGAGGGCTCAACAACGACGGACTGAAGTTCTGGTGGGATGCAAGGGCAAAGGTTGTCGAGGCCTGATCCTGCGGCATTGCGCAATGTTGTGGTTTAACATACCTTGAGTCACTATAGAATACATTCATAATTGCTGGTGCATCAACAGCCAGATCCATCGCCTCTGTAGCTGTAAAGGCCTGCTCGATGATCACCGATGGCTTGTTCCTGCGACACCATGTTTTTTTCTCGGCATGACCTCGACATGACATACTGCAACATAATATTTTCCTTGTACCTTGCACCTGGCTATGATCAATCCTCTGGGAAAACCCAAATCATAAAACCCGGTATCACGCTGCACTTGGCGGGACTTGATCCCCGATGATGGGCCGGTCCTTTAACCACTATCACTGCATTATGAGAGCAAGCTGTCCATAGTTTCAATCCGTACGGTTTTGAGTACATACTTGTCACCGCTTTTAAAAGTTAGTCCCTTTATTTCATGTTTTCGATCTCAAATCGGAAGAAAGTCAGGTATAAGGCAAATTTACAGTCTAGATACCTCCCGACCTCTAATGCCTCTCTATCTACTTCTACTCTGGGAATGCACACATTATCTTTTCCAGCATCTATCTATACCTTTTATTCAATCTGTCTAACCTCAGCTTCCGTTGGCGCTGGACCTGTCGTCGACCCACCCCTGGCACCGTCACTAGTCGCTCCCTTCCTGCCCTTCCTCTCCGTTAACCATGCCTTGGAAGCTTCTTTCTGCTTCTCATCATCCTCTCTCCTAAGTGAATAATCCTTCACGAAGAAGACACAAAGTACAAACTGGACACCGGCGAGGGTGGTCATCATGTAATAAGTGACCTGAACGCCTTTTGCTATACAGTTCAAGGACCGGTCAGCGACGCTTCTTGTTCTCTAGGGTGGAATAGCAACGCAAAGAGTCTGAGAATAACCTAGGAGTGTAGAAAACAGATAGCGGTTGGAGAGACGAGAAGATGTGAGCGCTACAGACTTAGGAGCCGAACCTACCATATGCATTCAAAGCCTCCGTCTCTTGTTCCGCGGACAGAGACATGGAGGGAATCTTTGTTGGATCGGAGATGATTTCCGATATAAGCGACGGCGGGAAGGCAATACTCTGGAGTCTCGAACTAATACTCTAGAATCAGCATTTGATGTTTCCTGGCGAATTAGACTAGATACGCGAATAGGGCTAGGGATTTTCCCATGGCACTTACCGAACGGTGTTGTTGACAATTGCCGAACTAGCCGCAACTGCCAGAGTCGAACCCATCATCCGCAGATAGTTCCGGGCCCCGGTGACGACCGCCATCTCGTGTCTCTTCACAGCCGCCTGTATGGCTACCAAAGTAGTCTGGAGCGTTTGGCCGCTACCGAGACCGGTCAACAGCTGGAAGACAACAAGTTTTGTCGTCGATGTCGAAGGCGTAACGGTCGTGAACAAGCCAGAAGCTATCGTCCAGAGCCCATACCCAATAATCAGGTTGATCCGGTAACACGACCATTTTGAGACGAGAAAACCAGACGTGAAGGACGTGACGATCTGAGAGAGGATAAGGGGGAGGATGAGGATGCCAGACCGGAGGGCAGAGTCGCCTCGGGCGACTTGGTAGAACTGGGGAAGCTGGTAGAGGTCAGATATGAGCGATCTCCGAAAGTCGAGGGTTTAGATAGGGGAACGTTTGAGATGTGAAGAAGAGCTGGACGGCAAGCAGCGCAGTGCGGTACTAACGTAAAAAAGGTTGACAAAGGTCATGAAACCGGTAAGGAATGATGTCACGATGCAAACCGAGACGTGTGAGTTTCTGAACATGTGCACTAAGCGGATGTTAGTCCCGGAATGAGCAGGCACACTGGCTGCAGATCTTCAAACTGACGAGGTATTCTGTGTGAAGAGTCAGTGTCATGATCGATCTGTCACCCTTCTACAATAACTTACAAGGGCAGCCTGGCCAATCTGAACTCCACAAACAAGAAGACAAAGATAAGCCCTACGCCGATGAGAAGAGGTGCTAAGACAGAAGCTGATGTCCAGGAGTACCGCGTGCCGGCCCTGTAGCACAGCCAGTCAGTGTTATCTTAAGGATAAGAGTATTGGGGAGAGATGTACCATGAGATTGAAAGCAGAATTGCGATGGATGCAGCGAAGCTAATAAGACATCCCCACCCGTCTATCTTTTTGATTTTTTGCACCATATCGCCTTCAACTCTCTTGAGGGGCAAAGCAAAGCCGACGATGACCATGGCAGTGGCAGAAAGGGGGATGCTGATGTACTATCTGATGTCAGCTACAAGAAACTGCACTAATAAAGGGTAATACGCGAGCCGTGTGGCTGGGGAGGTCCTGTACGGGAGAAAAGGAGGAATTGAACATACAAAACACCACCTCCAAGAAACTTTCTCCGTGAATAAACCGCCGATTAAGGGGCCGATCGCAGTGGCGATGGCAACTACGACACCGATAATCCCCTGATACTTTCCCCTGTCCTTGAGGGAGACGACGTCGGAGACGACAATGCTGACAGTCGTAACGATGCCTCCACCGCCAATACCAGCGACGGCGCCTGTGGCATTCCTCGTATATTAGCAACGAAGAATCCCTGATGGTGTGTGGCACGACCTACGTGACACTATAAGCATGATCATGTCTCTCGATACGCCGGATAGGATGCTTCCGAGGAGGAAGAAGGAGAGCGATCCAAGGAGAATGACCTGTAAGATATCAGCCCTGGGCGCCAACAACCGAAAGGTACGGCGAGCACATCGAAAATGACGAGAGGGGCAAATATAGCGGGGGTTATGGGACCTCAGACTCACCTTGCGGCCAAAAATGTCCGTTAGCCTGCCATACAACGGTTGGCACGCCGTACTCGTCAACATGTACGCCGTACCAACCCATGTCACGATGTCGGCTTCATGGAACACTGCGCCTAGAGTAGGGAGGGCCGTCGCCACGCTGAAGGTATCATATCAACAATAGAGTATACGCTGAAAGTATGTTGTTGAAACGTACATTGTTTGATTCAGCATAGAGCCTGGAGTAGAGAAGTCAGCATGCTGCATCCCACGACAAGACCCATTTGAGGAGGTTGAGTTCTCACAAAGCATGGCTGCTGACAACCCCAGGAAAACTACCAGCAACTGTCTCATAGGCAGCAAGTTCGTCTGGTCCTGGATCTCCTCGACCTTATCCGTCTGAGTCGCATCGGCGCACCGCATCGTGGCCTCCAAGTCCCCATTCTCCTCCTCTGTGAGTATGTACTGGGAGGTTGAGGCAGTTGGCTTGTATGGCATTGACTTCTCTGAGTTGCCTGATGAGGGAAGGGGGGACGCTTCGAGGTTGGCGGGGTGGTGAAGTGTGACTATAACATCTTCCGGCTGTCCTTGCGGCCGAGCGGCCGTCGTAGGCTCGGTTATATAATTGTTCTTTATCCAACTCATAATATGGTCAGGCGAGGATGGCTTTTGTCGCTGGTGTTAGGAGTGTGGGAGTTGTGCATGTAGCCAAGTACAGGAAGACCGGGCTGGTATTTAGTTCATTTCGCGCATGGTAACCGTCATGCATTATGGAGCATGGACGGAACAAAAGGAACAGCTCAAGAGTACTCGGGTTCTTAGAGCGCGAGTCTTCTAAGGAAGCTCAAGGGTGTCACGACGGTCTTGCTCCGAGTGAGTTCATCGGCTCTACGAGGGCTCGGGACACGACGATCTCAGAGTGGAGAAGCTGAGGCGACTGTCGCCTGCTTGTGACCGCCGAGCCCGCACCTTCCCCTGGCTAGTAGCAAGTCAATATTGACCAGTTGCTAATAGCGTCCGTAATGGTGCAGTAGGGTGTATTCGTGAGGGCCAGGCAAGGACAGAACACCGCAATCATCGCCTAACGTCAACAATGGCGGCTCCCAGAGAAACAATGCCCGCTATCCAGGTTTTCGGCTCAACTCATGTAGTTGCGTAGTTGTTGGTGCGTCTCCTTTCACAGCTATTATATTCTGGCCGTTGGCGTTGTATCTGGTGACGATGGGTAATCCACAGCAGTTTCATCACCCGACTCTGCGCGAGATGGATCCTACATACTTGGCCAGGCCCAAAGAGCAGCTACACTCACTAACCGCCGCTCCAATTTTCCTTTCAGAATTATACTACTACTTTGACTACGATTCCAGCGAGTTGAAAGGGAATGTTCCCTCCGAACGAATAAGGTTGGCCGGTCTGCTCGACCCAGGGAAAGATGACACTGCAAGTTTGGGCAGGAGAGGGTCGAAGCGGGTCGACTGCAGGCGAGTTAGCCCATTGTCATTTCTCACACGCGTAACGAGCAGGATTAGGGATCAGGAGAGAAGAGAGGGCACGGCGGAAAAGCATGTGTAGCTCGACGAGATCTGTCAAGCTCGAAACTTACTTCCGGTTCTAAGTCCATCCCAGCCCCATTTCCTAGCACACCGAGCGTGTTCAGATTGGCAGTTGTCACAGCACCATTCCCACTCAGGCCACTTGCATATTCTCCTAATCGGAGACTGGAAACATGATCCCATTCTGAGGTCTGGGTTGGAATCTGGTCGGGATGATGTGAGTATATGAGGACTGGACCATGTGAATGAGGACGCGACGGCTCACTTGTGGGTAAGGATTGTCCAGTTCGTATCCCGAGGTCCAAGACGTGGCGCCGTACGCAGTGCAGTCAGGTAGGAGTTCAAGAAGGATCTGTTTGAGGTTTGCTGCGTCCTGAGGTACGACAAGTAGCAAACGTTAGAAGACGTAAGTCGTATACACGATATTGACGGGCTCACTCACAACAGCAGCTTTCTGTGCGAGTCTTTTCGAGTCCAGGATCTTCTGACGCCTAAACCAAGGCAGAGGAGGCGTTTCCGGGCGTCTGAGCAAGACGTTAGCGCTCTACGCCATGTGCGTATTAGGTGCATGCATCTATGATTTCGACTTACGACTCGTTTTCCTGGTATGTCTCTGAAGGCATGCCGTGGCTTGCCAGTAGGCGACGCATCTCCCTGAGCTAATCGTGTCAAGAGCTTCAGCTTGGTACGTGACTAGTTGAGATATCAGTCAGGGTAACTCACCACCAGGTAGACCGAACGGAAATAAAGGCTCGTCCGCTCAACAAACCGAAGCATCATCTCGAAGCGCTCCTTGAGTCCTGAGCGAGTCACCTCGTCTTCTGGATCAGGGACGGCTAGCTCGAGTTGCACCCTCATCGACAGATACACGGCGTGAGCGATGGTGTGGTCGTATATAGTCAGTGGCTGCTGGGCCATCTCCTTGTCCACCAGGTACAATATATCTGTGATGGCCTGCGCGTGTCTCAGGCAGCTCTGACGGGTCTGCTCAACCCACCCTTCCGGGGCGGCAGAAAGCGTCTCCTCGTCGAGGGATTGGGGGTAGCCGGGGAGGACAATGCTGCATAACTCGACATGACATTCGTTCCACCATAGGTAGAACATGACGATCTGGCCTAAAGCGGGAGATTCGTGCCGTCTCACTATTCGCTCACGGGAGAGCTGGAGCCGTGGCGGCAAGGATTCGCGGAGAAAAGCTAGTTGGGCCATACACGCCACGAAGGGCGAAGCCGAGCTCCATGGCGGGGCGGGCGAGGACGTTCCGATTACGTTGCTGTGTCCTTGTCCCTGTGCAGGTGGCTGAACGAGACCTACTCGGCTCTCCGTCATGGCATGGAAGTATCTCTTTATCATGACCCTCACTCCAACCAAGCGCACCCAGAAGCCCATGGCGCCGACATATTTGTACATCCATACTGGGACGTGCGAGTCGTCCGACTCCAGCGCGGCATAGGGGGTTTCCACACTGACGTTCATCCTGTAGTTGAATCCATCGCACGGCAGCCTGAGTTTGATACGAGAAGCGGGACACTGGATTGATTCGGGTGTGCCGTTCGAGATGAACCGGTTCATGGCATAGCAGGCGTAAAAGAGCCGCCTGTCGCTTTCACTGTCCACGAATGATTGGGTACCAGGCGCCGTTTCGCGGTGCAAACCGAGACTGACGGCCTGATTGTTCGCGACCGCCGACCAGAGGTGAGACTGGGTGAACCGACCGGACTGCTGCATGTAAATAGCGATCAGGAGGGAGGCCGCGATGTCCTCCCTCGAAACCTCGGTGGAAGTTGTGACTCTGTTCCCTGCTTCAGCCGCCCAGATCCTTGCCGCCTCGTCAGACTCGGGAGGGGAAGTAAACCTTGCTGCCACCGCACAGAGAGCAAGGGCGACTGTGCCCGACATGCTTCCGTCTCGGATGGCGCTGAGCGTCCTATCCCGGTGGAGGAAGGCATTGGCGCGATAGACGTGCACGTGTAGAAAGAAAGCAACGGCTAGACGTTCCACACGGTCATGACTAGGTAGGCTGGTGATGGGCAGAACAGCGGACACGTTCGCTGTGGACTCGGCAGCTGGGTCCGCGTGGGCGGCGAAGGGGGACAGCTGGACGGGAAAATGGTCGATGACGAACGCGTTGAAACCGTCGGAGGTCCCATGGGGGCTGAACTCTACTGGTCCGTGATCTGGACCATGATGGAAATTCGAGTCCCGACGGTCATGGGTCTGATCAAGCTGAGCGTCGGGAGTCGGCGGGGAGCGCGTCTGATCCGAAACACCAGTAATGATACCCTCGGAACCTTCGTGTGGCGGGGCGGCAAGAGATTCTGACTCCCCATTTTGAAGTCTTCTCATCCACGACTGGGCAGACGACGTGAGTGACCGGCCTGCTTCTGCTTGGGGATACTTGCATTCGTGTCCGTATAACAGGCACCGCGCGCAGGACGGGCGGGTCTGGGAGCATTTGGAGCGGGCAAACCGGCATGTGAAGCATGCAGGGGAGCGGGGACCGCCTTTCGCGGTCGACGGCTGCAGTGCGGCGCCAGGTGAAATGGACGGCCGGTGGGATGGGACTGTACCTCAGTGAGGAATCAGTCCGAGGCATTATGGCAGAGCGCCAACTCTAACAGGGGTGTGAAAGCGAGAGGTTGGAGGGGCTAAGGCGGACCTACAGCTTTGCCTTCTGGTCTGGTCTGCCCAGCTGCAATCGAGGTCAAGTTTGCAGCAACTGTTGCATAGCGGGCGTGTTTCGTCGCACTTCACCTTGCGAGCGCGACATGTCAGGCAGCCTGGCCGCGTATCAGTGCACTGCCGAACGCCCGACACACCAGGCCCTCAGGCTCACCAGTCTTGGCCCGTTTCTGTTTGCGGCGTGGCTCTGTGACTGTCGCAGTCGTATCTGCCGAGGCCGTATGGAACCCCGCGGGGAGGTGCATGGGAGGTGGAGTGGCCGCTGCCATAACTCGAAGTGGACAACTGCCGTATCGTACGGAGAAGTGTGAGCCAAGCGAGTTGTCGATGATGTTGACAAGGGAGTTGGCGAAGGTGGAAGAGGACTGAGGCGAGTCTCGGCTGGACACTCTGAATAGGAGGAGGTGCGAAATACATAAGGTACCTAAGGTACCCAATCAGGGGTACGTACTGTGGAGGTAGTCGTTCGGGGCTGTCACGTGGACTTTTCCGGGGTGCGGGGAAGAAACGCCGGGGGAGGAGCAACTCCGACTCCACCGGTTCACAACGCCAATGGCATCTTGAGTCCCTTACCCAGCTAGGTAAGGTAGGCAGGCGGGGGCCATGGCGATACCGACGGCGCCGCGGCGACGCTCGCCTATTCGTACAGAGATCGCGCGAGTTGCCAAGATCATCCGGATCCCTTCCAGGATAGATTGCTTATATACGAATAGACAGGCTTTTGGGGGTTTCAAGGGTCTGCTTGTTGAGCTTGTGCGGTCCTGCTGCTTCCTGTCAACTTCCCCGCTGAATCCTTTTCGTTCCTTGTTAGGCACCTTAGATAAGATGCTCGGTGCACTACAGCCCCTGCTTCCTGTTGGGGTCACAGGCGGGCTTATACAGGGCATCCCTAGCCCCGTCGACCCGTCCATCACCCTCTACAAAGGCGTACCCTACGCTGCCCCGCCCACTGGTTCAAACCGGTTCAGACCACCGCAACCCATAATCCCATGGGAAGGGGTCAAGCTGTGCAATACAATCGGCCCTAGCTGCCCTCAGGCCCCTCCGGACCCACGGTACATCAATGTCCTCGAGGGGCATCCTCAGTCGGAAGATTGCCTCTACCTCAACATCTTCAAGCCTAGCGACGCCCACGAGAAGCCCTATCCTGTGTTTGTGTGGTATCATGGTGGCGGCTTTCGAGAGGGCGGCAGTGCCGATCCAAACTTTGACGGCACCGGTCTCGCTCAAAAGGGCGTCATCGTCGTGGTCCCCTCCTTCCGTCTGTGTGAGTCGAGGGAGCTTTGTCTGTAGAGTTCCGCTTAAGTAAAACTAACGTGCGGATGCAATAGCCATCTTCGGTTACTTTGCGCATCCGGAGCTCAGCGCAGAATCACCTTCGGGGACGTCAGGCATGGTTGGGATGCTCGATGCCGTCGAGGTACTCAAATGGGTCAAGGCGAACATCACGGCGTTCGACGGCAACCCTAGCCAAGTGACGATTGGTGGCCAGTCCGCCGGAAACGCCATGAGCCACACCCTCCTTGTCTCTCCGCTTGCCAGAGGTCTCCTTCATGGCGTTATCTTGCAGTCGGGACCGCGCTCGTTCCAGGAGCCCGCCTTGGCCAATGGGCCGATGTCGTACCGGCCTCTCAAGCAGGCCGAGGAAGACGGCGTTGAGATTCTCGGAGAACTCGGACTCAAGGACATGGCCGACTTCCGTGCGTTCGACGATATAGAAAAGCTGTGTGAGCTTTCCACGCGGAGGGATCGCCGATGCTGGGGTCCTCCGCCTTTATTCCGGCTGGTCCTTGATGGCTACGTTATCCCCAAGCCATGGCACGAGATCGTTGCGGAAGGCCCAGCAAACGACGTGCCGGCCATGGCAGGAATGAACAGTGAGGAAGGAGGGACCTACAACGAGCCTAGGTTCACTTACGAGGATTTCGTCGAGTGTGTCGAGGCTCGTCTCGGCCCCAAGTCGACATACGGCAAGGGTGACCCTAAGTGGGTCAAGCGGTTCCATGGGCTCTACCCTCCCGCCGACAAGGAGACTGGCAAGGGTCCTCTCGAGGCGTGGAACCGAGCGGCGAGGGACAACACCCGCAACAACATCTCCCTCTGGGCCCAAGAGTATCACCAGAAGACCAAATCTCCTGTCTTTGGGTACTACTTCACCCATCCCATTCCTCCATGGCATAACTGGCAACCGGATTACTCTCAACCCAAGGCACCTGGCTTTACCAACCAGAAAGGCCCCGTCGCCGGGGCATATCACGGCGCCGAGTTTGCCTACACCTTTAACAGCCTTACCACAAACAATCTCCGACCCTGGACCGAGAGCGACCGCATTGTAGGCGATAAGGTGTCCACCCTCTGGGCCAATTTTGTTAAGTTTGGCAATCCCAATGGGCCTGAGGGTGCCTGCAAACTCCCCGATGGCGTTGCATATTGGCCCAACCTCGTAGAGTACCCTGACACATTGCTCGAACTCGGGGGAAAGTGGCAGACAATCAGAACTGCCGACCCAGAACGGGCTCAGTTCTGGACTGACTACGTTCACAGCCAGAGAGCATGGTAGAACGGGAGAGAAAGGGCCTCCTAAATACCCGAGCACTGAGGAAGGCCATCTATCTACTAAGGGACCTAGCTGGGAGCGGCTACTAGAAGTATCTCGGGACACTAAGTAAGGGCTACACATATCTATGTAGGTATCCTGCAATACGCCGCTGAGTGGGGTTTGCAAACCGAGTAACGTGGGCCAAGCTTGGAGAAGAATGTATAGAAGGGAGAGTGGGAGAGTGGGAGAGAAATTGAAGGACTAGTAATTAAGGGACAGAAGAAGAGGTGGTTCAGAATTCAATGCGTATTCTGCCACCTACCTAGCTACGAGATCATAGCTCAAGGACACGACTGTTGCCCTGCTGCTATGAATAAGCAAGTTGATTTAGCGAAGTGAGAGGTGCTTAGTCTGCCAAAAGGCAATAACGAGATCTGCCTTCATCCGTCGACATCTCCCATCTCTAGATTGTCGGCGTTTTCGTCATTGGTGGCAGGACTCTGAGTGCAACGCATCTACCACGGTAGATAAACAAGCGTAACCGTTCATAGCTAGTGGCCTGAACTCATCGCGTGCTTCTGCCTCATATCAAGCCTCAGAAATGTACCTATCCCTCAATGTGTCAAGTCTCCAGCACCCTAATGCCTGAGCATGGATGATAATGGCCTCAATCCTCTCGCTTCATCTCTCGCTCGATGGCAAGAATCTGGTCTACTTCCTCACATGTAGTGTCCTCTTGCGAATCAAAATCCTCATGATCTCCTAATCTGACGTCTGGAGGCTTCCGGTTCGTAGAGGTCTCTAGTGCCGTCTCTTGATGCACATCTTCAGCCAGGCCAGCAGTCGCCGGCGCCAGCTCCTCAGAGCCCGGAAGACCACAGACGACCAACGGTTTGACCAGGCGTGAGACCTGGTTGTAATTATGCCCGTCCGAACTGCCTTGTTTCCACAGTCCAGGCGATACGATCAGATCCACTGTCGGATGCTCGCTTGTCTGGCTCCTGGCCGAAAAGTTGACTGTATCCTTGAGATCCATTTCACGACTATCGAAGGGAAATCCGAAATTTCCTGGTTGTTCCTCGAGGTAGGGGTTCACCGGTGAAACCACAAAGCTGAATTTTGACTTTCTCAGGATCAAGTCGAGTTCGGCGGCCTGTTGTATGATATCGACAGCAGCTTCGACATCGGCGGAGTCGGGTTTAGATGTGTGGTCGATGTATCTCATCATGAATGTTGCTAATTTCGCTACCACAATTTGTTGGGGCGCATACGTTCGGCTGTAGTAGCTGACTCCGCGAGCCCTCCATTCATGAAACTCCCTCAAGGTAGCATCGTTTTCGTCCAAGTCCGCTGTGAGAACGTTAGAAATGCGCAAGTTCTGTCTGGCGGATGGATACCTTGGGGGGAAAAGATGTACCTTCAATTTCCTCGCAGGCCCAGGCAAAGCCCTTGCCTCTCATATCAGCCCATAAAGTTGAAGAAGGCCCGAAAACACCACGGATCAAGAACGACCAGGTCATTGCCTCGAAAAGAACGTAGGCAAAGAGAGGAGATGTGAGAAGTGGTCCCGCATTTGGCGTCAGCCGGGAATATCTTGTTATGTGCTTAGATGTGACGCGAGGCAGGACCTGCAGTGGAAAGTTCTGAATAAAATTGCGGATGCTGAAGGACAACTGCTTCCACCGAGCTAGGATCTCTCCATCGCCAACTTTGAACGTATTGCGTGAACCAAGGGCTCTTAGTTGCTGAATCTCGCGACGATATGCAGTCGCGGTTTGCGCCTGCTGCTTTTCGTTATCCGCCATCTCGGTTCGAAGTCTTCTGTTCTCGTCTAGCAGTTCGTACACGCGTGCAACTGCTTGCTCTGATTCTACAGTGGCTGTGTGCTTTCCCATACTGACACCTATGTTGCTATTGCTGCCGGCCTTTGCTTTGGAGAGCTCTTCTTTGAGCCCGTCAACTTCGCCTCGCAGGCTTGCGACCTCGGCTGTTCGGGCGATATTGATGTAGTCAAAGTTCTCCGCAAGCTTTGTCGCAGCTGCGAGATTCTCTGTTGTTTCCTCTAGTTGGCCGAAATAGGAGCCAACTTTCGCCACTAGCCGATCGTATTCCTCTCTGGGCACTTGGACGACTCCCATGTTGTGTCGCCCTGAAGAATATTCGAGAGCTGTCGCTGTGTGTTTGATGTTTGCCCTGACTCTGTGAAATTGAACTTCCTTGGAGGCTGTCGCCTGTATCATAGTGGCTGTCGTTTAGCTTCGCTCTCCAATAGTAATCATGCACAGAGACTTTAAGAAGATCGGTTATCCTTACTGATGGAAGTGAAACTTCCTCGCTGGAGAAATCTCGAATGTGGTATGAGTAAAGGCCTGAACCCGGTACCTCGAGGAGGAAGGGGAAAGGACCAAAGTACCAAGCAGCTAGGAGAAGTGAATATTGTGACGGTGAGATAACTTGTTTCTCAGACGAGAGAATGTGGTAGAAAAGGAAGTGGTGAGATCGTTGCCATCCACGGGAGCCGTGTCTAAAACAGGAAGCTGGTGCCTCGCTGTGGCTGGAGGCCAGAGGTCCTTTTCAACTTCGTTTTGAAGGCGAATGATGGTAGTCGCGGTGGACGATGAGAGTTGAATAAAGTAAGGTAGTGGAGGATATGCAAGCTGCCACCTCATTCCCCGGAAGAAAGACTACCGAGCAACCTCAGGTATCCAGACGGAATCGGCTGAGAGCACCTTCCAGCTTCGGCGGCGTCGTCTCGAAAAGAAAAAGAGGCTTAGGAGCCGTCTTCGAAGAGCCGAGACATCCACGTCGTGATCACATCCTCAGCACACGTCCCTCACTGCCCTAGCTAAGGAGGATTAAACTTACGATTCTTGATATAAGGTGTCTGCAGACAAATTTCCTACATCTCAATCTATCAAGGAATGGTTAGAACATGCTTTGCAGTATCGATCGGTAAAATTACTGTAAATTTCGCCCGAATAGCTATGAAGCTAGGTAATATGTGATAATCATCGTTTTTACACCGAGGTCCTTGAGAGTTGAGATGTGAAGTAGTAACTTGACAAAGCGAACATCTAGCTACGCTGGAAGAGTTCCATTATCCTCTATCGACCGTCGGCTGATGGAAAACTCTACCTAAAATCCACCATAACATTACGAGAACCCTGGCGCTTGTCGTTATGATAGACCGCAAAATCCACGGAGCCTCCGAAGCTGATCATCTCGACTTCATATTCGAGTTGATAATAGACAATGCCGATCGGGTTTGTATATGTGGGAAGTCGTGTGAAGTCGATCTTCGTATCCCAGGTCACGGTGCACAAGTCCTTGACTGTAGCGCCTCTTCTGCGAGGCGGGGGCTTGGCGTGGCAGATAAGAATTTTGTTGGAAATGGACGCTGGGGGCTCTAGGAAACGCTGACAGTAGGCGCGACGGACTGGTTCATGCTTTGAGATATCGTCTCCCTGACATGGGATGTTAGGATGACAAGTATCAAAGCGGGAGGTATCATGACAAACCTCTCGCAAGAACCAGTCCATTTGATTGGATGCCCGGTAAGACTGCGTGACAGAAGAAAAGTATCTGTCCTTTTTATGGAATTGACCATCGACCCATTCCGTGTTAAAGTCGACGCCGTAGCTTGCTCGCGAGATGCGTGACTCGATCTCGACGATGTCGAGACTCCGAGAGATGCATTGCTCGCTCAGAGATTTGATGACTGCACCACGGCAGATGGCGGTCCACCTAGAATATGACGGCCGCGGTCAGTCACGTTCCCCATTCCAGTCCATAATAAACGCGACTTACGGCCCAGAACCGCGGGCCTGTAGGACTAGCTGGCCAACGCGATTTTTCAAGCAGTCGTAGAGGTATTTACACCGGCCGAAGCCCCCAACGAGAATGATGTACTGATGATATCCATGTTATCCAATGTATTTAATGCATCATTGTCAGGAGGAACTTGATTACCTTTGGCTCTCTGCCCTCCTTGTTGTTCACTGACGATATCTGGGTTTCAACCAGCTCGTAGATCTGCTTGAGCACAGGTTTGAATGCCTCTCGGATGTCCTGAGCAGTTAGGACGACCTTAGGAAGACCGGTTAAGGCTAAGGGGCTGACGTCGCTCAGGCGCCCGAGACACTCGAGTGGCAATTCGATAGTCCAAGTCCGATTCTTTCCAGTAAATTGTGGCTTGATCCCGTGCTCCCACTCGTCGTTGATGATACGGTTGAACTTAGACTTTGGAAGTCGACTCCACATTGGTTCACCGACCTTTTCCTTCAATAACTGACAGAAGGCTTCATCCACGAAGACTGCGCCACAGAGGCCACCTAGGAGACAACATGAGATACTGCATGAAGGAGGATGGCTCTGAAAGAGTTTATGCGATATGATTGATGTTGTTGGGCCAATCAACCTTACTTACCCTCACCCTTGACACACTCTCGAATCACCATCGGCTCCTTGCTCACGACTGTATAGCTGATGATATCGACTGTGCCGCCACCGCAGTCGACAACTACAAAGCTGTCTCCATCCTGGCACTCCGCGTGAGCTCTTGACATCTAGAATGACTTTATATAGATAATACTCACCTTCACGTCGTGGCGCCCTTTCATCTCTTCGAGTGTGGCAATCGCTGCTGCTTCCGGCTCGGAAACGAAGCTCAAGGTGGACTTACCGCCTGGGCTCTGCTTGACGATCCCAGCATCTCTAGCAGCCTCACGCATTCGAGCACAGGCATAAGCTGGCCAGATAGCAGGAAGAGTGATGACAACGTGGAAGCGAGATAGCTTCACCAGCGACTCTCCGATCTCGGTCCTGATCACACCGAGGGCGTGGTTCCAGAGATGACGTAGGAAGAGAGTGATTATCTCAACAGCGCTCCTGTTGACAGTCTCCAAATATTTTCTGGCCTCCTTGAGGTGAGTCGACTCGCGGACGTCAGCGGGCAAGTCGTCGTCATCCAGCAAGAGAAGCTTGAACCACTTCAGCGGCTCCTTGCCGTCGGTTCCCTCACTGGTAGCATATCCCCATGTGATGGCGCCTCCAAGATTGTCACCAAGCTTGATTGCGGTGGGGACCTTATCATTGTCGGAATTTCCGTGGAAGTCTGCCTCCCAGCTCGTGACGATCTCGATGTTCTCAGCCTTTCCCGACCAAGTCCACGCGACACCAGAGAAGGTGGTGCCGAAGTCGATACCGACAACAATGACGGCCTCATTATCGTCAGAGACTCTGGATGAAGCCATGCTGAAAATCTTCGCTGTGGTTGTACGGCAAGAGAGTGTTGCGGAGCTGTTGATAAATTTTTACTAGGAGGAGGCCTGCATCGTCAAGTATCAAAGTGTGGCATAGGAAGGTCTGTCCTGATGTAAGTGGCATAAATTATGCGAGGAGATCTAGACGCCTCTAGGTTTGAGGAGAGTTGAAGGCGCCTTTGCTTTGCGAGAAAAGGAAAGGCAAGGCGGCTGCGAAAATATCGAAGCTGGTGGCAAGGCGGAAGAGTCAACCGGGTAGGGGAAGAGCTTTGCAACGGACCTGCTGCCTAAGGTCAGTTGTGAAACGAAACAAAACAACCTCCAAGCAGAGAAGGAACGTACACAGAGAAGAGGCCTCAGTGTTAGCTGCCCTTTAGCTTTCGTTCACCTCGTGCTCGGCAACGGTTCATCCGCACAAAAGCTACCTGAATTGCAAAGACTCAGTCACATGTACGGAAGCCTGAGGTATCGTTAGGGTTCACCTATCACTCACTCTCAGTCACTTCCACGGTCTTCGGTCGATATACGTAGCGTCACGCCTCACGCGCTCCATCCCACCTCGATCCGGTCTCCTCCACTTCTCTTTCCGCTTTCGCCTTCCTCTCTCGCACTTCCTAACGACAGCCATGCAATAACCGCATTTCATACAATCACAACGTGACAATCAATTTCTGTAGTAATACAGAAAGAAGCCTTATGATAGTGAAGCTGACGTGTCGACTCAAGAATCACGCGCAAACAGAAGACCCTACCGACTTCATCTCATCGTATCATCTCTCAACATCAACATGTCTTTCTCGGGCAGTAACGGGAACAAACCCGCAACTTTGGTTGGTTATTCATTTAGGAACCGCGTAAGTATCCCGTCAGTCAAAATCTACCTAGCTACGCTCGATAACTCACCGTTTCTCCGGCCAATACCGTGCTGGTGGCCTCGTACTAATAGGATGAAACAGGGACAGACCATCTCGACCACGAAGAGTACTCGTTTCTCATATTATTGCATGCACACAACCCTGCCTGACTCCGCGGTAAGTGTCATTTAGAAGTCCGAGGCACTCTCGACTCCCAAGAGGATGGGCAATACCTGCAAGCCGCTCTGCGTCGGGAAGTGGCAGATGAGCCACATGAACTTTAACAAACTGCCGGTCTTCGAGAGTACCGCTGGACAAGAGTTCAGAAAAATGGAGTTCCAGGTGGAGATGATGTCGGTTAGTAACCTTCTCAACTTCACCGTTTACCATGATGGCAAGTAGCTGGGAAAGGAGGATATCCAAATGGACTACCTGGGTCAGTAGCTGATTGAGGACTAAATGGGGAGAGGCCATAGCTGATGAGTTAGACTGACAGGATTGGAATGTGACCGGGGAGCTTCGAAGGGCTCATTACTTCGCTATGCAGTTAGTGATAATGTCTTCAATACCTAATGAAACACACCTCGCCTCATAATGGTGCTCGGCGTTCTCCCGTGAGTGTCTGCTGCATGTACTAAAATCTGCCCACAAAGAGTCTGCTTCACTTCCGAGGCTTTGATCATCTGTTTGTTGACACCTCTACGAGCTAGCGTTCAGACTGCCGGCACAGAAGCGCGTCGCTCACTTCTGCTCCTCTACTCCGCCACCAACCTAAGTCCCCTTTACCTCTTCCTCACACTCCCGACCTTTCACTCCAAATACCCATTCTTGCATGCCGATATTTGCCTTAGCACCTAGACCACAGATTAACGACTCCAGTTCACTTCTTCCCTGTAATTTCCGTCGTGTTTGCCGCCATCGACACGTCAAAGGAGGCTGCATCTTCCTCATCGACGCATCGCCTTTCAACCTCCAGGCGCACTGACGACCGATCTCACCCACTACTCCGGCTACCACAGTCAAGTCATCTGCTCCTCAAAGAAGTTCAGCCCGCCAACTAAAATTACTTCGAGCACATCTTCAGCAGAGATGGAGCGCGAGGATTCGCTTCTCAAGAACCTAACGCGAGATAACTCGTACACAAAACCTTCCACCGCGCCCAAGGACGTCGAGGTCACCACCACCAACGTTTCACCTACGCACAACGGCCCGCGCAATGATAACACATCGGAGGTCACAAAGCGCACGATGCGTCTTACGCAAGGCGATGGTTCTGCCAAGCACCAGGGTGATCAGGTCCAGCACAGCGACCAGCATAAGGAAACGGCTAGTGGCCAAGAGCCAGAACACGGCGACAGAATGAGCAACGGTCTTTCGACGAGCAACAAGAACCACAAAGACGTAAATACAGTGGCCTATCTAGGAGATGGTTCCTCTGCCCACGGACTCAAGTCTGACAACAACCGCCTCGATCGGGAAGGGGACGAAGCGGATCAGATGACCCACGACTACGAGGTGAAGCTCCAAGCAGCTCATAACAGCATCGCTCAGTACGAAGTCCTTCTGAAGGACAGCACCGAGGAAGTCGAGCAACTCAAGCGCCAGAAATTGGAGATGGAAAATATGCATGAGGCCCGCATCAACGAGATGGCAGCGGCGAATGAGGAACTTAATGCTCAGTACCAGGCCGAGAAGGCGGCCATGGAGCAGACGCATCAGGCCCGCATCAACGAGATGACAGCAACAAATGCCAAACTCAAGGCTAGGCAGAAGAGTGATATACAGGACACGTTGAAGAAACTCGAAGACAAACTTAACGAGGCAAAAGATGTCAATATCGAACTCGGGACTAAGTACAGGACATTGTTCAGGGAGAGGGAAAATATGCATCGGGTCCGCATCGACGACATGACAGCGACAAACACACAACTCAAGGCTCACTGCCAGGCTGTGAAGACGGCCATGGAGCAGGCGCATCAGGCCCGCATCAATGAGATGGCAGCGGCCCACGCCAAAATGAAGGCCCAGCACCAGGACGAGAATGTGTCCATGCAGACAAAGTATCAGAAATACATCAGCGAAATGACCTCGGCGAGGACTCAACTTCAGGCTCGGTACCAGGCCCGCATCAGCGAGATGGAGAAGGTGAACGCCGACCTAAAGCGCGAGAATGAGGAGTTGTCCGGGAACAAGTGAATCTTGTCATACGAGTCTGTAGTGTATTGAGCTATTTACACCATGATTCCCGATCTGATGGTGTGATGTGATGGATTGGCTTGTGAACATCCTCAAGACGTTGGCCGGACTGCCAAGAGTTGACATCCCGAGAACCTCAAACTTCCCTTCCTTCGCAGTTGAGAATCCGCCAAGAGGCCATAGCCACTACCTGATCAATCAATCAATCAGGAGGAGCACAGCCGCGGTAATCTTGCCGGGTTTGGAAGCTGGTGGTTAGTTCTGTTGGTTGCCGCGCCGTTGTCGCACTACAGCAAACACTTGGTCAGTTCCGTCATCGCCACGCTGGAGGCAGCCAACCAAACAGCCGCGTCGCGGACCGGTCGGGGGCGCAGGAGAGGCACCGAGATCCTGTAATTACCTATTTGAAGGCATTACCTCGACTTCTCCAAGTCAATCCTTCCCACTCTTCTTATCAATAGCCAGTTACACTGTCCGGTTTGTCCCACTCGTTCGAGCTGCTTGACGCTCCATTCCGACAGCAGGCGTTTCCATACCTAAATATCGAAATAGAGGCTGCCTATAGATAGCGGGAGCCGTCATCACAACCGCTAGCATCGCAGCTCAAGCATCAGATCCTACAAGTCGCAATGGCATCCGCCATCGAGGACCGCATCCGCGCCGCCTCGACGCGCAACAAAGAGCTCCTGCAGACGCTCTCCGCCACCGACCACGCCCTCCCGGACCTGGCGCAGCAGTCCCGCTACGTCGCCGACCTGGAGGGCCAGGCCGCGACGGCGGCGCGGCGCCTCGCCGAGATGGACCGCAAGCGGCAGAAGGAGCTCAAGGAGCACGCCTCGTACCGCGACAGCGTGCTGCGCCGCTTCGCGTACAAGGCGACCGGGCAGGCCGGCAAGTTCTCCGCGCGCGCCGCCAAGGAGGAGCGCGAGTACTTCGACGCCCTGCGCGAGGAGCACCGCGAGTCGGAGATGAAGCGCGAGCTTGACGGCATGCTGGCCGAGGCGCGGCGGGCGCGCGGCAACCTCGAGGCCGAGGCGGAGCGGCACCGCGCGGCGCAGCGCGAGCTGGACGGCCTGTACGACGACATCTTCGCCGGGCCGACGCCCGGGTTCGCCGAGGAGGACGCCGCGGAGGGCGCGAGCGGCGCGGCGCTGCAGGCGTACCACGAGGCGCGCACGGCGGCCGAGGCGGAGGCCCAGGCGGGCCGGGTGCTGCGCGATGCGCAGGCGCGCATGGCGGGCGCGCTGATGGCCATGGAGGACGCGCTGCGGGCGTCGCGGCGCGACCTCTGGGGCGGGGGCACCTTCGCCGACATGATGGAGCGCAGCGCCCTGTCGCAGGCCGAGGTGCAGGTCGCGCAGGCGCGGGCCCTCGTGGCGCAGGCGCAGCGGACGTCCCCGGCGGTGCGCGACCTGCCGCCCGTACGCATCGCCCAGGGCAGCCTGATGAGCGACGTCTTCTTCGACAACATCTTCACCGACATGGCATTCCACGAGAAGATCAAGCAGTCGGCCTTCGAGGTGCAGCAGTGCGCTGGGGCGCTGGCGCGCGAGGTGGCCGCCGTGGATGGCCGGCACGCCGAGCTGGCGAGGGGCCTGGAGGGCAAGGCCAGGGCGCTGGAGGAGTCGCGGGTCACGCTGCAGAAGGCGAGGGAGGCGGCGTTTGAGCGCATCACCGGGAGGCCGCTGCCGCCATACTCGGAGGGGGAGAACTGGTGGGAGTAGAGGATCGGCTTACCCTGTCAAGATGCATTTTCCAGTTTATTCTGTCCAGCAGTACGCTGCACTGATACCATTATGCTACACGGTTAGGGTGTACGATAAGTCAACGACATGTCTTCAGTCTATTGTCTCTATGATCAAGGTTTTGAATGCTTGTCGGTCTATGCTGTGCTTGCTCGTCCTGCTCCCGTGCCTCAATGTAAATGTCTAGTAAGCTCTCTTCGTGAACAGGATCGAGGGCTCTGTTGGTGATGATGCCAGAGCAGAGCGCCCAGTTGCTGTAAAGATGGCATCGGTACGTACGCCGACCAAGAAATCCTCGCGCGAAGCACATCCCAGTTTCCTCGAGCCCGCCTGAACAGGTTGCTGTCTTCAAACTTCCAACCGGCAATGCTCCTTGTGCTCTATCCCCGGGTACCATCTCCAGGCGTCAAGCGATCAGAGGCGATGCTCAAGGAGGTACGTGTTCGAATGGACCTTGAACCAGCGACCATCCCGCACATTCTTGAACACCAATCCCTCGCCCTTCCGGCGCGTCGCCCGCTGCAGCAGGTCCTCGCGGCTCTTAGCAATCTCCCACAGCTTGACGTAGCCCAGCACGGGGACGTGCTTCAGCCCGAGCTCCTTAGCCCTCTGCTCCGCGACCCGCGGGTGCATGTGCCTGCCCGCCTTGATGTCCCACACCGCGAACACGTAGAAGTCGCGTTCCCCGGCGCCGAACCCCTCGCGGTTCTCCGCCACCTTGTCGCCCACCAGCTCGCCCTGCACGGCGACGTCGCGGCCGAGCGCTGCCATCTTGCGCGGCAGGTCGTTCCGCAGCGCCGCCTCCCAGAAGAAGCCGCCGCCCCGCTCGGCCAGCTCGACGTGGTGCGAGCACACGCCGAAGCGGCCATTCGGGAGCACGGTGTTGGGGCCGACCTCGCCCTGGCCGCGGGGCAGCTCGCGCAGGGAGGCGTACAGCTCGGCCGAGGACTTGCTGACGAAGTAGACGGTCATGGAGGCGCCGTCCATCTTGACGGACTCCTGGAACACGGCGTTGCGGTACTTGGCGCTGACGAAAAGGTTCGGGCAGTCCTGCACGCGCGAGTGGTCCGACTTCTTGCATAGCCAGGTCGGGAAACCGCCCAGGGTGCTGGCCGCGACCGGAGCCGGGATGGCAGCGCCCGGGTCGGGGGTGGCGGAGATGGCGGGTGCCTCCCACTTTGTGACGCCGATGTCTGTCGAGAAGTCCCAGTTGCCCTGCCAGAACATGACAATGGCGTTGAAAGCCTTGTTGTCCATGAAGTCGAGGTCGTCACGCAGCTTCTTGATGGGCTCATGCACCTCCGGAAAGTTCTCGAGGCGCATTAGGATGCCCTGGCTGGTGACCACGTTGCCCCCCCTGCCGAAGACCTTTGTCTGGATGCGGTGGCCACGCTCGCCCTTGAAAGTGCTGATACTGCCCAGACCGGCGAAACGAGGGTCGCTCTCGGGGAGGAAGCAGTCGATCTCGAAGTAGAGCGCCAGCTGGCCCACCCTGAACTTTCCGGCGTCGACCACGCAGGACCAGCCGTCTATCTCAGCGATGTACTGCTTGTTGAGGGTGCTCCGGATGGGATAGAGGTCGTGAACGACACGTAGGCTGACCAGCTTGCGAGGGGCCGTGTCCATGGGCATGTCGATGTCGAGAGGCTGGTCCATAACTAGGAGCAAGTTCTTAAGCTAGAGGCTGGTTAATATCTGAATGATTGTTTTTACTTGTATGTAAATGTCGAGCACTTTGCGCTTTCTTTCAGTGATCGATGGTCCCAATAGAGGCTGCTTGAGAGGTATAGCGTCGATAGCGAACTTGTCTTGTTGAAGAATGTCGGCTGCAAAAGGAGGATTGTCGACTCTGTCTTCCACTCCACGTCTATGTATGTGAGGAAATGTGAATCAGGAGGGTCGTGCCAATGCTGGGTGTGTCTAGCGAAGTGCAGTCGCCGCCGCCTTTGCCAAAGAAATCGCAGAGAAAAGACAACCACGACGGGTGGAACGGGCAAGAGCAAAGAGAGGGACCTCTGTAGTTGTAAACGTGCGAGAAAGAAATCAAGCCGTTGAGGTGACGTGCTCCTTCATGTTCTTGCCACTGGTAAAATGCCTGGGGGTCTGAAATAAAGATGGGATGAGGATGCCGCACCACAGCTAGCCACCAAAGAGATATCTGGGCGGTGACCGACCTCACAGGTCTGGACGCTGAGACTCAGGCACCGCCCTCAGTCCTAGCATAGACGCAGCAGCAAGATGACCGTGTACAGGAGGTAAGCGAAACGCTCCGTACCATACTGGAGCTGAGGAGGCTAGGCCCGTTGAAGATGTGCGATGTCAGAGGGGGAGAGCAGAGGTTTCAGAGGAAGAGATGCCGATACTATAGAGTATCTATTATTGATCGCCACTTGCTTTGCCCCCGCGGTCACACCGCTTCGGCATCGAACGGAGGAGCCGGTATGGGAGAACGACATCAACGAGAACCAAAGCTCAAAGTATTCCCCCGGAAAGCACAGAAGACCACACAGAAGCCTGACAACCAAGGAGACAAAAAAGACAGTGCATTTGTATTCTCATCAGAGAGTACCTGGTATCCAGTGTCGATAATATCCGTCGCGATCTAAGAGCATGTAGGTCACCCGCAAGCAGCGACAATGTCAACGCCAGATCGAATCTCGGTACCTCTTCAAACTCCCGAGATCAAGCCACTCTTCCCTTGTGTCTAGCAGGTCCCTCCTTTCGGCAATGCAGCCAGACCCAGAAACCGTAAGCTTCCATTCATCCCCTCTAGTTATCTCTGTCGAGGAAAGCCCTCGTCGGCTCCCCGATACCCAGGATGAATCTGGAAAACGCGACATCACTCGGCGCACCTCCTGGCGAATATACTCCCAGCCCATCAGACCCGTCCACGTCCAGTCCCCGAATAGGCAGCGCCAGCCTCGCACCCCTCACGAACGTGTGGCCAGTCCTGGAGGCTAGCGCCGCGAAGATGCGTGCCACGCTCGGAGGTGGGACCATGCCCCCCTTGTACATCCTCGCCTTGACAGCTAGCAGCAGGTCGGCCGCGAGTGGTAAGTGGTCGGACATGTCATAGAGCAGCTGACAGGCCCGTGAGAAGGTGTCGGCAGCAACGGCGTTGGTCTCCAGCCTGACGCCGGTAATGACCGCGACGGCGGCCGCGTAACAACTCTGTGTCAGCCAGTAGTCGTGGCGGAGACCATGGGCAGCACGATAACCAAGGAGGGTGGAGATGATAGAGATGCCATGATTGAGACGGAGAGATTCAACAGTTGTGTCGCCATTGGGGTCGGGGAAGATCCCCGATAGTGGTTCGAGGAGCTTAAGGACAGCCATGTCAAAGGTAGCACTGGTTGGAGCGTCAGCTCAGAGCCTCGAACGAGAAAATTGCAGCTGAGGAACAGCGCAAAGCTTACTGTAAGAAGGTGATAGATGGAGGAACATTGCCGTGATTCTGCAGCCGCTTAGGGAGGGTCATGTTCCAGTTCATGAGTTCATCGTAGAGCCCTCGAAGCCTCCCGCGACTCTCCCAGGAGGCAGCCTGCTTCGGGTCATTCACCTCGGCGAGGATCTTGTCGGTAAGCTCTACTAGCCGACATTCCGCACAGAAAGCCTCCCGAAAATGTGACGCCTTTTTGGCCTGCCCAGTCGCGGGATATGGAGACCAGAGGTACTCTTCCGATGAGGAATCTGCAAGTGAGGATGACGGGTTCTCAAACGCCTTGGCAATGCTGGGCTTCCCAATGCGGGTCTTGCGAGAAAGCATCATCGATGCTTTTCTAGTTAGAGTTAGCGGGAAAGTAAGCTCATTGACAGCCTGGCGAGAGGATGAATGCTCACACTTCCATGGAGTACATCCCCCAGCAGATAAAGGAGACAGCCTCCCACCGTCTCTCTGCCATCGGGTCGGACAACGCCCCCAGATGGGTCATATCTACATCGAGTCCGAGAGACTGGTAAGCGTCAAAGAATGTCTCCAGGAGCGTGGCGGCCCGTTGCCTGCTCCCGGAATTCCCTTCGTAGACCCAAAGCATCCCCAGTCCTTGGATGAGAGTAATAGACGGACGACCTGTCGTGTTGCTGAGGATGCGATGCGCCTCCTGGGCGAACGGACGGCCCTTCCGCAGCGCAGGATCGACCGTCCTGAAGGCGCTATCTCTCCTCAGGTACAGCTGTGTGGCGTGGAAGTGAGAATGGGAGTGGAAAGACCAGGCTAAATAACGGCAGACTTACAGTGGAGACAGCCAGGATACAGTTGACGAGAAACTCGGAGCAAAACTGCACCTCAACCCCGGGCGACGACTTTAGGGCATCAAGGAACATGGTCCGATCAAGTACGCGACTGACACTGTGGTCCCATGTCCAGAACAGGTTCAAAAGGTGTGTGAGGTAGATGTCGTTGTTCGAGACCGCTGTCCAGCGTGAGACGGGTAGAGTTGTGATAGTAGGCTCAAAAATGCTTTCGCCGTTGGCCGGCAACCCGTCGTGCCTGGATATGGGCCAGCTGGGTTAGCGATATGTACGACAGCATGCACTCATCTCTTCTCGAAAAGAACTTGCCGGTCGCTTAAACTCCTGTGATATGGCGATGGGCTAACTGATGATGGTATGGGGATATCGATAATTCCTGCCAGAGACATTAGCGTCATTGTCTGCTGCCACCGCCATCGTTTGCCTGTCGTTGTCCTGTTTCCGCTCACCTGGCCGACCAGGAAGCTTTTCCTGTCTTACGGGGCTCGACGGGTATTCGTCATCGTCTTCCTTACCTAGCTGCGGTCGAGGGGTGCCGGGCAGCACCAGCAGGGCGGCGTCCTTGATCAGGTCGACGGCTGCGTCCAAGGACGGGGCCTCCCGGATCCTCCTCGTGATGTCGAGAGACTCTCTGCTAGAGCTGCTCCGGAGAAGGTCTAGCACCACACGCAGGTGAGCTGCGGTCTCGAGCTGCTGCCGCTGGGCGGCGCGCTGCGTCATGCCCTCCGGGACCGGATAGACGCAGTCGAGGCGCGCAGACCGGCATGGCACGCATGACGGGCGGCTGCTGTCGCACTGTTTGCCCCTCTGGTGAGCGATACGGTCCAGTCAACGGTGCGAGGCGGAGCACTCTGAACGCCTGGGGGGCTGCTGGATGGGCTGCGGCGGACGACGCGTACCTTGATCTTCCTCTTCCGGCAGTCTGTCGCGCAGTGTCAGCTCGACGACGGCTCTGCATCGCGGACAGGACACAAACGGGGGTGCTTCACTGACTTTCACAGGCGGCTAACGCCCTGTCGCGCTTCCTCTTTAGCGGGATGCTGGGCTGTGGAGCCTCGTCTCCGCGAGGCTTAGGGAGCAGAGGGCGGGAGAGCTTGGAGGACTGCATTATGGGATCGTATTGCGCGGGGATCGCGCGCCCTTGACCACCTTAAAGAAGCTAGAGCGTGGAGATCGGAATCGGGACGAAGACGAGGACGAGGACGAGGACGGTTGTGGTAGGGCAGGGGTGCTCATGTTGGTCAGGGGAGCGCACGGGGGGACAGATATGGGACGCAAAGAGGAGAGGTGGAAAAGAGCACTATCTAGGGGAGCCGGCTAGATCCTACCTCTAGATATGACGCCGGCGTCACCAGCACGTAACGATGGAGCGACGCATCCACGCTCGCGTGCAGCCAATAAGAGCGCATACGTCACTGTGATGGGGCCTTCGGCGGCCAGCGCCGATTGGCTGGCAGTGCCACTCGGTGTGAGCTCCAGTTCGCTCAGACGTCAAACCCACGAATGAAGCGGAAGAGGGAATCGTAGAATGCGACACACTCTAATCTCCACGCCGGCGAGATATCAATCAGTGTGATGAGATACAGGCCTCATCAGGACCCGCCTGCCTGCACGTCTGCATGGTGCAGGATACTCAGTGCAGAGGCAGCGTCCAGTACCGCTGATACAATCTTGACTGACTGACTGACTCGGCAGCCGAGCTTCTACGAGGACAGCTCTCGAATAAGGTGCCTGGACACGCAGGATGGACTGGTTGATCCTTTTTTTTTTTCTATTGAGATTCATGACTTCCCAACTCCCTTCCATCGCTCCAGCCTCTCATTGAGGATCCTATCTATAAACTAAGCTACCTACATAAGCCAAACAAGACAGCCTTCGCCGGGTATCTCCCTTCCGACCTAACAGAACGCCATTCCTCCCACCACCGTGCATAAGCTTCGGCCAGCCTCCTGATAATAGAATAGTGCCCCCTGGTCGCTGTGCAGCCTGGCGAGATCCCTCTGAGCAGCTTCGGTCCGTTTGTTGAGGCGAGGAGGTCGGACGTACCTTATGTTGCGGACGGGTCCTCCACCTCCAGCCCCCTGATCCATACTTTCTTGATGCGCCGCGTCGCCGAGATGTCCTCTAGAGGGTTGCCCTCTACCAGGATAAGGTCAGCCCTGCGACCGGCCTGCAGCATCCCACGGTCGTCCAGCTTTAACACGGACGCGGCAATGCAGGTGGCCGCCCGGAGCGCTTCGAGGTTTGACAGACCCGATTGGGCGAGCAGCCCCAACTCCCGATGCAGGCTCTCGCCTATGCTGATGGGTGTATCATGCGAGTGGTTGGATTCCGTCCCGGCACAGATGCGCACACCGGCATCGTGAAGTATCTTGACCGCACGTTGCGCTCGCGCAAAGTCGATACGGGGGTTCTCGGCCGAGGCCGGGTGTCCGTCCGACCCGCCTCGGTTGCTAGTGGCCATCTCTTGCAGCATGCTTAGCGAGGGAATGCAGGCTGCACCTCTCCTCGCCATCTCCTGGGCAACAGCTGGATCTAGCTCTGCATCGAGTGGGACGTGTATGAAGATATCGAAGCCTAGGCGTAGTGCCCTTCTGTAAGCCTCTATCTGCGTCGCGTGTGCAATAGTCAGCAGGCCATGGCGATGTGCTGCATCTGCAATAGCTCGGAGTACCGAATCATCAAGCCCAGGGGTATCGGCGACGACCTTGATGAAGTCGGCCCTATAGGGCCCGTCCAGCCGGGCGGCCACGAAGACCTCTGCATCGGCAACATTTCGGATCTCATTGGTCTCGCGGAAAGGGAAGCGCCGGGTCGCATCACTGCCGTTGGCGGCGACCACAGTGCCGCACGCCAGATAGGCGGGCAGGCCCATGTCGTCCTCGGACAGCGAGCGCATGGCCTGGTTCTCGGCAGATGTGCTGCTCATATCGAGAACGGTCCCGATGCCGTAGGAGGCAAACTTCTGCAGCGCCGTCTCGGCGGCGCCGATATTGATGTTGGCATCGATGAATGCCGGCAGCAGCGTGCAGCCGCCGCCGTCTATGATGATGTCGGGATCCTCCGACTTCTCGAGCTCCTCTTGGCTAAGGATGCTGCCCGGACTAGCGGTGAATCGCATAGTTGCAGGGCCTGTGACTTGGTTACTGTCGAAGATTGCCACGTTCTTGACCTTGATAATAGTCATGGCGAGTTTGTGTCGGTGGAGGAGTGCGGCGATGAAGTATCGACACGAGGTGCAGGAGGCACGCCCTAGAACAGGACCCTTGCAGGTTTGGATCGACGGTAATAATGACGGATGTTTGAGCCTCAAAATAACGATCCGGAGGTAATATTGGCTGAACCAGAGATAATTCACCAAGAGGAGCGAATTTCGCGAGGTTTTGTTCCTTATGCCTCGAGTTTTGGGGGGTACGGTGGACGTCGTTAACGGGCGGATGTACCGACTAGCTGGGTAAGGTAAGCTGATGTACTTCGGAATCTGGCCTCTAGGAACACCGGTCATTGTGATGTAATGATGTACATACCTTTGTGAATACCGTCCAGAAAGCAGGATAAAAGTGAGAAAGGTACCTGATATACGGGACCTACACGGAACGCCTACAAGTACCTTAAGTAGCCCGTGGAGATACTTGACGCCTCGTACCGCATTAGCCGCAGTGACCCTGGATGATGTCACGGCGACGTACATTTTCACGTACCCTCAGAGAGGCCGGTAAAGGTACCCAAGGTACCCAAGGTACCCAAGGTACCTCCCTACCTAACCTGGCCGCACGTTAGGCTATCTCTCGAGGGCTTCACTTGTCGTTCGTCGGAGCGGCCCTCTTTGGCGGTGCCAGCGGAATACATGGCATACACGCGGCTGCAAGGCACACATAACCCCCTGTCACCCTGCAGACGGGACGACGGACTCCCTAGACCCTCGCCGAAGAAATCGTGCGGTTCTTGAAGGCATCAACACACTCCTCAACACTCAGCTCTCCCGAGGCCGAACTCATCGCCGGACGTTTGGTGCCTAGGTCAGGTAGGTACTTACTGTCCCAGATGCCCATGCCCAACCGGCTGCTTGCGCGCCAGCAGAGTTCTGGGATAGCTGGCGGACGTCGTCAGGCGACGATAGAGAGACAGTCGATGATGCCTCGTGGTAGGCCAGCGACCAGTTCTCTCGCCCGGGCAAAATGCCGAGCCCCTAGACCACTCACGTTCGAGCATTCCCCCCGGCACAGGGACCTTAGGCAACTTTAGATTCTTTGACAAGTCTCTGGTCCAGCGGCGCAAGTCCGGCAGTCCAATCACACCCGAGCGCTCCCCTGCGGCTACTGCAATCTCCATGTCTGAATTAAAGTAGGGCCTTGCGGGGTCCTGGCTGCCAACCAAAAATGACAACATCCTTTCCGAACGTTCTTAGATAGCGGCGGGAATGGACGCTGAAGGGTCCAGATCGCCGATGCAGCCTCGCACGGCTCTACTATCAACGCCATCTCCGTAATCAGGTCCTAACATACTGTACACAACGGCCTCTGGGCCGCTCACCCAACTCGGAGAAGCCCGACAAACACCATATCACGCCAGAGTCAGAAGATATTAGGCCGGTGGGCTCAATATCGCTGACCGCTTAGGCCAGTGCATATGAGCTTTTTGCTTTTGAGGCTCGTCAAAACCACGCCCAAGTCGATAACACCCCTGAAGAGACGAGGCCACAGTATCGTATAATATGACCAGTCACTCTTTTCACCGCCTATCTGTAGTCCCTCAGGTCCGCGTAGTGCAAATTCTTCGTAAAGCGGGGAAGCTTGCGATCCCGCTCGTACAGGAAGCCGCAGTTGTTGCAAAGAGTCTGAGATTGGGGGCGCCACGTTAGCAAGATTATGACCGCCGTCGGACGGCACAGGCAGGAGGCGAGGGTAATGGTGCGGCAACAACTCACCCTTGGCCCGAGCGGCCCATCACGAACAGCCCACACGCTCGTGCCCCAGACGCGGCAGTGACTACACCGCCACGTATTGCGCTCCTGCTCCGCGAGCGACCCGCCGCCGCCGTATCCACCCCCAGCCGCGCTGCCCACGTCTGGTGTGCCGCGCCCGCCCGGCGTCCCCGACCGCGCGAGGGGCGACAGGCTGCGGAACCGCCTCTTCTTCTTGCTCCTCTCGCCGCGGCCCATGCGCTCCTCCTCCTGCTCGATGAGCCCGCCGAACCCAAACCCGATGGGCACGCCGCCCGCCATGCCGGCGTTGCTGCTGAATCGCGCCGTCTCGCGCCGCAGCCGGCGGATCTGCCGCTCGCGGTCTCCCTCACGCTTCTCGATCTCCTCCTTGCTGAGCGTCTCGATCTTGGGCTCCCACTCGTCCGCTAGGTGCTCGGGGTCGTAGCGCCATCCCGCGCCCTCGCCGCCCACCGTGATGGCGGCGTCGTTGGGGAACTCGCCCGCGCCGATCGCGCCCGCGCCGTTCCAGCCTGCCACAAGACCGCCGGACTCGCAGGCCTCCTTCTTCAGGCGCAGCTCGGCCTCGTAGATCGCATGCGTCAGGGCGGGGACCCATTCCCCAGACAGGCCGAGGTCGGCACATGTCTGTTTGGCGAAGCTCTCGGCCGTACCGGGCGGGTGAAGAAGAGACCACTCAAACTTATCTGTGTAGAGCTGAGATGATAAGTTGATGGTCAGATTGATGATGCAGCGGTAGGTATCGTCGGGGTTATAGTCGTCTGAATCCGCAGAGATGTGCGTGGCTGTGGCGGTCACCTCCGGCTGCCCGTCCTGCGCCTGAGCTCCCGTTGATGTTGGGCCAGGAGTTCCTGGACCAAGCTTCGAAGGCGTGGAAGGGACGTATTGGGGCCCGTTACGGAGAGGCGTGTCGCCACGGCTGGTGCTTGTAGCAAATGGCGCCGGCGTCGATGGCGTGTCACGGTTGCCCGAGCCAGCTGCAAATCTCGGTACCTCCGGAGCGTTGCTCTGGTGCTGTTGAGAGTGGAACAGCGGATGTAGAGCGACTCCAGCGTATTCTTCCAGCTGGGTTCGAATTTGCTTGCTTATTTCAGCGATTGTGCCGGCGCGGTTTGGGAGATCGAGGTCCTGGACTAGTGTCTGTGCGAACTGATCGGTCGTGATGAGTGTCTCGTGGAGATTCCACAAGAAGATGTCTCTGAGGCGGTAAGGTACCGTCGGCTCCTGAGGCTTGTACTGCGGGAGTGAAGGGTCGGCGGGCTGGTTGGGAGGAAGCGGGAGAGGTGGCGCAGGAGTGAAGGCTGGGATGTCGAGGTCGATGCGGATAGGGATGAGAGTAAGCGGGAGGCACGCCTGGGCGTAGTTTTGCATGTCTGACCGCGTCTGCCTCGGTTTTGTCATCCAGTCTCGCCAGATTCCCTGGACGTCCACGGGAACATATGTCTCCTTCCCGACCTTGTCGCTCGGGTCCGCCTTGGCTGCGCTGTCATCGCGCCGTAAGCTCCGTAGGCCGGTTGGACGCCGGCGGCTGTCGTCATCGTCATCGTCGTAGTCTTCGAACCCGTCTTCTGCGTAGTTGATGACTGTCGTTCCTCTCTTGGTGGTTCGCGCGATGGGGCCGGTCGGCGCTGATGACAGGACGGGGGTGAGCAGGGAGTTGTTGTAGGTGCGCAATCGAGGCGCATATGAGGATATGAACCCCTGCGGTTCTGGACGAGCCGCCATTTTGGGATCGTGGTCCTGTGCTCTCTTCGTGTGTTCGGGCGCTGGGGAGCCTCACTCGACGGCGCAATGAAGCTAGGGATGGAGAACCATGCGGCGGCTATCTACCCCGGTCCGAGCAGAGAGAAGACGGAGTAGGCTGCGAGATAGTAGGTGTGTGTTTGCTGCGCGGGCTCGATGAGAATGCTAGGAAGTCGATGCGATCAGGAGCCGACTATGATGGTGCAGCGGCAGTACGGCAAGATTCAGCATTCGTCGCAATCACTTTTCTGTCGCGTCCAACTTTGAGCGTCGCGATCTTCTCAATTGCATACGCCAGGCCAGATGTGGTCTAGCTCGGCGTAAGAGGCACGTGCAATCTCGGCGCCTGAGAAATGAGGACGTAACGCTCGATTGTGTACTGTACCTCCACCATCCTGGCAGCCAACCTGACGCAGCAGGGCAACAAGCAGTTGAGAATGGTTTCAAACCCGTTGAAGAGGTATCGAATAGAGTCTATAGAGAACACTGAACCTTGTGTCTTCTGGACTTGCAGGACTTCACCACATTCTACATAGATTGAACCATTGACACACGTACGTATCCGTACCATCATCGCCCTCTGCCACTGCGGGGTTGACGAGGTGACGCCAAGAAGCGTTTCTAGGGATACCTGGCCGAAGATATCGGGGATAGATGAGCCTTTGTTGGTGCACAGTAACGTGATCGCCTCACGCCCACTTTATGTTTGTTCCCGCCTTCCAGTCCGGGCTGGCCGGGGGGCTCTGCTTACGGCCTCCGTAACGGTGCCGTCCCGCTCGGGCTGCAGCCATGCGCCGGCACCTGCCGCCTTCTGCTTAGCCCAGCCCACTCCCGCCTTCGCGTTACATCCAGGCTGCAACGAGCGCTGGTCGATCCGAAGCAAAACATCCAACCCTGACTGCTGCCGGTGACGAGCGTGACGGGAACAGCTGGTGTCGCTGCGCTGCCTCGGACCTTGCATGTCGATAACGCCGCAACGGTGCATTGAATTACATATGCCCAGAGCACCTTATATTGCCATAAACAGATGCCATATGAGCCGGTGAGTCCCCCTCCCCTCCTTTCCACCCCAATCCCCATCACCACACATAGAAATCCGCCTGTGTATGCGAGATGGCGGTTCTGGTGAACCTCTTCACCGCGTCCCTTGTGCTGTGCGGGGCGGTCGAGGCGTTTCGCACGTCCTATACGCTGCCTCAGCTGCGTGAACTCGCCTCGCAGAGTGGACAATTGCGCGCCAACCGGGCTCGGGATATCGATCCCTCTCTGTTATATCCCGAGTACAACCTCTCAGTGCCCATTGATCACTTCCACAATGATTCACTCTATGAGCCGCACTCGAATGGGTCCTTCAATCTGCGGTACTGGTTCGACGCCAGCCATTACAAAAAGGGTGGTCCCGTCATCGTGCTGCAGAGTGGTGAGACCTCCGGTGTGGGCAGGCTGCCTTTCCTCCAGAAGGGCATCGTAGCGCAGCTGGCACAGGTCACTGGCGGCATAGGTGTCATCCTGGAGCACCGGTATTATGGCACGAGCTGGCCCGTCGACGATCTCAGCATCGAGAACCTGCGCTTCTTGTCCACGGACCAGGCAATCGCTGACATGGTCTACTTCGCCAAGAACGTCGTCTTTGACGGTCTGGAGGACCTGGACCTGACTGCGCCCAAGACGCCATACATTGCGTATGGCGGCTCCTATGCTGGAGCCTTTGTCGCTATCCTGCGCAAGGCGTATCCAGATGTGTACTGGGGCTCCATCTCTAGTTCGGGTGTCACAGAAGCCATTTATGACTACTGGGAGTACTATGAGGCAGCGCGCCTCTTCGCGCCGCAGGGCTGTGTCCTCGCTACCCAGAAGCTCACCAACGTCGTTGATAACATTCTCATTGGCAAAAACGGCACCGAATACGTCCAGCGCCTGAAGACTGCTTTCGGCCTCGGCAACTTGACGCGAAGCGACGACTTTGCCAGTGCCATCAGCGGTGGTATTGCCGGGCTGCAGAGCACGAACTGGGATCCCGCGGAGAACAGCACCGACTTTGGGGTGTACTGCGATACCATCAGCTCCACTACGCTACTCTATCCAAACGTTGAGAGCCTCACAGCCGAGGCGGCTGAGCTGATCGATGTCGGTGGCTGGGGCAACGAGTCTCAGACGCTCGTGCCCCAGCTGCTCAACTACATCGGCTACATCAACGAGACGAGCGTCTCGCGGTGCGCGCAGAGCAACCAGACGCAGGATGAGTGCTACACCAACTACGACAGCGACTTCTACCGCCAGGACGACATCGGCCAGGACTGGCGCTCCTGGCCCTGGCAGTACTGCACCGAGTGGGGCTACCTGCAGACCGGCTCCGGGGTCCCCGCCGACATCCTGCCCCTCATCTCGCGGCTCATCGACCTCAACTTCACGTCGGTCGTCTGCCGCGAGGCCTTCAACATCACGCAGCCCTCGGCCATTGGCCGCATCAACAAGTGGGGCGGCTTCGGCATCTCCTACCCGCGGCTGGCCATCGTGGACGGCGAACGCGACCCCTGGCGGCAGGCGTGCCCGCACGCCATCGGGCAGCCGGACCGGCCCTCGACGGCCAGCGAGCCGTACATTCTGATCGCGGGCGGCGTGCACCACTGGGACGAGAACGGGCTGTTCCCCAACGAGACGACGCCGGAGCTGCCGCCGCTGCCGGTGGCCGACACGCAGAAGACGGAGGCCATGTTCGTCCAGGAGTGGATGCTGGAGTGGCAGCTGCACTGTATGGTGGACGGCGGCTGTTGAAGCGGTGAACTGGGATTTACTAACACACGTAGCAGATATGAATGAGAATGAGAAAAAGCCACTCGAGCTGTGACGGGCGCCGTGAGAGGTGGTAAAAGAAACGCAGGGGCAGCGGAGTACACAAGGTGACAGGGACTTGGGGGGAGAATCATGATGCCTCTGGCCGGACATTGCCGGGACAGGGGGGAGAAGACAGATCACCTGAATATAGATCACCAAGTTCGGTATGAATCTACCAAAATCAATAACTTGGCCAAAGTTTGAAGCAATCTGAACGTCAGGCTTCAACGATTGATCCTTCGACGTAGATGCCATTGGCTAATTACACTTCGTCACCTCGTGCGAACGTGCGCAGGATCGGGTGGACTCGGTCTGGTCGATGGGGCGGTCTAACCCGGTTTCGTACCTACAGCTCTGTCGTTGGCTTGTGCCAATTGGCTTACACGCATCACTCCAGGCTGCCTAACATCATGGTGGTCGTGTTTTATCACATAGGTAGGGGTATGATCACGGCCGACGGAGTTGATAAGAAGCCCCAGATAGGCCCCAGATTCCAATGTGAATCCTGCGCCATCCACTAGCCCGACCCGACTCTCACACAGGCACCAACGACCCTCACGAGAAGCAATGGTCTCCCTCACCGAAGTCTCCATCGCAAACGCCAAGATCGCCACGCTCCTGCCGCCGGGGCTCGTGGCGGTCTTCGTGGGCGGCACCAGCGGCATCGGCGAGTTCACGCTCAAGGCACTCGCGAAACGCGCCGTCCGGCCGCGCATCTACATCGTCGGCCGGTCGGAGGAGGCGGCGGAGCGCATCAAAAAGGAGTGCGCGGCGCTGAACCCCCGCGGGGAGTACCTCTTCATCCCGAAGGACGTGAGCTTGATCGGGAATGTGGACGAGCTGTGCCGCGAGATCGCGAGCAGGGAGAAGTTCATCAACATACTGGTTGTCAGCGCGGGGACGCTGGTCATGGGCGTTGGTAAGTTTGTCTTTTGTCTTGGTCTTAATTCATATTCCCCAGTTTCTTCATTACAGATACCACACCCAATATAACTTGATGCCGCTGCGCGTCCTGACCACTATCCTTTAATAGAGACCAAGGAAGGCCTGGACCTCGCCACGGCGCTTTTGTACTACCAGCGTGTCCGCGTCGTCGCCAACCTCCTCCCTCTCCTCGTCCGCGCCCCCTCCTTCCGCCGGGTCATGTTTGTCGGCGCCGGAACCAAGGAAGGCCCCGTCGACACGTCCGACTTCTCGGCCCGGAAGGTTCCCCTGACCAGGCAGCGGGGCCACGTCGTCTCGATGACGACCCTCGCACTGGAGGAGCTGGCACGGCGCGCCCCCGGCGTCAGTTTCATCAACGACTTCCCCGGCGCGGTGAAGACGGGCATCGGCCGCGGGGCCCGGAGCCCAGCGATGCTGCTGATGCGGGCGGTGTTTGCTGTCGTGGGCCCGCTGGTGTACGTCCCGGCCGAGGAATGCGGGGAGCGGCACTTGTACGCGCTGACGAGTGCGCGGTACCCGGCCGGGGACGGTGCTGCTGATGAGGTAGGCGTGCCGGTGGGAGAGGGCTTGGGTGTTGCGGTTGGGACGGACGGGAAGGTAGGGAGCGGGGTGTACACGATTGACCGGGAGGGTGAGAGCGGGGGACCGAAGGTAGTGGAGCTGCTTGCTCAGCTGCGGAAGGAGGGGGTTGGGAAGAAGGTGTGGGAGCACACAGAGGGGGAGTTTAAGCGGATCAGTGGTGTTGCTGCTATCGAACTGTGATGGCGGGAAGATAATGTGAGGAGAGGAGGTAGATGCAGCAGAGGAATGGCCCCGATGGCTTTACTGCTTCTCTTAGTTAGCGACGTTACTAGTGACAGCGATCAAGGCAGATATACCAGTGCATCTATTGCGGTTAGGATTCGGCGTCCTTGAGCTTCGCGCGACGAGCCTTTCGCTTCTCCTTGCCCTCCTTCCACGCCTCGCGAATTGCCCACCCCCCACAGCAGACGACAAAGTAGACTCCCACGAGCGTTGCCACAACACCGAAGACAATTCCGATTATAACGCCGGGGCTGATGGGGCCTCCGCCTGAAGAGTTCGTCCGCGCCGGGACGTGCTGGCGGCCCTCGGAGGTGGTGAGGTTACCACCCAGGCCGGCGCTGTATCCTCCACCAACGCCACTTCCTGGATGCGCGTCGATAACGTTGTCGTCATGCGAGGTGTTGAAGACGCCCCATCCCTTCACAACGTGTGGGAGTAGCAGCATGGTCCAAATCACAGTGACGGTCGTCATCTAGATCGCTTCGACTTCGCGACGAAAACGAGCTTAGACTGTATGTTCATTCCAATTGTAGGTCGAGCAGAGAGAACACTTGCTGCACCGCGCTTCGAAAAGGCCTTCTTGTATCATCCGAACGCGAGTGGGACGAAGGTTCGGCTCAAAGTTGGGAGAGAAGCGACTTGAAAGCCATGGGAAACCTTGCTGCTCTCCCTCGCTTGCTCACCGGCACCGTCATCGGCATCCTGCTAGGACAGAGGAAGGCTAAAGAGTAACTTTGGAATAACCACGCAGCCGTTGAACTTTCTTGGATACACAGTATGGCATGAGTCTGGGTGGCCACCCAAGGCCCTAGGCCAACCCATTCTGACTGTGTCAAAAGCTTGTGTTCGAGATCATGGCATAAGTTCCAGGGATGGATCCGGGGAAGTGTCCGATGTCTTCGAGGCTTCCGTTAGGGCACAATCATTATATTTTTGGACTTCTGCAGGTGAAGAATACCGTTGTGTAATCTGATTGAAACTTTCGCGGAGAGATTTTCCTTTGAAGGCATATCAGATCGTCAATGGAAGAAGATGGAGGATGGAATAGGATCGAGGGTGCTGCTCAGGCCTGGATAGAGTACGGAGGTACGGAGTACTTCAGGCACAGTGATGGGACGCGCTAGACCGAGACGGAAAATGGAGGCTCCTTCTTCCGCATTCACTGTTTCGGGCCCTCCAACCTCGTGTTTCTCCTCGAAGTTCATCACATCGGCGAATAATCCACGCCACAGAGTGCCTGACTACTCTTCTTGGGGCACATGGAAGGAGACGGCGGCTCCGAAGTCGCCTCACTTTGTTCTCTAGCTTTACTGCCACGCGCTGGTTTGTGCGCTTCAAGCGATGGTCGTGAATCGGCTTTGCCTGATGGACCGAGAAGCTTCTTCGAGCTCCCAGTCGTTGACCTGAGTCTGCACGCACGTGGAAAATCGCGTGCGTGGATATGAGATTCTTCGATATCATCTGATGTACTCTGTCGCAGCTCCGGAATGCCTTCATGCGGGTTTCTCGCTCGCTGATGGTCGGGAAATGGCACGGAATAGTGAGCTGCGTCACTTCAACGTTTGGGCAGAGCTCACTGCGCGGCGGGCATGCCACAGCGTCGGCACAGACTCACGAATGGGAGACTGAGACCTGGAAATGCTTGGACGAGGCTCATCTATTCCAGACACTGCATTTCGGAAGTAGGGCTCCCTATCTGACCGGTCCGCTCCAGAGCTATCAGCCAGCAATACTGACATCCCTACATCCACCGCCAACCGAGCTCCATCAGAGCAGGCTGCCTCCGTCGGAATGAACAAATGGTAAGGAAATTTGTCCATGTATGGCCTTTTGACGGCCAGGAGATCGGAAAAGCGTCGTCATCAAGGTGAACTTGAGAGGCAGACGGCAACCGGCCGAGATGTATGTAACCCCAGATCGTCCAGGCTGCAGTACATCAGCCCAGACCCTTCCAAAAATAAGACGGGTAATATGGCCAAGTGCGATTGTCTTCCGGGTCCCCTGGTCACCAGCGAATCAGCAGAAGACGACGACGCTCGGGAAAGGGACAGACAGGTCTTCAGCTCGCAGTGCCGGGGCCATACCTACGTCCCACGGAGTTCATGCGTTACTCTGCGAGCACCATCACGCGCGGGCGCGGACCACGTTCTCCGTTAGATCCTTCAGGCCGGAACAAAGGCCGGACAGGTGCCTTTCCCTTCCACATTGCTGGAGCCGGACGCTGTTCCAGGATGGGCGGGAAAACGGGGAGAGCCGACCGCACGGCCCGGCGTCCACCTGCTGTGTTGACCTGTTTACCGTGGTCCTGCGATAGCGGCCGCCCCCGTCTCTCCACGCTTTCGTCATCTTGCAGGCTACCGCTGCTCTTGGGACTGGCACTAACCGCTCCAGAGGCCCGAAGCTCCCCCTTCTCAGCCTCAGCTGCGTCAGGCGGTGCTTTTCTTGGCGTGCGCCTGATGCGGTTCCTGAGAACCTGCCACAGCTTCCAGCTCAGGACGAACGGTATCCAGCCCAACGTGCAGGAGCACATCACAACCTTGAACATGGTCGAGGACATGCCATTGGTATGGTCCATGATCGATCTTGTCTCTAGTCCCTCCATGGTTGTTGTTTTTCGTTGCTGATTTATGTAGACTCTGCAGGCAAATACGTCGTGGTCAGGTCGTGTCGGCCACAGAAATTGCTTCATTCTTTGCCCGCAAAGTTTGCTATAAATCGCAGCCATGTTCGGATAAGGTTCCGTATTTCGCGGCGCATGGCTGCGATTTACCTTTCCCAGGAAAGTTTACGCAGTCAGGATGTCCCAGACCAACTGTAGTGGCTTGGATCAATGACAAGCACAGTCGTTGCTCACCTATGGGCACTGCAGTCGACGCTGCACCTGAATATCTAGTTATGTCATCGTGCCCAGAGGGACTGGACTGCTGCTATTCAAGCCAAAGAGGTCTGCGCAGCTCAAGCCATGAACCTAGACCACCAATATTACATCACACGTTCTGGATGCTTTGCCTCGAGGGTTTGCCGGAAGCGTGTACCGGATCGAGCTATCGCTCGATCATTGAGACCTTTGCTAATGCAGACTCTAGCCGAAGACCGGCCGGAGGACGGAGTTTCTCTACGCCCCTGTAGATACATCTATCTCAGTTGGGGTAGGTCATAAGACTGCGCATTATAGCTCGATTCCTCCCTACCACCATGCAGGTCGGCACATGGCCGCACTGCAAGGCACTGACAGCATAGCAGTAGCCAATCTCTCCAAATTGCCTACTACCTGGTTCTGCATCCCACAATCCCGGTCTGCTTGCGAAGCGCAGAATGAAGACTGACGGATTCTGATCCGGAGGCTAGCCGGCCCATGCGAAGAGCCTAGCTAGAGAGTCTTTCGTCGCTTTCACCCCTTAAGCAAGCAAGCTGTCTCAAGATGAGCATCTCAAATTGCAGGATCTCTCCTAGGGACTAGATGGAGGGACTAATGCACGCGAGTGGTGAAGCCACCGGAGTTTGGAAGAGCGACGATTGACTGATGGTGGCCCACGCCTCACACCATGACGGCGGCCCCTCAGTGCCGCCTCCGCCCTGTGGTCGCTGGCGAACTGCGGGGGAGACCGGGGTCGTCCCTTCACGAACCGGGCCTAGCGAGTCCAAGACGGTGTCCCATTTTCACCACCGATGGCATACCAGCCGCTACTATTGGGCGCAGTCCGACAGCGACACAGGACTAAGCCCTGGAGGAAACGGCACTTCGGAAACACTGTTGACGGAGAGGCGTCCATTCGGTCTCGTGCACCAAGGGACGCTCCATCCATCCCCAATTTGGGCTTAAGCATCAGAGGCCGCCTCGACAAGCCGTTGCATTCGGTAGATGACCTCCGTTACCCACCTGGCCAGGAACGAAAAGGCCTCCAATCGCAAGGAACGGGCCTTGTCCATCTCCGGTAACCTTAATCTATTTGGCCCCTCGGCGCCAGGTTTTTTCCGTGACCTGCATCGCGCCGGCGTGACATCGTGAACAACTTCCCATGGTTCACCCTTTGATTTTGCTGTGGCTCTGGGCTACCGGTGGCCTGCTTCCAGCACTTCCGCACACCACAGTATACATCACCTTTTGGCTCTCCAAATCTCTAAGGAGTAACATGGCTCCAGTGGTTCCACGCCAATCCGTGGCCCACCGGTCAGATCGGCTTGCTCGGCTGGCCAGATGCGCACCCCTGAAGCCTCCTGGAACGTATTCTTCCTACCCCTTTGGGCTCATAGAGAGCCGATACCTGCCAAGGACTTCAATGCCTTGACGGGCCGGAAGCCGTCTCCTCTAGCATTGTGTCTTAGAGCATGGCTCAACTGCATGCGTCTGTAGCTCCGCTCTGCAAGTCGTCTACCCCTATGAAGACCGCCACTCTGGGCCGCGATCCCTAGGATACCCACTTCAGACTCAAGACGAAGCGGGGATGACCTTCCGACTTTCAGGCTCGAATCTATATATCCTCTCTCGGTCTCCGCCTCCTTGGATCTGTCTGTCTTCCGTCAACAGCCTCAGCTGCAGTCATCGGATCTTCTCTTGTCAGTCATTTCGGTTCCTTGTACACCACACCAGCATGTATCGCGAGATCACCGCCCTTGCGGCGCTTGTGGCGGCGGCCCGCAGCCAACAAGCGTGTACTCTCACCACCGAGACGCATCCTACCCTTCAGTGGTCCAAGTGCAGCTCTGGCGGCTCTTGCAGCACCGTCAGCGGAGCTATAACCATCGACGCCAACTGGCGATGGCTCCATTCGACCTCGAGCAGCACCAACTGCTATACCGGCAATGAGTGGGACAGCAGCATCTGCAGCGGCGCTTCGGACTGCGCTTCGAAGTGCTGCGTTGATGGATCTGACTACTCCGGCACGTACGGCATTACCACGTCCGGCAACTCCCTGAATCTCAAGTTCGTCACCCAGGGGCCGTACAGCACCAACATCGGGTCTCGTACGTATCTCATGGAGAGCGACACGAAGTACCAGATCTTCAATCTGCTGGGCAACGAGTTCACCTTCGACGTCGACGTCTCGAACCTGCCTGTAAGTATTCCATCCTGAACACGTTTAGACTGGCTTTTCGCGGATGTCAGCTAAGACAACAACCAATAGTGCGGTCTCAATGGTGCTCTGTACTTCGTCTCTATGGACGCGGACGGCGGCACGTCCAAGTACACGGGCAACAAGGCCGGTGCCAAGTACGGCACTGGTTACTGCGACAGCCAGTGCCCCCGTGACTTAAAATTCATCAACGGTCTGGTGAGTAGCCTTCGAAGCTCACCCCGTCCGCACTCAAGCTGTCAGTATGATGAGCACTAACACCACTTCAACCAGGCAAATGTGGAGGGCTGGGAGCCTTCGACCAACGACGCCAACGCTGGTCTTGGGCCCATGGGTAGCTGCTGCAGCGAGATGGATATCTGGGAAGCCAACTCCATCTCGACCGCCTACACTCCCCATCCCTGCACCACTATCGGCCAGTTGATGTGCGAGGGCGATGCCTGCGGTAGGTGTCCATTCAAGCTTTCCAGGCAGGATTGTTTCCCTGACGATTATCTCTAGGCGGCACCTATAGTAGCGATCGCTATGCCGGCGAGTGCGATCCTGATGGCTGTGACTTCAACAGCTATCGCATGGGCAACACGACCTTCTACGGTCCTGGCTCAGGCAACGTCATCGACACGACCAAGAAGGTGACTGTCGTCACCCAATTCTTGACCGACTCCTCGGGCAGCCTGTCCGAGATCAAGCGATTCTACGTACAGAACAACGTGGTGGTCCCGAACTCCCAGTCCAACATCGCCGGCGTCTCCGGCAACTCCCTCACGGACGCCTGGTGCGACGCGCAGAAGACCGCCTTCGGCGACACCAACGTGTTCAAGAGCAAGGGCGGCATGGCGCAGATGGGCGACGCTCTCTCGTCCATGGTGCTCGTCATGTCCCTGTGGGACGACCACTACGCTAATATGCTCTGGCTTGACTCCACCTACCCTGTCGACTCGACCTCGGCCGGCGCCAAGCGCGGCACCTGCGCCACCACCTCGGGTGTGCCCTCCGACATCGAGGCGTCCATCCCCAACTCAAACGTCATCTACTCCAACATCAAGTTCGGCCCGATCGGCTCCACGTTCAGCGCCCCCGGCGGTGGCAGTTCTTCCTCGTCCTCGTCGGTCTCCGGCGTCACCAGCAGCACAACCACCAAGCCCGTCAGCAGCTCCTCCACCACCACCACTTCCCAGACTACCACCACGACCACCTCCACTGGCGCCACTGCTTCCCACTGGGCCCAGTGCGGCGGGCAAGGATACACCGGCCCTACCGTCTGTGCGAGCCCGTACACTTGCACCTACAGCAACCCGTACTACTCCCAGTGCCTGTAGACCACTAGGGCTTGTCTACTCCCCCGGGATGGAGAGTAGGTCGTGTGGAACGGGTGAAAAGTTTCCGTCACAGCTTGGTCACTGCGCCGGACTTGCAATACACCGGCAACAGAAGACGTACTGCTTCCTTTGTACATACATTGCAATGGTTTTGCTTCAGCATACGTGGATATGTGGTGGCTGGTGATGGTTCTCTCTCCCATTCTGACGTTTCCCTTCATTTCTAAAGTACATAGTTTCATTGATCTCTTTTCCCACTGCTCTCGTACATGTGTTTCCGGTCCGTAAGAAATGTGATCAGACGCATCACCTTGATTTGTACCTCATGTTTTGCTTCTCTTGCTGCCCTAGTCAGTCGTCTCAAGATCCAGATGTCCTGCGATCTACGGTAATAACGAGCCGCTCGTTGGTAATGACCGAACCTAGCAGTGGCACTGACATTCACGCTCCTTTTTGGTCCTGTCATTAACGCGGCGTAGTGGTGAGCTGGACTGAAGGCGCGAGGAATACGACACGATACAAGCATGGAAGGAAGCGAGAGAGTCACGGCAGATACGCCAGATATCATGAAGGCCATGTGAAGTGCGACTAAATACATGAAACACGCGGAGCAACAGTACCTACTCATGGCAAAGGGTATCTCAACATCCCCACACGTCCCATCAAGCCTCCTCAATCTCCCGTCCCCGCTCCCGCTGCTGGACGGTGGCGCGGCCCTCCTTCTCGACGATGTGCTGGGCGCCGGTCTGGCCCTCGGGCACGCCGAGCATCTGTGCGCCCTTGTCGACGTGGTTGGCGCCGCCGAAGAGCACGTCGATCTCCTCGAGCGGCACCTGCTTGGTCTCGGGGATCATGAAGTAGACGAAGACGGCCAGGCAGAAGTTGACGGACATGAAGAAGAAGAGGCACTTGAGCCCCTCGTTCTCGAGGAACTTGGGGAAGAACTGCTGGAAGATGGTGTTGGCGACGTTCTGCATCTGCGAGCACATGCCGACGGCCTGGGCGCGCACGTTCATGGAGAAGACCTCGGAGGTCCAGATCCAGACGGTGGCGCCCCACGAGGGCTTGTAGAAGAAGATGAAGAGGAAGAGCATGAAGACGATGGAGATGCCCACGGGCTTGCTTTTGGCGCCGCCCTCGAGGTCCGGGGTGGTCATGCCGATGATGGGCACGATCATCATGCACACGCCCATGCCGACGGCGCCGACCATGAGCAGCCAGCGGCGGCCGAAGCGGTCGGCGGTCCAGACGGCGTTGAGGGTGAAGATGATGCCGAAGGTGGCGTTGAGCGCGTTGATGAGGTTGATGGTCTGCGAGGACGTCCACACCTTCTTGTAGATGGCCGTCGAGTAGCTATTGAGCGTGCCCTGCCCGGACAGCTGCTGCCCGACGTTGATGACGAAGGCCAGGTACAGCCGCTTGCGCACCGACGGGTCCTTGAACAGCGCCGCGTACGACGTCCGCACCGCCTCCTTCTCGTACTCGATGGCCTCACGGATCGCCGTGACCTCCTCCTCGACCTCCTGCTCTGTGTCGCGGATCTTCCTGAGCGCCGCGCGCGCCGCCTCGACGTTGTTGTGCCGCTGGATGTGCCACCGGGGCGACTCGGGCTGCCACGGCAGCAAGACGATGATGATGGCAGGCACCAGGATCTGGAAGATGACCACCATGCGCCAGTCCCACTCGCCGAGCTTCTCGCGGTGCAAGCCGCAGGCGTAGTTGATCCAGTAGGCGATGAAGGAGCCCACGCTGTAGAAGAGCTGCCAGAAGGCCATGATGTAGCCACGGATCTGCGGCGGCGCCATCTCGCCAATGTAGACCGGCCCTGCAGTCAGGGCCATGCCCTGCCCGATGCCGATGAGCACACGACCGGCGATGAAGACGCCGAGCTTGTGCCTGGGCGCGAAGGCCTGCATGAAGGTCGCGATGATGGTCACGAAGCACCCGATGCCCATGCCCACGCGTCGGCCGAGATAGTCCGCGGTGGGACCACCCAGGAAGAAACCGGCCACGATCGCGCCGATGGTGTATGCGGTGTTGATGAGACCAATGAGATATGTGTCTTTTTTCTTCGAAGACTGTCAGAGACTTCATCATGAGTCGATGCTGCTGACGGGCTCACCAGGTCAAGATCGAACCAGTCCAGCCAATGCTGTGAACCTTGGACGGAGTTGAACACTGAGGCATCGTATCCATAGAGAACCACTTTGACGTCCTGTCAGTATCGCTTCGTTCACGACATCCAGACGTCGCTAGGACGAAGCTGTGACTTACTGCACATGGCAGCCACCATGGAGATATACCAATTATAAATTCTCTTTGAGGACACCATCTTCGCGATGTGTTGCGGACCGAACCGGTCTGCAGGTTCACGCGGGGGAAAACGACTTGGCAGGCCGATCCTCTGCACTCTTCTCACCAGTGACAACCAGGAGGACGAGAGGTATGGGAGGTGCGTTGGAGTGGGCTAGCAGGACAGGATCAAGACGGAGGAGATGGCTGGATGCTCGAGGTGGTGCCGCTCTCTATTATATGCGAGATAGGGGCGACTCCGGTATCGACTCTGCAGACGTGCTGCACATGCAAGCGAGTTAGTGACAATTAGGACTGTTTTGCCCCGATTTTCCCGCCGTGACAGCCAGTCATGGCGACAGTCGATAGTCGGGCCGCAGTCGCGCTGAGAGGGAGCGGGGATCTTCTGGCGATATCTAATCGTAGCCGAAGATGGAGGGGACAGGGGAGCAGAAGAGGGGAGGCAGGGGGGTTTGCCCCAGCCACTTCGCGCTGAGGGCTGTTTTGCCTCGTCGCATAGCCCACAGTTACCCGCAGTGAAGGCATCTCCGAGTTCTTTCCCCGTGGAGTAAAAGCTGGAGTTCGTGTGTGTTGGCCCCCGGTCTTTCCAATGAGAGAGCTGCGCTTCCCCCAGATGATCTGGGCTACGACAGTAGTCGCCAAGCCATCTTGGTCTCCCCTCGTTAGACTCTCTGGGGTTTGCGGAGAAACTGGTCCTCGTGCGATTCCACCAATGGCAATTTCGCCGTCAGACAAGCGCCTTGCTGTCGTTGGGCTTTGCCCTGGTGCTGTGGACCCGCCACAGCTCGCCAGTCTGTAGATGGAGTCATGGGCGAGGATGGAATTGGTCAGCTCGTCGGTCGGCTAGGCCAGCAGAACCGGGTTGGGCTGATGGAGGCTCTGGAGCTACAGACGCTTCGAGCATGGCGCCGATGCAAGCTTTCTTGGCCTATGCTCCTCTGCGTGTACATCTCATTCCTCCCGACGGGAGGACACGCCGTCTGCCGCGGGAAGAACGCGCGCTGACCGCATGATCGTTGCTGGGGGACCAATAGCACTTGATCCTGCCGAACTTCAATTCTGCCGAGCGCGGCGGTTGAATCGCCGGCGGCGTCAAGCTTCAGTGAAGCTATAGAGCAGTTGCCTCTCAGGCAGGGAAAGTTCAAACACATCCATGTTGTTATTTCTTAGTTGGCGAGGCGTAACCAGCAAAGGATCTGGTGACGAAAAGTCTGTAACAGAGGTTACACAATGTGCACCGGAGCGTAATGTCATCCCTCGTGGGAACTGACCTAAATCTTTACGGCGTCTCATAACTACGGGGGTCAAAACTGGAGCTATGCATACAGCATGGGCATCCCATGCTTGATTTGAGAGTCAATTATGTAATTCTAGGCCTGCGCTCCTTGAATCTTCAACACTAGTCTCCAAAGAATTTGAGGCTCAAGTTCTCATCGAGTCGTTATTAAAGGTGGCATGTGGGTTTCTAAAGCTCAGATGCATGACGGAGCCTTTTCCGCCATCTCCAACTTGGCTGGAGGCAATTGTACTTGTATTCTCATTGATGGGAAATGGCCTAACTCACGAAAGCGGTAGCCTAACGCCATATCTCTATGTCTTGTGTAGTTATATGCTCCAACTCTCTCCACTCCATGAAGCTGCAGAAGGGTTGAGGATATATCGATAGAGAAGGGCGCACTTTTTGTGGTCCTGTCATCATTCTGGTTCATAGGTAGGGTTGGAAAACCAGAATCGTTATCCCAGTCTTCCATTCTCCCTTATAGCTATTAATATTATCCCATGGGTATGAGCTCAGGATGTAGCAAGACCCAACACTCTAGGTACACTGTGATACAACTTTGACGAAGTAAGGAAGAAAGAAAACACGCCCTTTCGCGAAAAGCGGATGTTCCTACCTAAACCACTCCCCTCGCAAACGTTCCTTTGGTCTCCTCGATCATATTCATCAGTAATATAGGCAACCGTTTGACCAGTGGGCCCTCGTCTCTCAAGATGATGTGGCTAATAAACAGAAAGCGTTCCCGGAAGAGGTGCCAGAGACGCTGATCCATCTGGTTCACACTCCCGGGCCGTGGATAGTAAGGGTCATTCCGCCAGAAGCTCCTGCAGGCCATGGCGATACCGTCTTCGTCCATGGACATCTCGCTGCAACAGTCGAAGTCTAGCACCCACACGTCGTGTCTTCCAAGGGTACCCGACAAGAAACCTTGGCATTTTTGCAGGTCCTCGACTGTAGAATCGGCGTCTGGCTGGGGCGGGAGCGCGAGAACGAACTCCACATCGTCGGCGTCGACCCTTGCGCACCAGTGAAGGAAGGCTAGTGCGTCTGCCATGACGGTGGCGTAGTCAAGCGCCTTAAGACTGAGTTCCTCTATCTGATCGAGGTGCAGGGGGAAGTTCCGCAAGCTGAAGAAACTGGATTGTCGTCTACTTTGTTGACCTTGGGCATGCCTTCGGCGACCAAGGTAGAGTCGTACAAGGCAGTGCGCGTTCCTCTCATTATTCAATAGCGCCTCATGAACGACTCTCGGGGCGTATTTCATCGTTAGAAAGTTTCGGATGTGTCGCGGCATGGGTTGGATCTTCTCGCTGATCAGCGCATGGCAGGCCGTAGACCCAAGAGGCAGACGTGGCAGGATCTGTGACCAGCCTGGTGCCTCTCTGTCGAACAATCCGTGGCATAAGGGGATGTTGAAATTTTTTGCTCTATCCGATTCTCTTCGAAGAGCTTCCATCAGACGCACATTGACCTGATACTCGTTCAGCAGCGACCGGCTGGGCGCTCCGTCTTCTCGCTTCATTACAAGTGCGGGCGCCTCATCATCTGGGGAGTCGTGTGCCCAGACGCTTCCACAGGAGCCTGCACCTATTCTCTGGAGTGGCTCCGAGGACTGCTTAGTAGTAAACCGGATGAGTCTAGCGTCCATGCCTTGAATGTTGCCGTAATAAGTTTGTTGAACGTATTCCTTGTATGTACAATGCCACACTCGAAAAAGATGGGCTTGGAGGTGAGATGAGTCGTCTATTTAACTCTAGGGAAGATCATTGGATTAAAATTGAGTTGAGCTTTTACCGATGTGTCACATTTATAGTTTCTGCGTACCCAGGCCACGATACCGTGGGTTCACGGAACCTTACAACGGTCATTTTCACGGCAAAGCGACCTATCCCGAGGTTCTCTGGAATTCCATAAGATGACGTAGATGTATGTATCATGAGCCGCAACACTGTAGGTATTTTGAATGATGGAGAGTGCTGTAGGTAGACTGCATGTTCCTTGATTACAGGATGCCCCGTACTGGAAAAGAGGCTTCCTATCTAGCATTCATGTCGTGAGTTCATCGCGTTAGCCGATTCCAGCCGAAAATATGAGCAACACGGCGAGCGATTGTCAAGTCCAGGTGCGATCTCATTCATGTGAAAGATCATTGTATGTTCGAGCGTTGGCGTGGCTCTCCCGCTTGATAAAGCACTCCATACTCTAAGTGTTGCTATTCGCACTGTGTCTTTTTTGCTCCTGGTACGGGAATCATTGATCATAATCCCAATATTGGAGTCTGAGCTAAGGAGGACATCAACCTTAAAGTTCATAATCCTTCTAACGGACATGACCTAAAGGCATCGCCATTGACATATCGTCAAAGATGATGCCTTGAAAACCGCCTCGCGCAGCAGCCTTACACTCGCTCAAGACTGGGACAGCTCACGAGATTCCTGCAGATGCCTCGAAGGTATGCTCCTAATGAAGGCTATATCTCCGGACCGCCTCATCTACCAATCAGTAGCAAAACACTGAGGTGATCGCCAAACCAGCTCAGGGGCATGGTTGGCGATTGACACAGGCAAGGATACTCTGTACACAACCATCTACTGCGAAGCCGAAGTTTCCCCGTCATCGGGTCTCTAGGCCGGCGTCAGTAGTGCGAAACGCGATGCGAGCCGGGTGGCGTCCCGATTGGACTGCAAGGCGAACCCAGCGGTGAGGTCCAACGATCGGCAGTCAGAGCCGTTTCCCCGGATGACCTGGCGTGTACCGGAAATGCGACAACCGTGAGACTCTGGATCGTCGTCCCTCCTGTTATTGCAAGGATCTCCTGTCGGTGGAGTGCCTCTGTGGAGAAAGCAATTCAGCAGTGGGAAACAGACCTACAGGGTAGCGGGAAAACAGCGAGACAGACCTTGCAAGCCGCCATGGCCAAGTTTTACACACCCGGCGCTGCGCACTAAGACGAGCATTAAAGAACCAAGGAAGCTCCTGCACTCCACCGCTTGCGGGCGGCATTCCGACTACTCAGACTCTCTTTTCCCGCTGGCGTGATCACGATGAGGTTGTTGTTGGTATTTGCACCCTTCCACTGCGCTGCGCTATCCCTAGGCACAACCGGGCTGGCGACGTCACCGCCTGTTTATCCAGCACGTATGTCAATCATAGCTGTCTGTGTTGATTCACGGCTAACTTGATATATGCTGTCAGTGCCGGGCACAGGTGAGGGAAAATGGGCTGCAGCGTACGCCAGGGCTCGGGCCTTGGTTCACGAAATGACACTCGAGGAAATGGTCAACATCACGAGAGGTTTCTCCGCCGACAACGTGTGCGGCAGCAATTCGGGCTCTGTGCCGCGCCTGGGGTACCCGGGCATGTGTCTGCACGATGCAGGCAATGGTGTTCGGGCGACTGACTTGGTCAACTCATACCCGTCCGCGCTTCACGTCGGTGCTAGCTGGGATAAGACATTGACCTACCAACGTGGGTATTACATGGGCAAAGAATTCAAGGCCAAGGGAGGTGAGATTCAGAGAGTGGCCCCTACTATGTCAATTTACGACCATCGCCTTGGCTGACTTCTGCAGTCAACGTCGCCCTAGGACCGAATGCTGGGCCGTTGGGACGCACTCCCCTTGGCGGCAGAAACTGGGAAGGCTTCTCAGTCGACCCATATCTTTCAGGCAAGCTATGTGCAAGAACAATCACTGGCATTCAGGACGCGGGGACCATAGCGAACCTCAAGGTAGATCAGCATCCTCCGTGACATGTCCCATTGTGTCTCATTGTGTCAAGCGAGTTGACTGACAATGAGGCAAGCACCTCATCGGCAATGAGCAGGAAACTTACCGTCGGCCCTACTTCGGTGTCGAGGCTGAGTCGTCCAATATAGATGACAAGACCCTCCATGAATACTACCTTTGGCCTTTCATGGATGGCGTCAAGTCCGGCGTCGGGTCCGTTATGTGCTCGTATAACCGCGTCAATAATACGTACGGCTGTGAGAATAGCAAGCTCATGAACGGCATCCTCAAGGACGAGCTTTCCTTCCAAGGATTTGTGCTGCTGGATTTGAACGCTCAGCATAGTTTGGCCAGTGCCAATGCTGGACTGGACATGATAATGCCTCTCGGAGGTTCTTGGGGGAAGAACCTAACGCAAGCAGTCCTCAATGGTACTGTTAGTGAAGCTAGGCTTAATGACATGGCCACAAGGTAGATCAGAGCCAGCAGCAGCACGGTTTCTGATCCGTTTCCGCTGACGTATGAGTTAGAATCGTCGCAGCTTGGTACCTCACCGGTCAAGACGATTTTCCACCACCGGGAATCGGCATCAAGAATCTCACCCAGCCGCACAAGCAAGTTGACGCGCGAGACCCAGCGTCCAGGCCCATCATTATGGAAGGTGCTATTTCCGGACACGTCCTGGTTAAGAACGAGAAAAACACCCTGCCTTTCAATAAGACGCCAAATATGCTCTCAGTGTTCGGATACGATGCTGCAGTTCCCGATACAAAGAACGCGGACATACTCTTCCAGCTGGGGTACACCTCCTCTCCGGAAATGGGGAAGGCGGTTTTGGGAACAGAGCAGCATTTCAACCAAGCTGCCAGAGGCGGCACTATCGTTAGTGGTGGACGAGCCGCTGCCAACGGACCTCCCTATATGAGCGACGTAAGAATATTTCAACTTGCATAATCCGTGAGCTTTGATCGATTACTAACATCGGCACAGCCCTTGAGCGCTATTCAGCACAGAGCAGCCATGGATGGCTTCTGGGTAAACTGGGATCTCACCTCCTTCGACCCAGATGTCAACGCCGCTTCGGATGTCTGTCTCGTTTTCATCAACGCCATGGTTACGGAGGGCTGGGACCGTGAAGGACTTCACGACGATTACAGCGACGGACTCGTCCTCAACGTGGCCTCCAAGTGCGCTAATACGGTCGCTGTCATACATACTGCCGGTATCCGCCTCGTCGACCAGTGGATTGAACATCCCAACGTCACAGCGGTCATCATTGCCCATCTACCCGGCCAGGACAGTGGCTATTCGCTAGTGAAACTGCTCTTTGGGGACGCTGGCTTTTCCGGGAAATTGCCATATACGATTGCGAGGAACGAGAGCCAGTATCCCGTATACAATCCCTGCGGCCGAGGCGCAGACAACACCACGAATCCTCAGTGCGACTACACGGAGGGCGTGTACATCGACTACCGGCATTTTGACAACAAGAACATTACGCCCCGCTACGAATTCGGCTTTGGCTTGAGTTACACACGCTTTGAGTACTCCTCGCTCTTACTCGCCTCCAAGCGTGTTCTGTGCGGCTCTTCTATCGGTGATGACTGGCTCTGGGACGTAGTGGCAACCGTCGAGGTGACCATCACCAACTCTGGCCCGGTGGCTGGCGAGGAGGTCGCTCAACTCTACCTAGCAATCCCGGAGAGCCCTCCAAAGCAACTCCGTGGTTTTGAAAAGGTCTTTCTGTCTCCAAATAATTCTTCGCCTGCGCAGTTTGAACTGACGAGGCGCGACCTGAGTGTGTGGGATGTGGTGACTCAGAAGTGGCTCATTCAGGAAGGGAACTATACAGTGTTTGTCGGGGCAAGCAGTCGCGATATCAGGCTGACGGAGGATTTCATTGTAAAGCACCGGTGTTCCTCATAACACGATAGTCCTACATGGCGAACAACGCATTGATGATGGGGTAGAATCACCTAACAAGTTCTACGGCAGGAATGATTGAAAGGAGAAACTATGACGCTCATGTCGCTCTCCGCAATCTCGTAAGCATATAGGACAGTGGCTGCAAACACTTTGGGCTCTTGACTGGAGGCGAGTCAATTGTAAACTGGCTTTTAGAGCCCAAGTCCCCGAAACACGACATCTTCGCATCGTTTGAGGAAACTGTTGGCTGACTCTTCATCATGCCAAGCATCATTGTAGGCAACGCTACAGCACAGCTGGCCTTTAAATGTCCCGAGAAACAAGCCCAGACCATTTCCCAGCTCTTCGCCCGTGACCCACGGATTGTCCACGTCGAACGCGCCGTTCTTAGAAGCTATGATCTTGTCGACGAGACCCATGCTGGATATAGAGACTGAAGGTGACGCCTTTGGCGGAGGAACGGGGAGCTGCTGCAGTACGTCGCCTGACAATTGAGGGATCTCGGGTGTGCTGGCCGCCCAGATGTAGGGCGCCAGCGCATAGTGGTCGGGATCATCGTTGACACCGTGGTAGAAGTCCTTCATGATGTTCAATATTCCGAGGAACTCGTCCTTCTGCTCCTGCTCGTCAGCCACTGCGTCCGTCGAGGCGCGTACTATCATTTCAACAACCAGCGAGCCGCCCGAAACTGAGTGATAAACGGCTGCGGCATATTTGGCAGTGTTGTACGGCTCGATGCAATGGGACCGTTCGTTCCGAAGGATGTAGTTGTGGTACTGCACCGACCTCGCCTCTTCTCCACGGTCCTGCATATCGCGAAGGGAGATGGCAATGGCGGCGTGGTATGCGTGTGTCACTGTGGCGCCGACCGCCCTGCAAGCTGCCAGAACGTGCGCCGTCTGGTCCTCGGAGAGGGTGCGCGCCGCTCTCTGGTGCCTTCCGGGAAGGATGGCACCCTTCTTATGCGCGATCCCGATCACCTCTGGTCCATTCTCGGGCGCAGGAGCTGACTTGCCGGCCGCCATATCTACAAGCCGTTGCTGTTGTGTCGGGGTCGGTGTTTGAGGGATTGCCGCGGCCACACGGTACGGTGGAGGTAGCCGCGCTACCTCGGAACCGTCCAGCAGCGGAGCCCGGATTGAGGTCCCGTCATGATAGGCATCTGCTGCTATAGTCACTAGGCGATTCAGTAGGTGCAGAGTCCCAACTCCGTCCATGATATCGTGGGGAGATCGGATAACGATGTCGCGTCGAACAGCCTTCCTATGCGCGCTTGTCGATAATGGCGGAACTATAACGAATAGTGTTGGTAAGCTCGGGGCAGGAGGGTCTGAGTTGCACCATTCGAGGCCAGTCTGTCCCGTGGAGATTACCCGAAACGTGCTCCCGATCCAAGCTTGTTGATCGACCTCGTTGCGGACCACGTCGTATGTCTTCTTCCATTTGCTGGTCTCGGGATCATAGATGACTCGAGATGCGATGGCAGGTTGTTCTGATCGGAGAGACAGCCAGGCGTTTCGGAGTGAATCTTCCAGATGCTGTTCGGTTCCTTTCCTCCCCTGGCCCTCCGGAACCTCCACTGTTAACGACACGTGGCCGGTGATGGCGAAGAACATCCTCCCGCTGCCTTCGTATAATTTGGCCAGAGAAGTATAGAACAGTTCTGCTTCGTCGATGTCACGCTGCCAAACGCCTGGAGCGCTCTCGCGCCACGCGAAGTTCTCATAGGTTGTAGCAGCCATTTCCTTTTGATCACTTGGGGTCTTTCTTTTGAAACGTTCAAATCCAGATAGAGGCAACCGAACGCGTCCATTTATACCCGGAATTGCCCAGGACTCGACCCTGCTCAAGGAGCGACTCTCGCTCGAGACAGGAGACTTGACCTCGGACGAACTTTACCGAAGTTTAGCCACTCCGGGATGAAATCCGGATCGTAGGAGTCTAGCCCAAATCTAGCGCGCCCGGCACCGAGTCCCGCGGGTACTACATCAACAGCGAATGCCCACTGTCCTGATGCTGGTGGACGTAACGACTTGAGGAGGAGCGCGTGGTTTCAGAAGACTTCTAACAGAACATCATCTTTATGGAACGACCGACATCCCGTTGTGCTATTCGATTCCTCACCCCACTGCTTCGGTGACCAGGTCGACGACATTCTTCGTCACTTTTCAAGGTTCCGGGCCACCTACGACAGCGTTCTGGGACTAGTAATGAGATTAGACAGGGAAAACGAGAAGGTGAATTGCGAGAGCACTTGGATTCTCAACGTCACAGAATACATGAGCATAGCATGCTTCCTATCCTTGTATCACTCTTATGAAAGAAGTGCTAGGAGCTGAAAAGAGGGTTCGAACAGCAGCCTTCTACATCACTACGTATGCTTGAACTCGACGAGCTCAGCGACATGGCATCTACTCCGTACTTAGAGGCAAGAAAATGTACGGCACGGAGCTGATAAGATATCGGTGCTGGCCTCGGCATCCGAGAACGGAGACCCGCTAATTAACGGACCCGCATCGGAAGACTGGCCCGGTAGCGATGGATCAATGTTAGCCCTGTCTGGATCCTCTAGAGGCGGATAGCGTTGTGGGATCAATAGAACTCATTGTGGAACGAGAGGCGCCGACGGAGTCCGTAGGAGAATCCAGCGAGACAGTCAGGATAACCGTCACAACGGTGCTGGTTCAGCAGAAGTGTTGCTCTCGGACAACAACCGTGATGGTCGGTGGGTGAGTGGTCGCGGGCCGGCACAGGTCTATGAGCGCATCGGAGACTACTGTGACGGCATGCAGTAGTCCACTTCGGAGCCAGCCTAGCTCCGTTTGCTGTGGGGTGTTGGCGATTTCTGCTCCCCTTGCGGAAAATACTTAAAAGTCCGCGCCCCCTCCTCTGCGCTTTCGGCAGATGTGCTCCCGGGTTAAGGTGGTCTTGCGCTGCGTCGCCGTCGACGTTGGGGAGTAGCCGCAGATGAAGTCGCCAAACGCTATCGATTTCGTCCCCGCGGCCGATGAGAAAGCGATCCGCACGAACGGCGGTGACGATAAGGAGCTGGCCGAGGTTAATGGGCTATCAACGGCGGAGGGATCGATAAGCGGTGGGATCGAGACGAGCGACGAGGACGAGGAAGAGGAAGAGGACGACGATGTCTCAAAGCTGCCGTTCTCGAAGGCGCGATGTATTGCGCTGGTCGCCACTCTGACAGGCGCCAGTTTCATGAACGTAAGTCTGATTCATTGTTTTGTCTCTTTTGCGGCGCGGTCTCGGCCGAGGCTCGGTAGAACTGACACAGCGGCAGACATTGTCTAACCAAGCAGTCGTCATCACCCTCCCAACAATCGGAGAAGAGCTCTCCATCCCGGACTCCCGCCAGCAGTGGATTGTGTCGGCTTATGCGCTGACCTTCGGCTGCTTCCTCCTGCTATGGGGTCGTATCGGTGATGTCTACGGCAAGCGGAACCTCTTCCTGCTTGGATCCGGGTGGGTTGCCGTCACGACGCTCATCAACCCCTTTCTCCCAAACGAGATCGCCTTCTCCCTCTTCCGCGGGCTCCAGGGTATTGGCGCGGCCGCCAACGTACCGACCGCAATCGGTATTCTTGGCGTAACGTTCCCACCGGGCAAGGCCAAGAACTACGCCTTCAGCACTTACGCCGCAGGGGCGCCGATCGGCTCCGTCTTGGGTAACATACTAGGCGGCCTCATCGCGTCGTATGCGACGTGGAAATGGGTCTTCTTTTCCATCGCAATTCTCGCTGCTGTCGTCACGGTCGCGGGTTTCTTCATCATCCCATTACCCGCGACCACTCCGCACGATCGAGGCGTCACAGTCAAGGGGACCATCGACTGGATCGGCGCGTTCCTCATCACAGCGGGGTTGCTCGCCCTGCTGTTTGCCCTTACGGAGGGCAATGTGGTGGGCTGGTCAACGCCGTGGGTGCCAGTGGTGATCGTACTGTCAGTGCTGCTGATCGTTCTGTTCGTACTGTGGCAGCGGCGTCTCGAGAACGGCGGCCAACGCGCGCCCCTGATGAAGGTCTCCGTCTTCCACAGTGGGAAATTCAGCGCGGGGATGCTGATCATGGGGCTCTTCTTCTCCAGCTTCAACGGCTTCCTCATCTTCACCACCTATTACTTCCAGGATTACCAGGGCCTGTCGCCCATCCAGACCACCCTGCGTTTCATCCCGACCGGCGTCGTGGGCATCGCAACTGCGGTTGTCGTCTCGCAGCTGCTGTCCCGCATACCCACCTATTGGATGCTGCTCTTCGGCAACACCTGCGTGTCCATCTCGTGTCTGCTCTTCGCACTGCCGATTCCGCCGCACACGACTTACTTCGCCTACGGCCTGCCTGCCATGGTGCTGTCCGTGTTTGGCGCCGACACGACCTGGCCCAGCCTGACGCTCTTCACGAGCCACAGCCTGCCGCGCGAAGACCAGGCCCTCGGCGGCGCTCTGGTGAACGCAGTCAGTCAGGTCGGCCGGGCGCTCGGACTGGCCATCGGAACGGCGGTGCAGACGGCGGTCATGGCGCGCGAGCGCGGCAGGAGCGTCGAGGACGCGGGGCCGATGGTTGTGTGGGAGGACGCGACCTGGTCCGGCCTCAAGGCGGCGCAGTGGCTGAACTTCGCATTTGGTATTGCATCGTTGGGGGTTGTTGCCGTTGCATTCAGGGGATCCGGAATCGTAGGCAAAGCGGGCGTGAAGGAGCGTCCGCCGTTGACAGCTGGTCCCCGAGGGGAGCAAACACGCGCCCAGGGCAGCGAAGAGGCCTGATTATAGTGATGAAAACTATGGCGTTGGGGTTCAACGTGGGACTTATAATATAGATATGACAGCATAGAACCTAAACATGTTTCACGACAGTAGACATCTACCTCTGCTCGAGGTGGTGGTGGTAATGTAGTATTGATCCGAAACTCGGCTGATTTCAAGCCTGAGATGTCCTTTTCTTATCCGCACATATTACACCTCTCTCCATCCCGGTTCTCGGAGTTAAGTTCAGCGGTTAGTTCGGCAAAGTCCTATCTACTCTACACCCGCCAGCCTGGGTTCGATCGGCTACCGTGCATATGGGAGGGAAGGTCATTTAAGTCTAATCACAACCTTATCTACAGAGGATCGAGGTCGACACCAATCTTCAGCCTATGTGGAGGACAGGAATGCCAAGGCAGCACTAATGTGGATGCTTGACATGTCAGTTGGACTCATGCAGAAACCTTAATGTTCTGTACACCTAGAAGCGAAGGAGCGTAGCATTCTTGAACTTCGTCAAAAGTTGAGGAATAGCCTAGTGAGTGTTTACCTCCTATGGGAGGTGTATGATAGAGGTCGCCAGAACTATATGACTCGAGAAAGCGAGCCGAAACCGAGGTTTGGGAACTCTTTGAAGCGAAAGAGCCGACGCCGGTCTTCAGGAACCTCTATGGGGCAATGGAGACAGGCTTGATTGCAGAGAAATCACGACTGTTTCCAGTTCTTTTTGGGCAACTCCATAGAAGTTACCTATGCCACGTCATAGCCTCGGTTGGTTCGATCGTGTAAGAGAAACAAGTACACGGGATGCATTGGGTGAAAACAAGGAAGAGCATGAGCAGTTATTCCTTCAAAGGCAGGAGATGTGGTAATTGGTTGCAGTGAACTAACATTGCCCTGCATTTCGACAAACTGTCGGCCTATCAATGCAGAGCTGTGCCAGCTCAGATGCTTCCCCCTGGCCGCGTGTTGCGCTTCGTCGAGTGACGCTTGCTTATCATCTGCAACCCTATAATCTAAGCTTCCGGCTCTTGAGTGCAGCTAAACTCGTTCAATGCTAGGGCTCGGGATAGCTCCACTTCTAGCAGTTGCAACAGCCGGAGGCTAAGACCTTTGCGGATGCTGTCTCCCGGGTGTTGCATAAGATCTCGGTTGCGCCAGATATTGCGCCAGTCCTGAATCTCCTTGTCTAAGCGAATCAGCGACTCGCAATCCCTGACCAGGTCGGATCAACTAACACAGAAATGGGAGGTAGCATTCGCATCTGCCGATCCCTGGGGTCTATCACGATGGTGCAAGGCGGACGCCGATCCTGGAGAAGGAAACTGGTGGCAAGCTGCTCATCTATTTGCCCGATGGTGGAATTGAAGCTGAGCTGACGACCTTCTACACAGCCAGTTTTCCTTCTAAGTCCGGCCTTCTCCCGCGTCCGTTCCTGGGAAGGTAGTATTATTGGCTGCATTGGAGGCGTTTACGTGCTGTGGGCACATGTGACATTTCCTTCTAGAAGCTTGGCGAGCTTCCGTTCTTGGCATGTGCGATGCGTTTCGTGAGGTTCTCCTGAGGAGAGTGGTGCCCATCAAGCTTGGCGGTGAAGGCGATATAAGAACCCCTCCACCACCGCCAAGGGGCCAAGAGCTTCTTTCATTCACCTGCAGCCTTGGCCTTCCCGTCTGCTTTCCTATCTGAGTTCATCTACCTTCCCACTCGCTTCCAACATGGTTGTCTCCACGGTCAACGTCTTCCTGACGGCAACTCTTGCCGCCGCCGGCCTTGCCTCCGCCCTGCCCCCCAAGATTGGCACCGCCGATATCAACACCAATGTCGGTCCCGGCAAGGCCTCCTTCAAGCAGGTGCGCCGACCGAACTACAAGTTCAATGGCGCTCTGTCCGTCTACAAGACGTATCTGAAGTTCGGCGTCACGCCGCCCGACTCCCTCGTCGCGGCCGTTGCCAACCTCACCGGCCTGACGCTTGACAAGCGCGCCACGGGAAGTGCCAGCGCCACGCCCATTGACACCTATGACGATGCGTACATCACCCCGGTGTCCATCGGTACGCCGCCGCAGACGCTGAACCTGGACTTTGACACCGGTTCCTCGGACTTCTGGGTCTTCAGCAGCGAGACCCCCTCGTCCGAGGTCAACGGTCAGACCGTGTACAATCCTAGCAGCAGCAGCACCTCCAAGAAGCTATCCGGCTACACCTGGAGCATCTCGTACGGCGACGGCAGCTCCTCCAGCGGTGACGTCTACACGGACAAGGTCACCATCGGTGGCCTGACCGTTTCCAGCCAGGCGATCGAGACCGCCCAGCAGGTGTCGTCCTCGTTCACCTCGGACCCGGACATTGACGGCCTGGTCGGTCTCGGCTTTGACAGCCTCAACACTGTTGAGCCGACCGCCCAGAAGACTTTCTTCGACAATGCCAAGAGCAACCTGACCTCCCCAGTTTTCACTGCTGACCTCAAGCACAACGAGGGCGAGTGAACTTCCTCCCTGAATGTCGCGAGAGTTACGTTCTAACGTTCGTCACAGCTGGCACCTATGACTTTGGCTACATTGACAGCTCCAAGTACACCGGCTCCATCACCTACGTCAGCGTCAATACCAACCCAGGCTACTGGACCTGGACCTCCTCCGGCTACGCCGTCGGCTCCGCGTCCTTCACCTCGTCCAGCATCAGCGGCATTGCCGACACCGGCACGACCCTGCTCTACCTGCCCACCACCATCGTGCGCGCCTACTACGCCAAGGTCAGCGGCTCGTCTAACAGCAACACCTACGGCGGCTACATCTTCCCCTGCAGCGCCACCCTGCCCACCTTCACCTTCGGCGTCGGCAGCGCCCGCATCACCATCCCCGCCACCTACCTGAACTATGGCCCCGTCACCGACGGCAGCTCCACCTGCTTCGGCGGGCTGCAGTCCAGCGCAGATATCGGCATCAACATCTTCGGTGATGTCGCCCTGAAGGCTGCCTTCGTTGTGTTCAACGGCGCCTCGACCCCCACGCTCGGCTGGGCAGCTAAGACTCTGTAGGCGAGACGATCGAGGAAGCGCGGGTAGATGATAAATAGAATGTCATTCCTAAGTGGCATGAAACTCATGACTGAGTAGCATTTGTTTTCTTTTAGCATTTTGTTGGCATAGCTAGCGGAAGAGCTGCATGTGCCCAGTCGCGACCCTATACTGCCAAGTCAACCTTAATGGCCACAGACGGGTTGGATAGTCACAATACATGTTTCATTTCACTATTAGACCCAGAAGAACGCGATCAGGATACGTAAGAATGTAGAAAGCACATATTAATCAAAACTAGTGCACTTGTAGCGAAGAGTCTGACTGCGCCGGGGTTAGCATACAAATGCTCTCATCAACATATGTGACAGTCTTGCTAGCTGTTTGGTAACCCTCACAATGAGAGAATATTACGAAGTACTTCAAGGTATGTCGTTCATGGACACTCATTGAGGAATGGCGGGTTCCTGGAGTAAGTAACCAATTAACTTGTGGTCGCAACAAGGTTGGCTTCTTGAGTACCGACTTGACATCTAGCTTAGAGGGCCGGTACTTGATCCATGACGCTAATTCCTTTCTGTTGAGCGGTTGGATGAGCCGTGTGTGATGAAAATGACTCCGAGGCTGCTCAGGGAAGTGACAGGCGAGACCGCGAGCAGAAAAAAACAGTGGAACTCATTGACCCAAAGGATTGTTTCTCGGCAAACGGCATGAGCGTCTGTATGGAATACGTTTGAGAAAATGAATTTGGTAATGCCGAATGTACCATACATGTCGCAATAGGGCCTAATATTGTCCCTGAAAGAACAGCAACCGTCGCCGCCGGTGGAGATTAGAATCTCTCGTTTAAGCTTGTTGACCTCGAAATGCCTTGTGAGCATGCCGACCGGCTCTTATCTAAGACAACGCAGAGTTCCTAAGCAAACCAGCTTGCTCCATTGAGAAAGGAACCACGCTATGAAGGCAGCACAAGAACATGCATTGCTTCGAACTTGTGGTTATGTCGCAGCTGCGCATGCGTGCGTGCCAGACGGCGGGCATGGTCCACTTATGCACCATGTACAGCTTCTCGGGATCTTCCCAGGAGAAGACATTGTACTTGCTCCACAAGCTGACGGACGGGTGGAATCTCCTCAGAATGGGGAGATGCATCTTTGGAGAGTTATATGTATCATTTATATATATATATACAGCCATATTCCTGGAAAGCATCAATACTAGTTTGTCCGAATAAAATCCCGCCCCTCCCGTCGTGTATTAAGAAAGCTGGCCAAGGTACGCGCGTCCTTTCCCTTCTGTGACAGGGGACGAAGCTGACTTTCAAGGAACAGCTGGAGGTTCCAGCTGAACCCCGGGAGGTCTTATCATGGCTTCTACGTGCCGGCTCCATGATTGTGGAATAGCTACCAACATCCGAAAAATGATACCATAAGACGAAATTATTCGATTTATACCGTGAAATCGATGCTCTTGACCTGTTTCGAAGGAGATATGTCGGCCTCCACCTGTCGCATGAGAGTTGTTGGGGAGTCTAAAATAGGCTTAGACACAGGAACACTAGCCAACACGAATCGGAGTCCTGGCCGAGCCGGTTGACAGGTACGTACCTCTTGACTTTGCGAAGACCCAGCGGGCCCCCGAAGCTCTCCTGTTCCCTTTCCCGTCGTCTTCTCGCATCGTCCATACAGTGCTATTCCCTTAATAGAAACTGTCTCCTACCATATGGTGGGGCGGTCGTCACTAACTGAGATACCTCCTCTACACTACTACCCCCTTGTGGATTGTGTGAGTCAACTGTAGCAGCTTTGACTTGTTAGTACTTAGGACAACTCTGTGGCATGAATATCAACACTGTGCTGGCTCCATGCTCCCGGTAAATTTAACAAGTTCGTATAGCGTCTTGGGTCTAAGTGAGGCCGTGTAAGTCAACCACATTTGCCACGGCACACCTTCAATAGCTGCTAAAGTCTGTGGATATGGACGGGACCGGACCAAAGTTCAAGCAAGAGATTCAGGAAGTGAGTACAGAAGTAATGCTCCTTTTAAGCGTCTGATCAAGCATGCCTTACACGCTGACGCATCAAACATAGATGATGTACGTGGCCGGGGAGACTGAGGAGCCATCTCTGGAGACAATATCCCTTGTCGAAGACATCATTCGAGACCAGGTAATTTTAATGGTACGCCGTTTCTCAGTCTATGCCGTCCTCACAGGGAAGCGCTCCCAAAGGTAATCTCTAACGGTGATCTAAAGTTGACCGTGGCTAACGATCTTGCCGCTCGACGGGGATCGCGTGTTTTTTCCAACAACGACTTGATCTTCCAGGTCCGCCACGACGTCGCGAGGGTAGGAAGAATCCAGAATTTTCTTGCCTGGAAGGCGATTCGCAAGACGGTCAAGGATGTTGAAGACGATAAGGCAGAACTGATTGAGATGGATGTATCCTCCGGCTTTGGAGGCGCCACCAACAGCGATCCGTCGGATGAAAGCTCAGTTAAGAAATCGAAAGCCCCTGCAGTTGCTTCGCCATGGGATGTAGCGTCTTTCTTTCCAGAAGAGATCCCAAACGAGGTCTATGAGGATGAACCAACAGACGGGCCGGATGAGGCTGCGCTGGACAGACTGCGCAAGGCGGACAAGAAGACCCAGGATATGACGGCCGAGGAATACGTCATTTGGTCCTTGTACCGCCATGCATCCTTTACTTACCGCAAGGTCAAACGCTTCCGCGAGTGGTCTGGTCTCGGGGTCATTGCCGACCATAAACCAACCGATGACGTACTTGACATTCTTGGGTTCATAACCCGCGAGATGGTGCAAAGGCTCACCGAGGTCGCGCTTGCAATACAGGAACGCGAAACGCCCCGAAAGGACGGCAAGTTAGATACTGCTGGATTCAGCTCAGTGGCGCTGTCGAAGGGTGGGTTGTTCGACGGACAAGAAATGTCTAGGGCGCCCATCAATCCCAGGCATATCAGGCTCGCTTTTGAAGCGCTACAGGCGCTGCCGAGGCGGAGTCGAGCGATGCTTATGGGGACTAGGTTGGCCACGCATACCTCCCCAAGACTAGTATGGCAATCTGCCCAAGCATATACTCGTGCCCTAAGACTAACACGACGCTCAAGATATAGGCTATCCTTCTCGAAAGTCCAGGAAGTGTCTCGAATCTACAATGTCTAAGTTGACTTTGAGTCTAAGGCTTCGCTGGCCCCAGGATAGGGAACCTGGACATCACCGGGACTGTGCGGGTTGGCGAAAGTCACTTGATATGGCACAGTCTGCAAGTTGATCCGAGGCGTCGTGAGATGTAGAGTGAATGGCTGCTGGGACTAACGTTGTAGAGGACAGCGTATTATGAAAGCCCTGTATGGGGACATATACACATTCATCTTAACTTAGGAAGTTACTGAGATCGGTTTTATTGTCTCTGTATCTAATATCGTGACTGATCACTAATTTGGTGACACGCAAACGGAGCATCTAAGCTTAGGTATGTCTCTGGGACATGAAGCGGGCTCGGGAATTACTGATCATGTCGCAAGGCGTGATGGTAGCTCACTCACCAAAGTCCCCTGCTCCCGGAAAACGTACCTAGATCGGCCGAATGTGCCCCTTCTCTTACAAAGATTGTGATGAACCGGACAAGCGATTCGAAAGTGGAGCAGCGCAGATTTGTGGTGGCTACGAATCTACGAAGAGTCCGGTCTCCCCCCAGTATTTCCATTCTCGGTACCTCTCGTCTCTTTCTCACCAGGCAGCTGCACTCCAGACCCTAGACAACTAGATCAGCTGGGGCTGCTTACGAACGACTTTGAATAGCAAGACGTCATCCAGCTCTACTAGAAGCTTACCTCCACTCTGAAGCATGCAGTTCCAATAAAGATATAGCTACTCTCTATCAGGAAATCAGCCATGCCGTGCTTGGATTGTAGAAAAACACAATTGATACATCTTCGCACATTTTGACTACCTGGGAGGAATCTTACACCGTATGGCGCTGCCTTATTTTCCCGGTGGAGCGCCGGTTCTCGTAGCCCAGTCCTCCATCATCTTCAAGACGTTCTTCTCTTTCCCATCATATGCAACATGCTTCATCCACACTGCAAGACTCTTGATGCGCTTAGGATGGATGCGGTCCAAGATTGCTGTGTTCCGTGGCTTCGTAATTCCCTCTCCCCAGTAGCGCCACCATGCCCCGAAGTTTTCACGCCAACTCATGATAGACTCATCGCGAGTCGCGTCAGGACCGAGCGCCCAGTCGACAGACGCACCTGGGTAGGGCTCTGCGAGAGGTGCATATTCTTCAAAGGGGAGAGTCACATGGGCCGCAGACTTCCCTGTGACTTCCGTGAAGATCTTTGCAATCTCTCCGAAGCTGACGTTGTCCGTTAGGACTGAAAGATCCATACCCGCCGATTCGACCGGGTTGTCAAAGATCCAGAGATTATATATGCCGATGTCGCAGAGAGCTATCAGCGGGATTTTCGCATCACTCTCTTCAGTTTGAGAAAATGTGTTAGCTAGCTATGCAGGGCTAGGAGTTCATGGAGAAAAGAGTAAGGACTCACGGGCTGGGTTAGCCCACACGAATGACCCATCTGGCTGTTCCTTAGGGACGAACAATCCACCCATGAGCATGTCCATATACGGGCCGGTGCTGAAAAGGGTGCTTTTCATGCTCTCCTGCCCCTGAGCGAGGATGAACTTGCCGACTCTCCCTTTGGAATCCATATGGCCGCAATGGTACTCCTCGTTAAAGTCAGCGATTGATAAGGCGTATTCGATGTTCGCCCAGACGTAGTGCTGCACTCGCTCCGACCTTGCGATCTCGTAAGCCCTGAAGCCATAGAAGAGCTCATCCTTCTCTCCCAAAGTGAACCCGTCGGTATTGACCCAGGCCCCGTATACGCCGTTGAGGAGATTGTGTAGGTCCTCCTGGTTGTCCTGAGTGCCCTGGAGTAACGTCACGTTTGGGAGAGAAGCGAGCTGCTTTGCGCGGGAAGACTCCGGGTTTCGAGTCAAGACTCTGAGTCGATATCGTCCGCTCTGGGCCAAGGCTAGCTCGGGGTAAGCACAAGTCGATGGCGTATTTACGCTTTTTTCCCTTACCTTGGACTACAGGCATGCCTTGAGCACCAGTGCCGCCGATGACGGCGATCTCCTTTAAGTCGGCCATTATTTCGATAAATACTGCTGTATCGGTGTGTATCTTACGATACTAAGGCATACAATCACATTGCTAAGCCTTTAATTAACCTCCCCTAAGGGAGAGCCTTGCAGTTACTTATAGTCCTACCTTAGTACCAAAGCGTCGGCAGGTTTTCTAATCATGGGATACCAGTGACTGGAGATAGGGATTTTAGATCCTAGAGTGTCACCTAAGTCGGTTCCCACCACTGGGGTCCCAGCATTTACCGACGCTTGTAATCCTTCCGAGCTGCAAATCATCCTACGTCAGGCTCGGGCGATTTTGACACAAGAGCCTCCATATCGGTACTTCAATGCTCGTCTTATCAATCCTCTCGCATTTCATGATCTATGTCAAGACTAGGCCCGGGATTTCGGCCGAACTGCTCACCAAAACAAACCGGTATCTCAAAACTTTGGCACATGAATGTTTGGCAATCAATGTTCAGTAAACAATGCTTTGTAATAGATATTTCGACCCTAATTGCAACGTAATTACGTGCTGCAGATCCCATAAGAACTTCCAATCCGGCGCTCGGCTACCCCCCAAACCTGCAAGTACGAGATAAGTCCCTGTCCTGGCATTTGGGGTTCAAAAGGTTGGTTGAAAGAGCCTGCTCTTCCCTGTCAGGACGATGCCGCAGGGCAGGACACCATTCCCCACAACATAAAACTTTCCACTCTGTTTCCTGCATGATCACGACCTGCCACTCCTCCGTCGTATTCGTCGTCTCTCAACTCTCCTATCGTGGACACGATTAGCTGCTTCACGATCTCTCAGGGAAGAGTAATGCTCACACTTTGGATCTGTCACTCTTTGAGCGAGTTTGTACCATGTATCCGGCAACCGTGGCCTTTTTTGCTCTAGGGCCGTTATTTGCTCTGGAGCCGCTCTTCGCTCCACGGTGGGTTTCGCTCAGCTGCGACCGCAGACTGTCAATCACAAGCAACAAGTTTTGCAACTGAGCGTGGTTATCCAGATCACTGTCTGCGTGCCTAGCTCTCAATCTGGCCAAGTCGTCGTCCAACTCTTGCGTGTTCTCCCGTAGGCCGGTGGCTGTTTGACGGGAGTCTTCAAGGCAGCGGCGAAGCCTGGAATTCTCGTCGTGGAGGTCGTGGTTCGTCCTTCCCAGCTGCTCGGCTTTTGTAGCTTCGAGCTCGGCTGACACGTATCGGAGTTGCTCATTGGACCTGTTTAGCTCTTGGTTCAACCTATCCACACTTTCTCGCTGTTGATGTAGTTGCTCGCGCAAGTCAGTCCGTTCCTGTCGAAGCCGAGTATTCTCGTCGGCAAACCTTACTCGGTCTGCTTTGGCTGCCAGCACTTCTTTCTTCCTGTTCTCGAGTTCTACCGCGTCTGCGTCTTGCGAGTGCCTCAACCCTTCAAGCTCCCTGCGAGCCTCACGTTGCCGGGCCTCCATGGTCTGCTCCGAACGAACAGCCAAATCACGTTCAGCGATCATTTTCCCCAGTTCCAGTCGTACATTGGCTAGTTCTCGCTGTGACTCCTCTTCTTTCTGCAGGTGTTGTACCCTTTCACCTCGTATCTCCTCCAATAGCGCGTCAATGTAATTAGCTTGAACATCCTGCAGGCCTTCGGACCTGAGCAATGCCACTTCCTTCCCTTGAAGTTCTTCTTTCGTGCTCTGTAGTTCTCCTTCGACTTCTTTCAGCTTCTCCTCGGCGTGTATCTTTTCCTCCATATGCCTCTCTCGCTCATACGCTAAAGACGCAGCAGTGAACTCCTCTAGCCCTCGCGTTTCTATCTGGTCAAGTAGGTATGCCAATAAGGGCTGGACCGCTCTGAGAGCAGCTATAAATCCCCTGTCGGAGACCTGAGCGCCACCCTCCCTAGAGGCCGTGAAGACGGGGCGTGTTTCATTCCCAACATGCAGCCCGGATCCTCCCTGATCAGGATGGTTTGTAGCGCACGAAGCGGTAGCGGGAGGTGACCGGGGAATTCTGCCGCCGTAATTGTCTTGTACCCCATCTGACATTCCCTCTTGGCCGGATGCTCTTCCTCCGTATCCTCGTGAATTGGCCGGAGTTCTGGGCGAGTCACCAGTGTGCGGCATTCTTGGAACTGGTATGCTTAAGGCACGCGTATGAGACCGTTGTGTCGCGGGTCCTGACGAGCCTGCGGCCTGCTCCATCCAGGGTATGGACAGGTCCGATATTCGCCGGGAGATGGGCATTGTGTCTAGTCACTTTGTCAACGTTCAGTCTGTTTGCAACGAAAGGCTTCGTACTGTAGAGTTTGTGGGCTGTGCTGAAAGGTAAAGTCACAGAACACGATCTTGAGACGAGAATAATGAGAATTGAGAGACAAGAGAGCAGTGAACGAAAGGAGGGCGCCCTTATGAGCACACACGAACTCTCCTTCCTTCGCAACTGCCTGCTAGCCTACACAGACCACCACTTTCGTTCTACAAAGGACGTGTATACGCGTGTCTTCCGGTCCATCTCACCCGGACCATCCGGCCGCATATGCATGGCGCAATCGAGTCTTGCAATCATGGACTCTCTTTCACGAAGTAGAAGGGCCGTCTTCAAGCGCAATTCGGCGAGCCGCCATCCGTGGGTGACAGCCAACATGACAGCCTGCTTCTCATGCCTTGATCAGGAGCAATCGCGTGCGTTCGGGACATGCTCGACAGACGACGTGATAGGCTCGAGATAACTTAGCAAGGCGAGCATGTCCTGATAGGGTCGGTGTTAGCGGGCAGATTTGCTATTCGGTCATGAACAAGCATGATCTCCACCGTCTTACTTGCTCTCTAAGCCTCTCTCTAGGTCGTGGCTTTTTTCAATGGCTCATTTTTCTGCACTTTGCTGCGAGCGGTTGTTTTCAGCGATCCAAGCCGGGAACGTGACAAAAATGACTAACAGGATGATAGTGTGAGATAGAGTAACGTACTCATGGGCGTGGAGTGGGAAATACCTGAGGTACAATCAAATATCCAACGGAGACATATCAGGATCAGGTGTACAGGAACTAGGAATCGAGGCGATAGCAGATAATCGATATATGAGAAACAGAGTGATCAATTGAATGAAATACTAGAATACGCCAACAGTCATCTCCATATTGCAATCTACCTGATCACAAGACAGCTACCATTATATCCTTTCCCTTCCGCAATCCCCCTCAATGGTAAAGATCCTTATGCTCAGCCTTAATCAAGTCAGCACCCTTTTCCCCGACCATGTATACTGAGTTCTGGATGCGGCAGTCGGGAATAACCGGCATGACGGAAGCGTCAATGACCCGCAGATTCTTGACGCCGTGGACCTTGAGCGCAGGGTCAACGACACCTTGGCCAATGTTCTTGGATAAACGGTTGGTACCGCAAGGGTGGAATGCTGTCTGGCACCTGTCCAAGACGGCCCTCTTCATCTGCTCGTCGTCATCCAGAGGCATCTCCCAGGGATATTCGTCGACGACGATGTCCTTGAAGCCCTCTCCCTTAGTAAGGACATCGTAGCTGAACCTGATACCCTCACGCATGGCAATGATGTCAAGGTCGTTGGCAAAGAAGTTCAGGTTGATGTTGGGCTGCACAAGCGGGTCGGCGCTGTTGAGCGTCACCTCGCCGGGGTCGGAAATTGGGCGCACGAGGTCGACGACCACGCTGGTGTAGCAACCCTTCTTAGGGATGGGATAGTGCCACTGGAATGCGCTGCCGAACATGGACACAAAGTCGAGCTCGAAGTGAGGCTGTCCCTCCGGGGAGAAGGGGTCGAGTCCGCCGTTGGCGGCCTTGGCCTTTCTATACTCCGGGTCTTTCTCCAGGTACTTATCGATGCGAGGGAAGCCAACCATCTCCAAGAGACCCGAGCCGAGGGGTCCGGTGCTGTTTTTCTTGTAAGCGGCAACAGTAGCGGCGTTCTTGGGTCCCGCGCGCAGGAGATGATCGTCCATGCCGAAGCCATCCTTGACGCGGAGGACGAAGGGCACACCCGGATGGTCAATCAGATTCTGGCCGACGTGAGGAGAGTCGACGACCAGGGGAATGCCGTGCCTGGCCAGTTCGCGAGCCGGACCGATGCCACTGAGCATGAGCAGCTTCGGGCTCTCAAACACACCCTGGGAGACGACCACCTCGCGGCTGGCGTAGAAGCTGAGCTCGTTGCCGGAAGGGTCAATGACTGTCACACCCTTGACCGTCTTGCCAGCATCAATGATGAGACCCTTGGAATGGACCTCAGCGAGGATGGTGATGTTTGGCTTGTTCTTGACGAAGAGGTAGCTGCCAGAGCGCTTGCCCCTGTAGATGGTGTCGACGCAATGAGTCAGGCCGATCATCTCGCCATCATAGATGTTCTCGGTAAAAGGCTCGCCCCTAGACTTCCAGGCCTTGGTGAGGACATCACGAAAAGGCTGCATGTCATCGAGAAGCTCGGCGTGAGAGATGGGGATCGGGCCGCCGCCGCCAATTTTCTTCAGCTCAGACGGATAAAGCTTCAAGTCATCGTGGTAAGTTGCGCTCTTGCGGAGGTAAGGGACCAAAGGATCCCACGTCCACTCCTTGCCGCCATACTCGCCCCACCTGTCAAAGGTGCCTTTGCAGCCGGGAACCCAGGTGAAGTAGTTGAGGGAGGAGCTGCCGCCGAGAGCCTTGCCGCGAGTGTTGGGCTTCTCGATACGCTCGTAGTCGTCACGCTTGACCATGGTGGTCTTATAGGCCCAGTCATACTGGCTGCCGCGGAGGTCCATAGCCTTGGCAGGGGTGGTGATGTCCGGGACATTCTCTGGATCGCCAACACCGGCCTCGACAATCAGGATGGTGACATTGGGGTTCTCGGCGAGTCGACCAGCCACGACATTACCCGCCGTGCCGCCGCCGACAATGATGAAGTCGAAGTGAGCTCCGTTGATGTTAGACATGATGAGCGAGTCCTATGATGACCAGGATCTTTGGAATGATGCACAGATAGATCGAACGAGATGCGATATCTGACGGTCAGACATGCCCCCATCTTTATACACCGGCAACGCTATCTGGATTGCTGGATCCCCCAACGTTCACCCTTACAGAAAGACCAGACGCAATGACCTCGTCGTTCTCACGAGTCCATGACTAGCCAGAAACCCAAAAGGGCACTTACTCATACCGAGCGCGGGGTCTCAGGGAATATGAATAAGCTATTGGTCAACTACTCTTTCCAATACGAGCAGTTTCAGCTCCTTCACGGTCGTTGAGAAGCATCTCGACGGTGGTGGTCCCAAATGCCAAGTTGCGGTAGATCAAGGAAACTCCACCGCCCTGGCGACAAATCAGCGAAGGTCAATCGAGAGTGGAACAGTCCTTAGCGTTGGGGATCCAGGAACACCCCCGTAGCCATTGGCCAGTCAGTGGACTCTTCTCAACAACAGCCCGCATTGGGAATCTGACAAGTGAGATGACGTTTCCCTGCTGCTGAAGACATCAATGACAGGAGCGTCAGGAAGGGGGTACGAATCCACATGAGCTGTAACCCAGGGGTGTTGGGCAACGGACAAGAAGTCCGGGGACGAACCGGGGGAAAGCCGTGCCAATCTCGGCGAAAGCCTGGGCGCCGGATGCGCCACTTTGATGTGGGAGGTGTGGCAGGTGTGGACAGCAAGGGAAAGGAGACCTTAGGTAAGCCAACCTTAAACCCATCGGACCAATAGTAGCCAGGCACACGTCGAGCTAGAAACGGAAGACGCTCTGTTATTGGCCAGTTACTATTTCCAGGAAGCGTTAGATCCTCTATCCCATATCAGTCAGCCACCTTAGCTCAGGGCCTAGGGCTGAGTGACCCCCGGACAGAGACATTGTTCCCGCAACCCGGCCATCAAGAGCTCACTGTCGCCCCTGGGGATATCAAGCCGAAGATCTCGCACGGTTGATGACTGAGATCCTGTCCCGGCGGGGGATTGCGTAGTATCATGACCATTTCCATGTCGGAGCTCGGCAGTTGGGTTGAACCATGGATCGATGGGTAAGCTCTAGCGTGAAGCCGCAGTTGCCGGAACCGATTCACATGTATCCTTCTGATGACGTCTGGAGCTGCCCGTCAACGCCCAAGCTATCTCGAGTTGATTCCTGGTAATTGGATACCTGATACGACGCAGACGCGTCATCGTCCCCTCACCGCTTTGTCTCTCGAGCTGCGTCTGGGTCGCGGTAGCTCGGATAGCCAATAGGCTTGACAATATCGAGCTACCCATGGACAACAAGCAGCAGTGTAATTAGGAACTGAGACCACTACTTTGACAGAGCAAGACAAATTTGATAAGCTTCAGAATTACGTCACAAACTACAAGGAGGTGAAGCAAGACGGACAGGCTTACTGAGACTTGGTGTGAACAGTGGAGGGATGAATAGATATCTTCGTGGTGGCATCAAGGCTAACACCGGTATGCAGGGAGATGTGTAAGACGTCCGAACTACCTAAGCCATCCAGGGAAGGACTACTAGACGAATCATGGCCTTTCTCGTAATCAAACATAAATTGGGACACCAATCAGTGGCATACTTCTACAATATTTCGCACCGTCAGCGGGTGCAAAGGATCCGCATTTGTGCGTTCCACTCTCGTGCCTCCCCGACTTAGACCCGCTCCGGTAGGTATGAGCTAGCCCGCGTGGATGCGTGCCCGCGATCCTGACGTCGGAAAGCAAGATACAGCAAGCAATCGGGTATTGCCAGCTGAGTTTCCCATGGCCATAAATCGTCTGGGGCCCTGCGTTCCTCTTGATCGTATCAGCCTCTTCACATTTCAAATCCAAGTTTGACCCACTCAACAAAACTGAATTACGCACCATGGCGACAGACTACACCCTTGCCGAAGGCTGCCCATATCCAAGCAACACCACAAGCGTTCAGTTGCGAAATGGTTCGGGAGGCGGTCTGGTTCTGCTCCAAGACACCCAACTCATAGAGACACTGGCTCATTTCTCCAGGGAGAGGATTCCTGAGAGGTGAGAGAAGAAAAAGTCCAGCTCTCCCGTACATGGATGCTAACGCTGCTCGTTTCCTAGAGTTGTCCACGCCAAAGCCGCCGGGTATGTCCAGGAGTCATCCCAAGCTCCGACATGATATCCTAACGGTTCCAAAGTGCATATGGCGAATTTGAAGTCACCCACGACTGCACTGATATCACTTCAGCTAGCTTCCTCAACGCAATCGGAAAGAAGACGAAGGTTCTTCTCCGGATATCGACAGTCGGACCCGAACGAGGATCCGCCGACACTGCACGAGATGTCCACGGCTGGGCGATGAAGCTGTACACTGACGAGGGGAATCTGGACTGGGTGTTCAATAATACTGTGAGTCTTTGCCCACCACTGCAAATACATTCACAGTACGACGCAAAGGATCTAAATACTCACACTGGAGGCAGCCTGTCTTTTTTGTCAGGGACCCCATCAAGTTTCCGTCCCTCAACCGATCTCACAAGAGACACCCTCGCACAAACACACCCGATTCAGACATGGTAATACTCTCCCGAAAAGACCAATTATGTCAAAAGACAAGAGACGTGGATGCTGACTATTGTGTAGTTCTGGGAGTAAGTTGCAGGTGGCATCCACGAACTGAGTCGCCGATATAGTAACACTTTTCTGCTCTAGCTTCCATGTGGGTAGTCCGGAAGGAATCCACGAACTCATGCATCTGTTTAGCGATCGAGGAACACCCGCATCACTTCGTCATATGAACGCTTATAGTGGGCACACTTACAAGTTCACTAAGGAGGTGAGTTTATCCCACCATTCTTCTCCTGGCATCGCGATGCATTCGGCTCCAAGCCTAATACGATGCCTCGCCACAGGATGGCAGCTTCAAATATATCAAGGTTCACATCAAGACAGAGATCGGAGTCAAGAACTTTGATCGTGAGACAGCCGTAAAAGTCGCTGGTGAGAATCCTGATTTCCTGGTCGACGATCTCTTCCAGGCTATCGAAAAGGGCGATTACCCCGTGTGGAATATATTCGTGCAGGTGATGGACCCCAAGGAGGCCGAGATCTACAAGGTGAACATTTTCGACATGACCAAAGTGTGGTCGCACAAGGATTTTCCTCTGCGTCAAATCGGTCGCTTGACCCTGAATCAAAATGTGAGTGCTTTTCTTCACTCGCTTCCGTCGAGGCTTCTTGGTCTCTTCAGCCCGGAGGGATGGAAATGCAGAGTACTAATGGCACGGATACGGAATATCAGCCGCGGAACTACTTCACCGATATTGAACAAGCGGCCTTTTCGCCATCGAACATGGTCCCGGGTTGGGCACCCTCTGCGGATCCCAGTCAGTATCCCCAGTCACCCTGCCTGTTCAAGCCCTTGCTGACTAGGACTTCCTAGTGCTTCAAGCGCGGATGTTCGCCTATCCGGACGCGGCCCGTTACCGCCTTGGCGTCAACTACCAGCAGTTGCCAACCAACCACGCCGTCGCGCCAGTCTACAGCCCCTTCCAGCGCGACGGCTTCATGAACTTCACCGACAACTATGGCGACGACCCCAACTACGTCGGCTCAACGCTGCGGCCCACCACGTTCAGGACCTCGGGCCTGGGCGCCCGGAAGGGCGGCGGACTGAGCACGCTCACGGAGCACGAGAAGTGGATAGGCGAGGTCTCGAGCTTCACCAGCGAGGTTGGGCCCGAGGACTTCGAGCAGGCCGCGGCTCTCTGGCAGGTCCTCGGGCGGGAACCGGGCCACCAGGATCGGTTTGTGGGCAATGTGGCCGGCCATCTGTCCAAGGCGACCAATTCAAAGCTGCGAGTCAAGGTCTATGGTATGTGCTCAAGTCATTGGAATTGCACCGTTCTACCAGCACACACGCATAGCTGATTTGATGTCTTTGCAGAACTCTTCTCCCGAGTTAATCAAGATCTCGGGAACCGCATCCGCGCGGCCACGGAGGATGCTCTGTCATGAATTGCTCGGCTTGAATCATCCACTCGGTAGGTAGGAACTAGAGTAGTGTAACAGAGAATGGTGGGATGTATACATGAAACATATGGACCAAGTAATACTTCGAAAAGGAGTTGTATTGAAGCTTTGGAACAATAGTCGTTCATCACGCTTGGCAGTGCTCTGTATGCTAATTATGTAGCAATCACGCGGATGCAGCCGGGCCGTGCGAACAATCCAGACTGTCCCCAGGTTTTCTTATTGTTCCAGGGATTTTCAGACTGATATCGGTATTTTCTAGGTGGAGAATGCCACTACATGCCGCGGTATACTCCATCAGGCTCTGTTCGATGACGCGGGTTGTGTTGCTTACACCGCAAAATCTTCCAAAGTCCCTCGCGCTAAAAGCTCGGGTGGGCCGGCGATTCAGCATCTCGGTCGCCGTTCGGCAGGGATGGAAGCTGAAATTCAGAATCTTCTAACTCCCTAGGTAGACAGGCAAGCCAATCAATCTGCAGGCCTGAGCGCGGAGACGGAACACTCGGTGAGGCCGAGACTATCCTTTTGGGCCGAATCGACGAGACACTTCCACAATAGGCGGTGGACTTCACCGCGACGACCTTGGTCAATATATTCATTGTTGCCATCAGTACGGCTTTGCTATTGAGCATTGAGCCCGCGCATGCAAAGACCGACCGTTTGATTCTCAGATACACTCAAGACAAAAAAAAAAAAAGGTCTGTCCGCCGTTGCGAAATGGAAGAAGGATCGGAGCCGCCGCCCGCGAATCCGGAGCCGGCTGCCGGGGCCACGGAGTTCACGTTCGTCCTCGACCAGAACCAGCACGGTGTCCGAAGTCATGCTATGCGAGAGTATTGGAGGCGGCGACATAAACGGTCGCGGTCCTTGGAGAAGAGGTCGACACCTCACCGCCACCGCCACCTGCTGCCCAACAAATCCGATCAATCGCGGAGCAGCTCATCTCAGTCGGACAGTGACGCCGCATCTAGGTCAGCGTCGGCCTTACCTGCCGAGGAGGCCTACAACCTCGAGCATATCCTTTTCCCGCACCAGCAACAACGACTCCGATCCCAGTTCGACGTAACTGGTCACCAGCCGGCGGGCCGGCGTCATGCATCGATCGAGGACATGGCTGTATTAACAGGCGGAATCCCAGCACAGGTCCTTGCTGGAGTGAATCGCGCTCTCGCATGCAGCCGGCTGGACCCGTTCGACATGTTTCCGGTGAAGCTGACAGCTCAGCATCACAGGCTCCTTCATCACTGTGAGTTGCCGTAATCTGGTGGACGCAGGGAACGAACGAGTGTATGTCGGGAAGACAACCTCCTGATTCACTTTTATAGGGCTCAGCACTCATGCCGCCATGATGTTCGAGGAGTTGCCCACGGCAACATTCAACCCAATGCGCGATGTCTGGTTCCCATTGGATCTCTCGAACGCCGCGTCTTTTAACGCCATCATGGCCCACGCTGCTGCTCACCTGGCCCGATTACACGGCATTAAGACATCGGATGAGGTCCTGAAGTACAAGGCCGAAGCTGTTCGTATCGTTAGGCTGTGGATGGATGATCCTGGCCGTGCACTGAACGACGAAGTCTTCGCTGCTGTTATCCGCCTTCTAACTTTCGAGGTCAGTCTTGATGCAGCGTCACTCTACCCATTCGTCATTGTTCCTAGTCTAACGAGGACACATAGCGATATTGGGGGACAGAAGCCGAATGGCGAGTACACCGTTCCGGGCTGCAGCACATGATCGAAGCACGTGGGGGCATCACAGCCCTGCAGAGCAACTGGCGACTGGAGCTTGTTGCATACCTGTGAGTCCGTTCCTGATCGCTCGTAAATTCAGGTGTCTTCGACACGCCGCTTTTGGTGTAGTTGCTGACTGGAAACTATCCCGGAAGTGTCTCGCTCATGGCCAAGCCGTCCTGGTTTGATAGCTCAAACAACATTTTCGAGCTGTCCGAGCAGCCAACCTCAATCGACATGCACCCTATGAGAAATATGGAGAATCTACGCCACGTACGCTGCCTGTGGCTCCTCTCCTTCATCCAGGATATGCGTACGTTCTTAACCAACTCACCCGAGCTCCGCATGCACGGTCTCCGCCAATACCCCGCCGTGCAGGACGCTTTACTGCTCCTGCAGGCTGACATGAAGCGTCACACACTCGCCCCCTTCCGAGAAGAAGCCTGCACTGCCCAAGAGTTTGCACGCCTGGCATGCCTCTTCTTCATCAGCGTGCTCCTCCAAGCGGCGGCGTCGAGTCACGCCGCGACGCCCCCGCATCTCCCTAGCGATCTGGCCGTTATTGACGCCTTCCTCGATTCTCGAAACATCTGGGCAGGGTCTGTGGAAGATCTCCATGACGCTCTGTTTCACCAGTTCGCAGAGCTGCCGGACAGCCTTCAGAAAACGAACTACGTCGTGCAAATGACGAATGTGCTCGCGTCGCTAAGCTGCGAGGCGCGCCGTGGGGTGGAAAGGTGTCTGCTGCATATATTATGCCAGGTTGGAAGTGGCGGGGATGCATCTTCGTCAGATAATAACTGGACGCCGGATACCCTGTTGTCATCATTGCGTGGCTTATAACGGTAAAAGTCGGTATCTACCTTGGATAGGCGCACCGGGACGGCGTTGGTCTTTTAGCAGCGGCAATTGCCCGGTAGCGCTAGAGCTTACAGTATGGAATTGGGCATCCTGCTTGTGTATTCGACCCTGGTCTCAAGGTTGACCTTAGAAAGGAAGCATCCAGGCTTTATCCTAGCAAGATAACGACTACTCGTGCGGAAGCTCTCGGGACGACTGAAACAGCTTTAGATATGCCATCAAACTATGGACACTAATTTGCTGGCCTCGGACGCAATGGAAATGGCCTATTCAACCATGAAAAGAGCCTCTCCAGGCGTATAGATTGCTTCACTCTGAGAAGGAACAACCGAGGCAAACAGATAATTATTCACAGAAGAATAACGACGCGATAGGGGTCAAACTCTCAAATTAGGCCAACGAAGATAGTCTAGAGCATGCCTAGCACCATGCCAGAAGGCAAGAGTGGTCCCCTTTAATGATACTGCATTGCAGATGCTACTATGCTAGTAGTGACCGTATGGAAATCATTCCGTATAACCCCCCCGGGGCGCGCGCGCGTGTGTGTGGGGGACTGACTCATCCCACACATTCCCTTGACATTCCCGGATTCAGCCCGTTATTCAGCCCTATAGAGATGGCGGCACCCGCTTTCCCCGTCAACACCAATCACTTGAGATCACACACACGTAGGTTTCTTCGCCAAAGTAAGGGTCGGACGATGTGGAGTTTGACAGGCATGCCAAGGCGCGAGAGGGGATTCTGCCTTGAGCGGCTCGCGTGCGGCTTCTTGTCAAAGTGGTCCCAATTCGCTTACGAGCCAATATGAGAGGTTGGCGCACCTCTAAAAGGTCGGGAGGCTGAGCGGCTGAAGAGACATAATTTCACAGCTCCCCGGATGGAGTCTAGTCGGGTGCTATGGCTTGCACCTGATGCATCATGCAGGGCTCCTTGTCCTATCTGCCTGGCTTTCGCGGCTGCCGTTCCGCAGTCTGCCATGTGCCGGCAACGGCCCCTATGTTTCTCATGGCCTCCAAGAAGTACATAAACGGCCGCCAGGTCTCAAAGGATGGGCTGAAACTCGTTGCTGTTCGTCACCCTCCTTCTAAGCTCTTCTCCGCTACTAAGCCCACCATCGGACACATTTGTTCCTGCCACTCTTTTCCTCCCCTCAACTCCTTTCTATAATCCTTAAACAAAATGTCGGCCCCTGCTCAGACTAGCAACGGCCCTATCAACGACCGCGATGTCGAAGACTGGAAGAACCGCGTCAACGCCGTCCTGGCCAAGCCCGGCGACGTCGTCAACTCCCGGTCCCCGGAGAGCGCCCAGTCCTGGACCACCTCCTTCTTCGGCTGCTTCGACCCCATTGACCTTTGCCTCATGACCTGGTGCCTACCCTGCGTCACCTTTGGCAAGACTCATCACCGCGTCCGCAAGGACGCCAGCATGCAGGGCTACGAGCCCATCAACACATCCGTAAGTTCCCTTACTCCTCTCATTGCCACTCATCACACCTTCTCATCGACGGGAGCTTGTGGGAGAGTTATGTTTACTGACGCATAAATGTTAGTGCCTCCTCTTCTGCGGCTCGTCATGCTGCGGCCTCCATTGGATCCCCCTATCCATGCAGCGCGCCGACATCCGTGAGAGGTATAACCTCCAGGGCAGCTGCATCACCGACATTGCCCTCGCGTGCTGCTGCGGATGCTGCGATCTCGTCCAGCAGGAGAAGGAGTCCGAGGCACGGGAGCCCCTCAATGGCGGGGGACACAAGCAACAGTACCAGACTCAGGGCGGCATGACCATGCCTGCGCAGTAGTTACCCTCCCCAAGGTTACCCTGATGTTTTCAAGTCGTCTTTGACTGTCTTCTGAGAGTGGTTTCTGTCCGTATCTGGATGTAGATGGATTCTACGGTAATGGCTGGTGGAATGGCCGTGTTAATTAATTGAGATATCCAACCTTCTTACTTCTCGGAGGACTTGTTCAATAATGGAAGATTCGTTCTGGTAACCGGCTCCTTGAAACAGCTAATAATAGTCCCTTTTGCAGTCGTGATTCACTGAGGATTAGGCAGGCAGATGTGGCAGAAAGCCGACTACGGTTTGCTTTGTCTCCACGATCAGAATCTATCACCGTGATTTGCATAGCGTGGAAGACCGAAATTTAACTAGGCATTCTCTCGCCCTTCGCCAACCGCGTCTCGACCTCGTCCTCCTCCTCCCTAGGAAGTCGTATCTCAACTGACAGGGCTATGCCGACTAGTAACATCGCGATCGCAAATCCTTTCTACCACTCAAAGAGCTTGTACAACATCACTATCGGTGAAATAATAAGGCAAAGAATCAGGATAGCGATGATGACACCCTCTCCAATCGCAAAGCCCACTGCCACCTTGCAAGACGAAGTGGAACTGCCACGTCGCTCAAGCTGTGAGCTTTGCTGGCAGTCCAGGTTGGCGATGGCCGCAGCTATCGCAACGGAGCTCAGCAGGAGGACGAGAGCTGCAGTCCTGGCGACTGATAGGCCAAGCATGACGAGTGCCATCGTGGGCTTCTTGTGGTCTTGAGTGATTGTGTGACGCCGAAGTTGACGAAGTCGACGGATACGCTGTAGGTTAAGAGTGTGCGCAAAAGGATGTAGCTGAGAATTGCAGTGACAGGCTCAGAGTGATAGCGATGGTAAGCTTGACGTACGTAATTCGTTTCGCGGCGTACGGGTTGGCTATGTCGTGGAAGTGAAGTTCATGTGTTCAGCGAAGTTGAGCGAGCTCGAGTCTTATAAGAGAGGTAGTGCCAGGTGAAGAAAGAAGAGCACCCGCGGGCATTATGGAGAAAGAAGTTATTCAAAGGCTCGAGAGTCGAGATGACAACGCAAATCACACAACGAGCAGTTCTCTTTGTGTTGACTATCTATTTTTGATCCCGCAGCTGCATTGAAACACGGGCGGTCACTGCTACTCTTAGGAGGCCTTTGACACGTTGAAGGTAGCCGATATGAGTTGGAAGTACATTCGCTAATTGTTGCTCGTGGAGGTCAGCTGTGTAGACGTCTACGAACGCCTCTTTTGAAGGGACGGAAGGCCGAAGGACCTGCAGTGAGGATCATGTCGTGGAAGCGGAATAATCTGGAAGACGCGACTGCTCACAAAGTGGAGGCGATCCGGCCCATGTTTGAAAGGAAAACACTTTGCTGTTCTATTGTTGGCTGACAATGCAATACAATACAAGAAAATTCTATGGATACATGATCTGTGTAAACGCATTCCAGCGCTTGGTCTGCGGTGATGTAGGTCCTGGCGCCGGCTTCTCCATTGACCCTGATGTTGATAGCATTACAAATTAACTCCTGACAACATGAACTCATTCTGTCGTATGCCTGCATCTCACGTCGAGCTCATGTCATTCGCCTTCTATTCCTCTTTTGCATCTATACGTCATATGGTGGGATCCGGCTACCTGCCACGAGCGAACCGGTGGGTGAAGGTGCCGTTCCAGGGCGGGTAGGTTGTATGCCACATGCCGTCGTCGTAGGTCGGGCTGTTGTTGGGAGGTGTCGGTATGGGGATTGATGTGGTCGTAATGGTGAGGAGCGTCGGAACGGCCGTGGTTGGAACCACAGTTGAGGAAGAGAGGACGGGTGTAGAGCTCGAGGAAGTCGACAGCGTTGACGCCACGAGAGACGGGGTCGGAGAAGAGAACACGGCCTCAATCGAGGACGTCGAATTCGACAAGGTAGACGCGGTAGTCGAAGTCGAGAAAGCTGAGGCTGTAGTAGATGATTCCTGGGCCTGATACACAGTCGTCTTGACAGTTACAGTGCTCGGTGTGGTTGGCGAATTGACGTCCACGATCGTGACTGACGCGGTCGTCACTAGAGTAGTCGCTTCGCGGGACTCGGTAGGCGTTGCGGTAACGGTGACTGTATCGGTGACCTCTTGAGTTGCCGCCGGTATCGACTCCGTGACCGTCTCTGTAACGGGTGGTACTGTAGAATAGAGGGTCTCGATAACGGTAACCGGCGTCGAGCCTCCAATGTCGACTACCGACCAGGTTTTTGAGGATGCCGCAGGGCGGCGCGGTTCCAGAAGGTGAGCAACATCCCTCAGAGCCCCTTGCAGTCTAGTAAAGGGTAGAGCAGCTGAGACGTCGCAAAGGATAGGAAGTGCGAGCAGAAGAGATGAAGGAAGATGGTGGAGCTGCATCTTTGGGGAGGTTCTGGCTGAAGAGGCCACTTGACGATGATCTGCAACGAGCTCGGCCGAATTCTGCGATTGAGCAGTGCAAGAGACCAGGGAGTTGATGGGCTGGTGGAGAGAGGAATAGCAAGGAAGAAGGAGAAGAGGAACAAACCTGGGGAGAGATCGACGTGCTTTTAGTCACGGATAGCAGCAGATTTCTCTTGTTACCTTTGGAGGGGGCTGGAAGTTGCTCCCGATGATGGGTGAAGCGTGGTGTGAAACTGCCCGGCCGAGAAATGTTGATATGGTAAATAATGTGGCTGGCAGGGTCGATTTAGTTTGTGGCTGTCAGGTACGCGCACAACCTGATTGGCCAAGTATCCAAATGTCGCAGGTTAGTCATCAAAGTCTGCTCTGGGTCCCACCACCAGCCACTCTTTTTCCTCCCACTTAGCAAAAATAGCCTGAGAAGGGAATGCAATGCAGGGGCGTCAGCACCCTGCAAGTATGTCCAACAGCGATCATCATCGACTGGAGAAGATCTAGATCAATCCGAAATCCCATCGTAGATAGTAGATCGCATCGCTTAATCGCGGGATCCCGACGAACGTGCTGCTGTGTGCCACACTTGCAGCGCCACAATTTGTATTGCGTACCGACCTGATGCGCCTCTGCCTGTGGCTGAGCAACTTGGCGCAGAAAAGCTGCCCCGCCAGATTGTTACCCATGTGTTAGGGATGACGTCTTCCTCGCCATCGGTTTCGGCGGTCTCTTCCAAGCTCACAGCAGCATCAACATCGATGCCTGATTCTCAGAGGCAACATGAGCAAGAAGCTGAGTGACTGATTGGCACAGCGATGCACCGGTCACTGTCACGAACATAACGGCTCGCGCTCATCCAGGGTATCCGTGTCAGTCACGCGCAAACAGCATGGAGCACGCATCAGCGCATCAGTACTGGCGAGTAATGGCATGGGTGGGAGGATGAAGAACTTCAAGGACATGAAGCTCGAAAAGATGTCACTTGTGGCCAGAAGATCCAGTGCTAACGCTGTGCTACTCGTCGCTAAGCCACATTAATTCATCAGCCAGGCCGTCAATCTCATGTGTGCAGCCAACAGGACGGCGCATGCTGGCGCTATTGTCGTGAACACAGCCCCGCGTTCTTGGCAGCCCGGTTCTGCCCTACGACATCACAAAAGATCCTACGGCCAGCTGGCTGACCTCCCTCCGGCGTGCTCTATCTTAAGAGTCTCTTGTTTCGCAATATCATCTATTCCTTCTCTTCTTCCTCTTTCTGCGCTGTTCATTCTTCGTTCTCGTCGTTTCTCATAGCTCGGCGCGATACCTTATCATCGACGACAGCCCCACTACCCCTCTAGCTAGTTCGCGATCGAGGAAGAGCTCGAACCTCCATATCCCTCCGTCGAGTGAAACATTGAGGTCATCGTTCGCGATGTCGTACGGAGGTTACCAGCAGCCATATGGCCGTAGGTTACTTCTTTTTAGCTTCTCTTTGTTCTGCTTGGTGCGACATGTGCGCTGACAGTCTTTTCCAGAAGGGGGATATCCTCCTCAACCTCCTCCACCTCAAGGATACTACGGGCAGCCTCCTGCACCTCCTCCAGGTCAGCAGCAGGGCTATTACCAACAGCCACCTCCTCCCCAGCAGTACGGCTACGGTTCCCCTGCGCCGCCGCAGCCCTACGGCCAAACCCCTCCGCAACAGGGATACAATTACGGCCCCCCTCCACCCCAACAATATAACCAACCCTATGGACAGCCTCCGCCCCATTCTCCGCAACCTCCGCAACAGTATGGCTACGGAGCCCCTCCACCCGGCCCGCCGCCGCCAGGCCAGCAGCCCTATGGTCAGCCCCAATATGGTGCGCCTCCACAGCAATACGGCAACTACCCCCCGACACCCCCGTCTTTGGGTTATGGCCCGCCGCAGATCATTCAGTGGGATGGCAACCCCGACGCGCAGGCTCTGCGCCAGGCGATGAAGGGCTTCGGCACTGACGAGCGGGCACTGATCCGCATCTTGGCGCCCAAGGATCCCCTCCAGATCAACACGATTCGGGACTCCTACCACCGCATGCATCGGCGCGACTTGATAGAGGACCTGAAGAAAGAGACGAGTGGGTGGTTCGAGACGGGCTTGGTCGCCCTCGCGCGCGGACCACTGATGCATGACGTGTTCATGCTACGGGATGCGACCGACGGGCCGGGAACCAAGGAGAAGGTGCTCAATGACGTGCTTCTGGGCCGGTCGAATGCGGACATTCGGGCCATCAAGTCGACGTATCAGCAGACGTTCCGGCAGAGCTTGGAGAGCGCGATCAAGGCGGACCTGAGCTTCAAGACGGAACGCCACTTCATGATCGTGTTGCAGGCGACGAGGAACGAAGATAGCGTGCCAGTCAGCAAGCCCGAGGTTGATCGTGACGTGGAGGAGCTGTACAACGCAACGGAGGGCAGAATGGGCACGGATGAGATGAAGGTTTGCAGCATCCTGACCACGCGCAACGACAACCAGATCCGCGCGATTGCGCTCGAGTACCAGAAGAGGTACGCGAGGAACCTCGAAGATGTCATCAAGCGGGTAAGCTCTCACCAGCATCCCTCTCTTCCTAGCTACCTATCTTTATTCTCTCTTTACTGCAGCACGGACTTTGCTGACACTCTATCTCGCAGGAGTTCTCCGGACACATGGAGGACGCGCTGTTGTTCCAACTGCGCCACGGCGCGGACCGGTACATGCACCAGGCGCAGCTTCTCGAGGATGCGATGGCGGGGGCGGGCACCAAGGACCACCTCCTGGTGTCGCGCGTCGTGCGCGCCCACTGGGATCGGAGCAACATGGCCAACGTGCGGGGCGCATACGAGAAGCGGTACCGGCGGAACTTGGCGAGCAGGATCAAGGGGGAGACCAGCGGCGACTATGAGCGGTTGCTGCTGGCCTGCATTGGGGAGCCAGTATGAGAGGCGAGCTTGGGCGAGTGGGGGGAGGCATGGCTTTGGTGAAGGAGTGGAAGGTGATTCGTCGCGGTTGATGTACTCTGTCTACCTTTCTGGGGGTGTGCCATTATCTTGTTGCTACTGGCGTTGCCAGTATGGAATGCTCAATGCTGGGCTTGTGAGACAATCAATGCCTTTGCAAGCAAGCAAGTAAGTCTGTTAATCAAATGTATACCTCGTATTCTTGTGTCGCTTCCCTGTTGCGTTTGTCTACGCCTGTTTTAGCTTCCTGTGACACCCCTGGAGTGCCGACTTCGTTTTACGGAGTACATACGAGCCATCTGAAACTAACGCTAATTAGATTGCAGATTTCTTACAGAGTAGCTCCGTACCTGCGGAGTACCTACACACCAGGAGATAAGGTGATCGCGCCAGGCGGAAGAAAACAGCGTGTTAATTAGGACGGCACGGAGCTTCGTCCGTACACCTCAATTTTCCATTTTCTTCTTGTGCTGCAAAATTAGAATCGGGCTTTGATTTGAGAACCCAGACAGGACACCACGAGTCTCATCGTTGGTACTGAGCTGCGCATCCTGTTTTCTCAGGATATTGATTGCTTGCTCGTTTGCTCGCTGGCGGTACGTACCGGCCGATCTCAGTCAGCATTAGGTTTTACGAGCTAAGGTAAGGTGGGACATAAGGCGCTGCAAGTTACTTTAGCTGGAGTGCAAAGTGTTGGCAGCTCCCCATGCAGGTAGATCGCGATAAAAATTTTGAGTGGCTAAAGTTGAGCTCTTACAAAATAGATGAAGAGCCGGTCCAGTCACATCGCGCGCAGAGGGCGAGTGGGGCACGTAATGCGTATTCGAAAGTAATGCTGCTAACCGCATTCAATTGCGCGCACTAAGGAAAGGCAGGTAATTAATAAAGTACGTAAACTTAACTTAAGGAAAGAGCCCCCGCCGCCCCTTCCCTTTTTCTCTTTACTTATCACGCCGCCCCTGATCGCGCCTGCCGCTTCGCTGGTCGACCGTTGTCTCCCTTGTTCATGACTGCCTCGAGCCGAAGTGGGAGGAGAATAGAGCAAGGCTTGCTTCCTTTTCTTCCTCGGGCAAAACGTGCAGGATCCGTCAGTCTGCAACTTCGCATTGCCTCCCATTTTGAGCCACTCTTTTTCCGGCCCCCAAAAATTGACGACGCCTGGGTCCCCGGTGGTTGGAACTGGCCCACGCCCCCGGCTTCACTCTTTGGGTGGCTGAGCACACCTGTTGCCAGTCACGTGGAGAGAATTCTCAGTTAATCAGCTGCAATTGCGATACCATTCACGCAAAAATCGGAGAACAATAGGCGACAAGAGACAATCCCGGCAGTTCAGATGGCCTCGCCGGCTCAGGCCTCGGCCCCGGCCTCAGCGCCTCCTCCGCCAGAGTCGAATCCTCCTCCTCTGCCTCAGATCACCTCGGACATCCCCCATCACGCTTCTCCACCGGCTGCGACGCAGGCTGTAACAGCCCAAGCGGCGCCCGCACCATCAAGCCAGCCAGCGCCGCAGCAGGCTCCGCCTTCCGTAAAAGGCAAGGCGCCCGGAGCACCGGACTCGCTCTTCGGTGTCATGAAACCGGCCAGGCCCTCAGCTTCTCCCGTCTTTCCGCCCGCTCCGGCGCAGGGCTACTCCCAGCGGCAGCCACAGCACCAGCAACAACAGATGTTTCAGCAACAGCAGCATCGCCCTCCTCCCTCGTCAGCTCCGGCCCCCGCCCAGCGCGCCGCTTCCGCTTCCGCTCCCGCTCCCGCACAGTGGGGCCAATCAGTCGGTCCCGGCGTCGCTGCCGGAAGTCTCTCGGCCAAGCCCACTATTATGGACCCGCCGCAGCGGAAAGAGGCAGCGGCACCTCAGCCGGCTAGTAACTTCCCGTCACCGGACCGGCAGTACGCCAACGAGAACCCAAAGTTTGGCGATGACTGCACTAGGATTGCCTTCGCCATTCAGCAGGCTGTGCCCGAGGCTGTCCGACGCGTCGTGAGGGACAACTGGCAGAAGTGCCTGCTGGGATCCGATTTTCACCAGGCTTTCATCGTGAGTTCAAATGAAAATTTTCTATACCTATTCTATTATCAGCCATTTCGTGGCTGCTTCGCTGTCACTTGTTTCTAAATGGCTCTCGCTTCTTTCGGTGTTGCATTCCACGTCGCAATGTCTCTTGGGTGCCCCTCATCCTCTGCTTTCTGCTTCTGTCCCATTCCCTTGCCATATGCTCCGTATCACTTTCCATCAATTGCCTGTTACGATCCTAACATGCAGTAACAGATGAACGCAACCATCCACCATGCCTCGCCATCCATCTTTCAGAGAGCCATCCGAGACTTCGGTCGCACCATGGTCCGTGCCTCGGCACAAGAGATCGTCCAGCACTTCAGCAAGGCGGATCTCGACAATGTTGCAGAGGTGATTCTTGCGAATGCTAGCGACCAGTTTCTAGACAGGGCCCTAGCACACCGTCTCAGAACGATCGAGGCTAAGCCCCTCATCAATGCTTTGGCGCGAGCTGAGCGCCTGGGATACGAACCGAGCGACATTGTCGAAGATGATCATCAGCATGAGCGGGTCATCCCCTTCCCAAGTGATTATGGCTACCCGAATGGACAAACGGGAGCGCAGTCTGCCCTGATACCAGCCGAGCCCGCACGGCCAACTCCCGGCCAGCGCCTGCAGTGTGATTTGTGCTACCGGACATTCAGCCATATATCCGCTTACGACCACCACACGAAGAAGAGGGTTTGCGCTCGGACGCCTAACACGCCCCAGGGCTTCAAGTTCTCATGCCCCCATTGTGGCCAGGGCTTCACAACTATCGTTGGTCTGCAATATGTAAGTGCATTGCCAAACATGGCATGAATTTCGCAGGGAAAGAGACCTAACATTCCTTAACAGCACAACGCTAACAAAGTATGTGGTGACTTCGGCGACAACACTGGCCTGACATCCAACAGCCCGATCGTGTTGCACTCAGGAAACAGCAGCCCTGTTCCCCGTTCCTCTCAACTTCCGCCACCCCCTTCGCAGCCCATGAAGTTCACCTCTTACAATAGTCCCTCGACGCCAGCATCAACCCAGTCCGCTCGCATGGTCGATACACCTGGTAGCGGGACTCCCTCTGGACACCATGACGCATATGCGCACCTTACACCGGAGCAGAAGGCTTCACTAGAGGAAGAGCTCCGTCAGGCCGAAATTGCATACAGCGAGCGTATGCGTGCTGCTCACCAGATCCCTGACGATGCAGAAAGGGAGACGAAGCTTGCAGCGCTCTCCAACTCGTTTGGTACAAAGCAATCCTTGATCCGCAAGAAGTACGGTGTGCGCCTGCGGCAACGGCGGACAAGGGCGGAGATTGAGGCCGAGAGACAGAGGATGAGCTCAGGCGGCAAGGACGGCCGCGCAAAAGCTCCAGCTCCCCCCGCATCACGTCAGAGTCCGGCAACGCCGCATCCCCTCCACAGTTTACAGCAGCCTGCCACCAGCACCAGCATCAACGGAAACACCGCCGGCTTAGTCCGCACCGCTGAGGAGGCTCTGGGTCATGACGCGAAGCGACAGCGAGTGAGCGATGATGGAGCCAAGGTCGCGACTGCAAATGGCGCCTCTGCTCAGGACACGCCGTCTAGAAAATCTGCGTCCATCGCAGAGATGGGGAATGGTCTGGCTAGCGCGCCGGCGACCACTGCCACTAGGGACCCGACGCTGCCTCCCCCGTCTGCTCAGCCACCAGCATCCCAGCCTGCGATGACCTACCACCAGTCCGGAGCGCGTGTCGAGATTCACGAGCCAGCGGCAGCCAATTTGTCACCTAAGCTTATTGCCACCGCAGAGGGCGCACTGCGTGCTGCGACAAGCCGCGACGGTTCCGCTACCAGCGCCGCCCCGGTAGCGAGTCGCTCCAGCAGCTTTGGTGGTGGCACGCTCGCCGAACCTATTTCTCTGGATGGGAACGAGACGACAGATGTGGACTCGAGCGACGACGAGGATATCCCGCCCACGCTTCCCCTCTCGGTGCGTAAGAGCCTGCCGCCTACGCCGCCGCCGCCTGCGTCTTCGGGTCACTAGTGGGGATTAGATGACGTCCTTGAGTTTTGAGTGGCCTGGATATCTGAGCATTGCTGGAGAAGTTGCTTCTATGCGCGTCCTTATCATTTCCGTACCTAGAAACTCGGTGTGCTGTGCGACAAGGGCGCCGTCGAAAGGATAACGAGGTTGAGGTTGCGTCGCGTTCTAGAGGGCGTTTTGGCCTTCAATGGCTGGGCTTTGGTGGTTATACCAGGATCATACCCCTTTCTTTGCGTTACATTTCTATCACCTCCCGTTCTTGCGCCTGGTTCTTGAAAAGCTCTCGATGGTCTGGTCTAAGTCTGGGGTGATCTCGGGAAGGTTTCTGCGGCGGCTCTTCGCGTGCCTGCCTGCCTTGCTACGTGGCGAAACAGATCTCAGGCTATAGCGGGTTGGTTATCCCCGCTGTGCTGGACATTAAACGGCACTTTCTTTTGACGGGGCAGACTCTATCATGGTCCCGCTACACGAGATGCCGCCAGATCTCGGTGGATCAGACTCTTCTCGCGGCTCCATCATTCTATCGCTAGGTTAGTGGGGATTGACTGGACTGTAGCCTCTGGGCCTGGGTACGGTCTCTTTCTTCGGGGCCTAGGCGGTGATTTGCAATGGGAGCAGAACGTATCGTCAGCATCTGGGGATTTGGTCCTGAATCGCTTAACAGCAAGGATCTCTTCCATCCATAGCTTAGGAGCCAGAATTGAGAATATACATGCATCAGGAGCTGCGGAATGTGCCTGAATGACTGGGCAGTAGGGATGATCCCTTGAGCCGGATAGCTGGCCGCTCTATGACCTCCCGGTAAAAAGCTTCGTGAACGACACTTTATTCCAGTTTCCCAGCCCTTCGTCTCCTCTCTCGGTCATAGCTACGCTATTGTGATTCGTCTTCCATTCATAGAATGTCTGTATGGATGAAGTAGACCTTGCCAGTGCAACTTCTGCCTCGAATGTCGGATACTCCCCGTTGGTGCGCATTCGGTGGGCTTCGGCCGTCTGCTTGACCCTGTTTGTATGCTTAGGATTAGCTGCCTAGGTACCTACGCTTAGAGGAAAGGACGTCCAAGGGTGACACCTCCAGCCGATCTCTGCGTACACGATCTGGACGCCGCCATTCATTCTTATCAGCGTCTTGGCGAGAACGCCTGGGATGCTGGGCATGGGCTTCCCTGTTGCCCGCTTGTAGGAGCTCATGATCTGAGGTGTGGTCACCGGTCCGGATGTCGCGCATAGGACCTTGTGGAGGTATCTCTCAGGTTCCTAGCGCGGTAGTTAATATTGGCTTTGCTGTCTGGCCCGATGTTGTCGTCTTCAGTGGCCACTTACTCCAAACACTCCGGCCGTGACGTTTCCTATGTCCTCAGAAGCCTGTGTCGCCAGATCTCAGTAGAAATACTCGAAGGAAATGTAGCTTGCACCGCGGGCCTTACTATCAGTGCTATCGTTGTACCTGCAGGGAGTCCCCTATGCAGCACACCGAAGGCAACCGCTCCTAGGAACCCATCGAAGTTCTCCATGAAGAAGCCCGGACGGATAATCCTGGAACCCAACCCACATTAGTGCCCGGCCATAAGGTAAGAGTATTGGCGAATGTCTCGAACTCACACCCATTTAAGCCCTTTGCTTCCCAGGTCTTCACAGTACCGCTCGATCCTGAACTTAGCCTGGTGTGACATGTCTAGCGCATTGTCGTCCGTGGCGGAGGGAATCGCGCTTGAGTAAACGAAGACCTGCACTTGGAACTCGAGGGCAAGGTCCGCCATCATCTGCGAGTACACACAGCTCCCGTCAGCACATGGTCCCTAGCACCGGTCCTATACACCAGCGCTCCGTCGTCTTGCCTTGCCCTGCCTCTCCTCCCCATCAGCGTTGGCGCCAAGCCCCGGATACGCCAGCACCGCGAAGACGCCCCATATTGCCTTCCCTACGGCTGCCGCGTCGGCGAAGACCCTTCGGATGCTATGTTCGTCATCCAGGGTAGCTTCTATGAGAGTGATACGATCCTCGTCCTCTGCTGCGAGGAGGAGTCGGGCGGGCGGGGCGGCTGCCCTCCGTGTCAGCGCGAGGACGTGGTAGTCTGGCGACTGGCGCAGGAGGGCGTGGATGAGCGCCCGGCCTTGCTTGCCTGTTGCGCCGGTCACGAGGACAGTTCGCCTTTGGGACATTCTGGACTCTGAAGGGATGCCGCTGGCTGGGCGACGAGACTGGGGTTCTCAATGTCTGGGTTTGGGGGATTGGATACGGGCTTCGAGGTTCTTATGTATTTAGCAAGGGATACTAGCAAAGGTGCTTTTGCTTACACGGCCTGGTGTTATCACTAAGTGGATTAACCCGATGGCTCTGTGGACGGTGAAACAGTCTTACATGGTGATACGTAGTTGGCTATCCACGCCGCTTCTCGTAATACAAGACACTGGCGGTCTCCTGAGCCATAAGCTGACGCGGGATATGTTGACAGGGGGCAAGCTATTACGAAGGTACTGTTTTCGACAAGATGGCTTAGGACCTAGAATTACCTATTGTGGTAAATGTTGCGGCTGCCACGATCTGATGCATATGTGTAGGTGGTGAAGGTAGCGTGCGACTACTGGTTTTCAAGGTGAACCGAGGGAGAATTTCCCATGTATTGCTGAGTTGAGGTTTCTATGTATTGAAGGGAAGTAGTAAGGCATGAAATGTAGGTTGTCGTACATCGAGAGCCCTCTCCAATGTGAGAAGAAGGCGGAAGATATCTCCGTTCGCGGGGAGGACGTCCTCTCCATTACGCTAGATGCCGGCCGCGTAGGACCTCAATCGATGCTTTGCATTCGGGTCACATGGACTACACTTCTCGATCCTGATTTATCAATCATCTCAAGCTCAATCGGAGTGTCTGTGGTGGCGGGTGCCGAACAAATTTCAGGTCAAACCCGGACGCGTGGAGGAGCTGGTGTGGGATGTGAACGTGGCCGATCGGAGGGCAACAAACTCGAAAAGACGCGAGTCCAACTCCCGCACCGGAGAAAAACACCGTGCAGGCTGTTTTTCGGCACCGTCCTCCCCTCGATAGGTGATGCGTGCGGAATTTCTGCTCTCTCCTCTTTTCTTTGTTCTCTCCTGGGTTCACGAGTAGCATGCTCTCCGTTGAACTGATTGCTGAGGGAAAAATCAGGCGCCTTGAGACTCATTCACAAATCTATTTTATCCACTGATATCCTCTTGGGGACTAAAAGGAAAGTGTCGAACTTGTCTTACTTTGGAGCCGGGACAGGACATGTGGGCATGATTTCCGACCTGGGGATCTGTTTGGGCAAACGATTTAAAGATCAATGCTGGTCTCCTGGATCGAAACGGACAAGCAGTCCTGAATCTCTCACATTTAAGGTGGTGAACTGACGTGAAACATACCTAAGACGATGAAAAGCACTATGGAAACGGTAATTGACTGGGCAAAGAACCAGCAATGGGAGGAAAGCCTCCACCGTCAGTTATGACGAGTTGAGAGAACGCCGTAACGTTACACACTGCTGAGGTGCACATCACATACCTAAGAGGCTAGATCATCCGATAGGAGCGTATAAAAGGAGTCGATCGGCTCCTTCAGTCGAAGGAAATGTTCGATAACTCTGCATTTTCTTCTTCCATGTATAAATATTTACCCAAAGCATTGATATAGGACATTACCTGCCCTGTGAAAGTTTCATGCGAGTTTTGCGCTCCAAAAGTTCGACCAGACACTGACGATGAGACGCAGTTTCTAGGTCATCATATTCGGTTGTTTACACCACTAGTCCTAGGGAACAAGGCCCTCAAGAGCCGACGTGCAATTCTCAGAAGCCGAAAAGCCACCCCCTAGGCTTAATCCTTGGCGTGGTCCTACTGCAGGCCCCGCCTATCATATCTCCTGTGGCCGACATCCGACCGTCTGCAGTAACAGTTACTACGGTATGCTGATGCCTAGTTACGGTGGTAGGAATTGCTTGACATGATGGAGATAATGGGAGATCCCGGTACTCCGCTTGCCTTTTCCAATCTTATCACTACGTTTTAGCGTCTCAGTGCAACCTTCCGGATCTAGTGAAATGCGGTATTTGCACCTCAGATGGACAATCATAAGGACAGAATGTGGTCCTCTCGCAAGTCTCGTTCCTGGTAATGTAGGCCGGTAAACCCCATGTTCCTGGGGTCCTATTTCTCCCTACACCGACAGGGGATTGGCACAGAACGATCACGACCGGGATCGGCGTCTAAGACACAACAGACCTCGCATTGCCTGTGGTAGTCCCTGCAACGGAGCACCTCTAATGGCGACATCAATCATCCTCGTTGCAGCAATAATAGCGGCAGCCTCCGCCGCACCCGGCGTGCTGTCCCCACTCCCGCCAATGGGATTTAACAACTGGGCGCGGTACATGGGTGCGCTGAACGAGTCACTATTCGTGTCTACAGCCGAGGCCATGATCTCGACAGGCCTTCTCACCGCGGGGTACAATCGCATCAACCTTGACGATGAGTGGTCGACAATGGAGCGGAGCGCCAACGGCTCTATGGTTTGGGACAGCACCAAGTTCCCGCGTGGTCTACCATGGCTGACAGCGCACCTCAAATCCAGAGGCTTCATTCCCGGTAAATATACCGATGCGGGTAACCTCTCGTGCGGTGGTTTTCCGGGAGCACTGAACCATGAGGAGACAGACGCGGCAGACTTCGCGCGGTGGGGTTTTGAGTACCTCAAACTGGACGGGTGCAACATGCCCGACACGTCCGAGGCGACATACCGACGGGTGTACGGCAAGTGGCACACGATCTTGTCCTCGATGGCGGACCCGATGGTCTTTTCAGAGAGCGCACCGGCATACTTCGCCGAGGCGGCCAATCTGACGGACTGGTACGCCGTGATGGGCTGGGTGCAGCAGTACGGGCAGCTGGCGCGGCACAGTCGCGACAGCCTGGTGTGGAACAGTACCAACTATTGGCCCGACATCACCGGCTGGGATAGCATCACGTTCAACTACGGACAGCAGGTTCGGCTGGCGCGGTTCCAGCGGCCAGGCTTCTTCAACGACCCGGACTTTCTGACCGTTGATCACTTCGACACTACCATAGACGAGAAGAGGTCGCACTTCGCGCTGTGGTGTGCCTTTTCGGCGCCTTTGATCCTAAGCACCGATGTTCTCAACATCACAGCGGAGGAAATCGCATATCTGACAAACAAGGACTTTCTGGACGTCGACCAGGATCCCCTCGTCCAGCAGGCGACGCTTGTGAGTCAAGACGGGAGTTGGGACGTGTTAACAAGGAGCTTATACAACGGCGACCGACTACTTGTGGTGCTAAACCGCCAGGCAGAGATTGGCGACATTGAGGTCCCCTGGGCAAGGATCGGACTTTCGCCTGAGACACTGAATACGCCGCCTTCGCTGCTCGCGAAGAACCTCTGGACAGGAAAAGAAACAACTGTGGATCTCGCAGCTGGGGGCATCATTGCCAAAGCCGTTCCCGCTCACGGCACCGCCGCCTTCCGACTGTCACATCCAAGCCCCGGGTCGTCCGTTCGCGTCATCCCGACGGGGATGATCTTCAACACGTACTCATTGCACTGCTTGACAGACTCGCGCTGCGGCTCTCTGATCTGGGCTAATTGCACCGCCAGAGATTCTCAGGTTTGGCGGGCACGGCCTGACGGAACGGTCAGTAGTCTGCTAGACGAGAGCAAGTGCATAACGGAGGAAGCCGGCGGTGTTGTTGCCACGAAGAAGTGCGACGGAGAGGGGAAGAAGTGGGATTACTTCGTCTCGGGCAACCTCATCAATGCACACACCCAGCATTGCCTAACTGAAGGAGAGGGCGGTGAGGCGTATGCTGCCGATTGCGGCTATCTCACGAACGAGCAGGTCATTGCCCTCCCCGCCGGTATGACTATATAGATTTAGGCACAACAAACGCCATTGAGCAACTCTACAAACCTTAAGTGATAGGAAGCTACCCCCTGTCCCCCACCACCTCATAATCCGAACTCATGATGATGCCCCGAGAGTGCTCCGGCCTGGGAGAAGGATAAAATTCTTCTTAGAGAGAAACGTACTGAGGATAGTCTATTGAATCTGAGTATAGCATCATGCAATGATAGCTCGTGCGATTATCCATCAAGGTGCTCTCTGCAGGTCCGCGTTGTCTCCATCTCCCCCAAGTGCCCAATTGGAAGCGAGACATTACTCAAGCGGCTAACGCAAGATCCCATAAAGCGGCAAACGGACCCCTACTAGATAGTCCCCTGCGCCCATCAAGGTACTTGTCGCTGCTCCTTGTCGGGTATCGTCGATGGACAGACAATACAGCCGGATGGTAACCAGGTGGGCATCGGCTGGCACAGAGAAGGGCAACTGCCTCTTCATCTTTTGAGTACCACACGGTGACGAGGCGTTTCTAGGGGTAGTGGCAGCTCCTGCAGGGTATATGAGCCGAGCCCTACCCGCACAAAAGGGATGGTTCATCCTTCAACCTGCTTCCTCTCCTTCCTTTTGTTGTTCTAGGTAGTAGGTAACTGGTCTGCCTTCGAGACTAGAGAGCAATATGGCCCCGGCTGCCTTAGTTGACTCAGCACAAGACACACGGCCGACGAAGGCGGATGACCGGCTCCCAGTCACTCTGTTGAGCGGCTTCCTCGGCTCAGGAAAGACCACCCTCCTGGAGAACATCTTGACCTCTCCGGACCACGGCCTGCGCATCGGCGTCATCGTGAACGATGTCTCGGCCCTCAACATTGATGCCGCCCTCCTGTCGAACCACGATGTTACTCGCAAACAGGAACAGGTCGTCGCAATGCAGAATGGATGCATCTGCTGCACGCTGCGTGGCGATCTTCTCGAAGAGGTGGCCCGTCTCGCCCACGATAAGCAGGTCGAATACCTAGTCATCGAGAGCTCGGGTGTCAGCGAGCCGATGCAGGTTGCCGAGACGTTCTCTGAGGAGTAAGAAGCAACATACATTGTATCTAGAAAGGAAAAACACTCGTTGACCAATTCAAAAGATTCGCCGAGATGCACGTCGCAGCGGGTCATGACCTCGAAGCGGAGCAGGAGGGAGACATCGAGACTAATAAGCGTCTTGCTGCGATCCTCAAGGCTGGAGGATTGTCCAAGATAGCGCGACTGGATACGTGCGTCACGGTTGTGGACGCGGTGCACTTCATGCAAGACTTCGCCACGGCCGACTTCCTCGTCGACCGACAGGACGACGTGCCCAAGGAAGACGACCGCAACATCTCAGACCTTCAGGTGGACCAGGTCGAGTTTGCCGACGCCGTCATCATCAACAAGTGCGACCTCGTCCCCAAAGACGAAGTCCACCGCGTTCAGGGCGTGGTCAAGAAGCTCAACCCTGCTGCCAAGGTCTTTACCACAGTCAAGTCTAAGCTAGATGTGAAGGATATCCTCGACACCCGCACATTCTCTTATGAAAAGGCGGCACTGAGCGCCGGCTGGCTTAAGAGCTTGTCAGAAGAGATCAGTCCCGAGACGGAGGAGTACGGCATCGGCACGTTCATCTACCGCGCCCGGCGCCCCTTCCACCCCGCACGGCTGTGGGAGGCTATCAGATCGGTCTTCGTCGTCATACAGACAGAATATGAGGATGCGGAGGACGGTATGGAAGTTGATGGAGAGGAGGTCGAGGAGAGTGAGGAAGAAGAGGGTGACGATTCCATGGATGTAGACGAGGAGCAGCCGCAGCTCAACCCGAAAGCCCGGTTGGCGTCAAAGATGGCAGACGAGACCTTCGGGCCGCTTCTGCGATCCAAAGGGTTTCTTTGGCTTGCAACGAGGCCCACTCTTGTAAGCCCATGCCATCGCAAGTGAATGTTGGGGAAGCTAACCCTCTTACTTAGTTTGGCGAGTGGTCACAGGCTGGTGTCATGTTGACTATTTCCGGTGGCGATCGCTGGCGCTGTGAGATCCCCGAGGATGAGTGGCCTAAGGACCCACAGGTCCGGAAGGCAATCACTCGTGATTTTGAGGGCAAATGGGGAGATCGTCGCCAGGAGATTGTCTTCATAGGGCAGCAGATGCGGTCGGGGGGGGAGCAGCGCCTCCGGAAAGCACTCGACACGTGCCTCCTCGATGATGAGGAGTTCAGGTTGTGGGAAGAAGCCATGGGATCTGAAAACGCTCTGGAGAAGCTGGATGATCTATTCGAGGACGGGTTCGAAGACTGGTTGGACGACTCCCACGATCACGGCCACGAGAATAGCCACGAGCACCATCCTGGCCATAAACATTAGACACAAGTTGAAGCATGCATCAGGTGTGAGCTTGAAAATGACGCACAGGATATCGTGAACTGCAAGGGCTACATCACCTCTCCTACCTTATTCTACCAATATGCACCTTTTGCCCATCAGTTGAGATACATCGCCCCGGGAGGTATCCAGCTCCCACCCTCTCATACACATTAGTCTCACCAAGCAATCGAGACCTTGCTGGTTGAACGAGAATAAAGTAATGCAGCAGGGACCCAATTACCTGATTCCCATTCTCGACCCCGAGAACCACACACTGAGTCTTCTTCTTTTGGGATTCACTGGGTGTGTCATAATATAGCTTTCCGGAAGTCTCATCTTCTCGACCAACTATAATGTCTCGAACTTTACCAATAAGTGTGAGGCTGCCGTGTCGATCGTCTAGAGGTGCAACACGACTTTTACTGCTCAACCACGGCGATCGTATCGCCATCCAGTTGATGTTCCCAAATGGCGGTTGAAGGAAGTCAACCTCGCCCATATACGCCATCCACGACCACGATGGCACTGTCGCCACTCCAGCATGGTCCTGCGGGAATTTGATACGGACTAGCTCCTTCTTGTCTGGGGGCCGGTACCACAGTAGACTCCGCCGTAGGAGACCAGGCCCGCGGCCCTTGTCGTTTTTCTCGGCGAAGATGCCGTACCCGCCATGCGTGCCGAAGGCCTTGAGCAGACAACTCTGGATTCCATCCACAGCGATGGGGCGGTCGTATGCCTTGGTGAAGGCGAGGCCCGAGTAGGTCTTGTAAAGATTCTGGAATCGGATGATCTTCTCGCCTTGGCTGGTAGACATGATGATGTGTGGGGAATTGGGATCTTCGAGAAATGCAGCAAGATTGCTATAAGTCGCGAATGTAAGCTTGACGCTCGTTATCTCTGAGATTCCTAGGAAGATTGGCTTGCGAGACGTACTTGCTCATCTTGGTCAAGGTCTCGCAGCGGACACCATCACCACACTCGAAGTATGTTTGGTGCTCCGTGAAGAAGATGGTACGACGGGCTAGGGCATGCTGTTGGAGGACCCATCCCCGCTTGTTCAGGCGGCCGTTGAGGACATGAAGGTTGAAATCGTCTATGTTCTCGCAGATGTAGAACGGAGCTTTATCAGGACCCTCACTCATGGTGACATAGCCCCTTTCGCATCGCGGCTCCAAGAAACCATCCACTTGATTATGTGCACGACTGGCAGTTAAGACGCAGCACGCGGCACTGAAGACATTATCCATCTCCCCCGGGCCCTTGAATGATGCAAATGGAATCAATCCACAAGTTCCGCTTGCTAATGGCCTTAGTTGTGAGGATGGCGTCTATGAAAGTGGCCGGTAAATCGGTCAGTCTGATCTCTTCCTGGTGCTATTTCAAGTGATTGACATTAATGACAGAGTGAGGTTCGCGGCCCCATGGCTGTGACAATGCAACATACTCGCCGGTGTCACCTAGACCTGGCTGCCATAGACGAATAGATTCGTCCCCGCTTTGACCCACATCGATGACCCTGGTGGGCATGCGTCTAGTTGGAGCATTCGGCGCGTGACACTTGGGATGTAGTCTCCTGTCGTCACAGAGTAGAAGCCACTGCCGTATGACCCCGGAGTTCGTCTGGCTACCGGGGCTTGGAAGCCTTCGGAACCCAAACTGGATCTCTTGCCTCGGCCTCGAACCTGCACATGTCGGGTTAGTGTGAAATGAAGGATTGCGGATTTGCCAAAGAGAACGCGGTGCCTAGGCTTCGATAAATTGAGAGTACTGGACGGCCAAGGCCGTTTATCCTTAGTAAAGACTGCGCTTTTTCGAACCCGATCGTGTTGGATACGATCGCAGAATTTCGTTGAGCTATTTTCTAGAATAGGGCGCAAAGTTCACAGGCTTTAGATCGCTCCTCCAAGCCGTAAGGGGTATATTCAACAGAAAATCCCAGGCTCCCCAAGCATTCGAGCTTTTGGCAAGAACTACACATAGTTGCAGGCCTACGGGACTCAGGTAGCGCCAGCAGCCATCAGGTGGCCGGACGCATTCTGCATTGCTCTTGGGGCGGAAAGGCGAAATTCCGGTTGCTGTGGCCGGGTTCCTGCCTTGAACCAGAAATCTTCCGGTCGGTCCTCGTCATCCATGACCTCTTCATTCAATCTATCCACCAATTCCTTAGAGGTGGCCCGATATGGTTGGATTTGCCGCGGGCTGAAATGTTCCTCCCGGCTCGTGGTTGACGTCGCCATGAGCTGGGGAGTTCCCGGACTTTTCGGGGATGGCATTGATGGTTCCTGTCGCATTGGGACCTCCCACTCCTGGACGTATTTCGTCTGCCCCATCTCAGGAGGAAGCTCAACGATAAGGAGCCTCTTCCTAACAAGTCTCAAAAAGGCACCGAGAGCAGTGTCCTCGCCACAAAGAGGCTCTTTGGCGAGATGATCCATCCACTGTATCACGATAGGTCGGACCTTCGCTTTGTACCGGTCATCCTCCATTTCGATATCATAACACGTAACCCGGTCTCTCGACTGACCATTGACGTCCGCCCGGAATCTCTGAACGCCGCGATAACCATACAGAAGCCAAATGATAATCTCCAAGATGACACATCCCATAGACCATATGTCGTATTGACGGCTCAGAAGCTTCAACTCGCCGAGCTCAACCTCCGGAGGTTCGTACAATGGCGTTCCATACTCAGTGGTTATGTCTAGTCCCACTTTTTGTCTCAGGACGGTAGCCATGCTACAGTCACCAAGCTTGAGAGTCCCGAAGATATTGCCACCAGTGGGCTCAAAGCGGAGGATGTTTCTTGGCTTCAGATCGCCGTGCCGGATCTGTGCTTCGTCATGCGTTGCTTGTAGAGCTTCGGCCAAGCCCCGCAATTGTATCGCCGCGAGTTTTAGGAGCCTCTTGCTCAGTATTGGATTCGGCTCCCAAGCGAAGAGGTCTTCAAGGCTTCCCCCGTTGGCCCACTCAAAGATCAAGTAATAAGATCTAGCTGTCCCAATATCGCCTTTGGTGAAAGCTGTGATGAAGCGGACTACATGATCCTTGTGGCGGTCGTTCATGTTCTTTAGTGTCGTAGCCTCGTTGGCCCAACTGTACGCGATCTTCTGCCGCTCCTCCGCGTCAGGGGGAATAATCTCTTTCACGGCGAAATACTCTGGCCATTCCGATTTCTACCGTATTTCATTAGTTGATTTTCAATGCCGAACGGTAAATGATACTCACTGGGCGAGTCTGGTCCTCAAAGTGGCCTGATTGTATCTTGACCTTGTACACTCTGCTGAACGGCCCATACAAGTTGCCGCGGTCGACGGCGACTTTGGTGAAGGGCAAGATTGTTTTCCTTTCAAAGTCGTAGTTGATCTTTGCCGTCGATAATACCGGAACTAAGATCTGCCATTGCACTTCACAGATTCGCCTCAAAATGGCCGCCCTCCATAATTTATCGTCGAGAGAAGTCAGATGCTCCATCTGGAGACACGGATGACTTCTCTGCTGCGAGCCAATGCTGCGGATGTCAATCTCGGCGGACAGGTTGCTGTCTTGAAAACCGTGCGTTTCAAAAAACTCCATCATCTTCAGTATTTTGCCATGGCCGGAATCAGCAAGTACTGCCATCGCAAACAGTTTCTTGGCATGATGAAGGATAAACTCAATCAGTTTCTCCTTATACTTCTTTCGAGCGCCAGCTAATTCGCGACGTACGACATGTTCTTGGATCAGCTGGTCAACTACGTCTTTGGACCAGTATACTTTCTCCTCGTCGGTGAAATTGCTTTTCACCATTCTCTCGTAGAGGTCATCAGCGAGGGATATGGAGTCGTCGACATCAGGGACCGTAATATCCTCTTGGTTGCAGAGGGCGAGAAGCTGCATTATAAACAAGAATCCTGTGAAGTCGAGCTGTCTATGATGATGACCTGCCGTTTCTTCACCGGTAGCAGCAGCATGATAGTGGTTCCCGGAATGTGCTTTGAACAGCCAGCCAGTGACATCTTTAGGCATCTCATATTCTGTTCCAGCTAGGAAGTTCGTGAACTGCTCTAGATCCATCCGGAGAGTGTGTTGCGTAGCTAGAGAGTACTTTGACAGCAAACCAGTGAGATATCGCGTGAGATTGCTGGTCCTTTTGATTAGTGAGAATTTCAAGGGAATTTCTGAACTGCGTAGAAATCCTCATATACTTACTGAACTACCTCTAAGCTTGTAGCTTTTCGGGAGGCACTGAATTGCCTTTCAAGAAAGGTTGTTCAGCACGTGATCTTCCAATGCTAACCTGTCCGAATCTACTTACTGGTACAAGCTCTCCAAAATTTTCCTATCACGATGGTCGCTGAGGTCGAAAACAACACCGAAGTCGGAAAGCTCTCGGTGGAGCGACTCCAGCGTTTGCCCATCCGGTGGTTCGGCTGATGTGTATGTGCGTCGTGTTTCATCAGGATACGGGGCTTTAGGAGATATCTTGCCGAGCCTCGCTCCCTTTGCCAACAGGAGATCGATAATATCGTCACGATAGCTTGCTGATGCCGCGATAAGGGCGTTTCCCCAGGTCTCTCCAATAGAGTTGGGATCTGCCCCTTCGTCGAGGAGCCGCTTGGCTTCATTGAAGTCGCCATTGAATACCGCATGATGGAGGGGCGGATCTGATTGCCAAACTACGTTCTTGACAGCCGTTACCCCCTGAGATGACGCCGTGCACTTGCTACCAGTCCATGATTGAGGTATTTGTGCTGCGTTACTAGCGTAATTCCCTTCTCCGTCATCTTCAGGACCGCGTGGAATTGCGAAGAGAGCTAGCTGCTGTAGATGAGCTCCAACATGTCGACGAAATTGACGAGGATCTACCATAATGATCGCCTGCTGAGGCTTGGTCTCGGAGTAATTTCCAGTGCCATCCGTACTACCAGCCGTTTCTCTGAGTTTCTCGGCCCATTCATCACAGAAAGGGCAATCGTCGGCTGCTATCGCTTCCAAAGGGGCCTGACTGGCAGTGATAAGGACAGACAACTGAGCCTCGTTCAACTCAACATGGACCGCCGCGTGAGCGATGAATCGCTCCTCGGTCTCAAAATTCATGCCGCTGCAAATGATGCAGGCCCAGTGTCGTCGATGGTTTTGGAGTTCATGGTCGAACCATGCCTGTGGGTTGCCAAACAACTCATCATCGCACCGACCCTTGCCCATGGTGCAAACGTAGGCTTTGAGATCTTGATAGGCATGTCGCTTCCATAATCTCTCTCGTGTAATATTCTCCATTCTGTGGCAGAGAATACATTCGAAAATGGCCTCACCTCCGCTTACTTCATTTAAAGTCGGCAGATGCAGCCATGCCTCCGCTTCCCCAAGGCCTACCGAGGATGCAGCCGATGAAGATGTGTTTCTATCGTCGTCGGTCTCGTGATCGACCACCTCTAATCGTTTTTCATCAAGTGTCGACGCTCTCGTTGAGGGTAGTGTCTGCGCTGATTCTGATGCATTGTGCGATGTCCTCGCAAGGGACGGTGCCATGTGATCCCTCGATTCCTTGTCTTCAACTACCTGACGCTTTTCGAAGCGACTGCTTGCTTTTGCTATCAAGCCGTCTACAACACGGCTCTTTCCTGTGCCTCCAGCAAGCCGATCTCTGTGCTCTCGGCAGTATCGCAGATAGTGGCGGCGGCTTGTGACCGCTCGTCCTAAACGCTCGAGGAGCCATCTGGCCTCTGGTCTCGCGAGCTTCGGGTACCGTTCTTGGACATAGTTGATATCAAACTGGTCTATGAAAGGCTCCCGTTTGTCCTGATGAGCTTTCATGAACCTGTCCCGCGGAGTTGCCTTGTAGATAAGTACCGACACCTTGAGGAGGCCGCGGACACACTCGGACGCGATGTCGAAAACGTCTTGCGCTTCCGTTTTTGTCTGAGGCGAAACTTCAAGTGCGTCTTCTGCGCTTACGTTATCCTCGCTATCCTCGGAAGTGGGGAAGATAACATTTATCTCTCTGTTCTCTCTCTTTCCAGCGAGAATCTCGGATACTAGGCTGTATCAGCTATGAGGAAACACTCGATCGGCCCGAGGCCATCTCCGGGTACTTGCGGTCATTGAGAGCTTCAGATAGCTCGTCAAGCATGTTCATCAACATCCCTAGTAACCTAGGGGCGTTTTGAAGCCGCGACTGAAGAGACGAGCTGACGTCTGGACGGAGGGCGGCCCCAATATTCCCTGTCCAGAGTTTGAACCGGTCTACCATGTCCAAGACATCATCAGCAGAGATATCATGGCGGTTGTCCATCTCCAGCTGGCTGAGAAGGTGCTTCAAGCGATTTTCAACGCCAGAGACCTTATTGATGATAGACATTGTGGTAGCTGGACTATGGCGATTTCTGATGATGTTGTCGCGGATTCGGCAGAAGACAACAGTACTAAAGTCGCAACGTGATGGAGGAGCGAGATTACAGAAATCACTAAACCAACCATGCGTCGGCCAATGCACAGCCAATCGCGTCCCAAGCTGAAGATGTTACCCCTCACGCGGCTGTCATGTTTTCAGCTTGGACTGAACGTCCATCCATCCCTCCCTTAATGACTCTGGGACTCGACTCTGTTAATAGAGACTCGCGAGCAGCATGTCAGGATTCGAGATTGCAGGCCTCGTGCTTGGCGCATTTCCGATTGCCTTATCCGCACTGGAGATTTATGACGAGATCTCACGCCGGTTCGGATTCTGGTACGAGATCCGGAGCGAGTACCAGAAATGTCAAAGAGATCTGGAGATCCATCAGGAGTTCTACAAGTTCCATCTCACACAGCTTTTGCTACCGCTTGTAGCAGATGATGAACTGGCGAGTCGACTCATCGAGGATCCCGGCGCGGAAGGTTGGAAGGCACCAGCTGTCGCAGACGCCCTCGAGATGAGATTGCAGAATCGGTACACGCTCTACCTTGGCATAATGTGCGAGATGAAACGGGTTATGGTGGAACTAAACAAGGAACTAGCGGTGGACGCAGAAGGATTTCAAGAGAAGATGAGCAAAACGGTATGTAACTTCTCGCTCGATAATACGAACCATATCTCGCAGTACCGCCGCTAACGCATGATGTTCTTTCCTTAGCAGGAATCACTAGATCCAAAAGCTACTAGCACCTCAAGACTCAAACAAGCATTTGGGAAGAAAAGTCGAGAATACGAGCTTTACCGTATCAAATTCAGTCTAGGAGAGAGAACACGCATTCGACTTTTCCGAGAATTCCAGATGTACAACGATAAGCTTGAGAAGCTCCTAACGCTGAGCGACACTGTCTCGAATCTGGAAAAAACAAGACAAGAAGACAAAACACGGACTGGGGCTACATCGATCAACTCGGCTCTGTGCAAATTCTGGCATCATGCCGACCGGTTGTACAAGGCTCTCTTTAGAGCGTGGGATTGCGATTGTCGCGACCAGCATTGTGCTCGACTCATGTTGCAGCATCGCCATTCTGCCGAGAGGGAATTTCAGCTGTGGGTATCATCTGGAGCCACTGCCCTTGATGTCAAACATAGTGAGTGGCTACATCGTCGGATGAGGATCAAAGAGTCGGAAATACTGGAGACCCAAATCATGGGAGTGAAGACCAGGTTGCCCACTTCTCCTTCCGCCTCGGCACCAGTCCCGCGGCATAGGAGTGCTTTACCAATCAGGTCAGCAGTCCTCAGAGATAAGACTAAGGGATTCACTGGAGCAAAGTCTACTAGGAGGTGAGTTCATCAGAGGCTGTCTGTGCCACGGAATATCACACGGTGACGGCAGGGACTAACAAGAACTCTTCCTAAAGCTCCCAAACGAGCACAGTTACACTAGTGCCGCCGCCAACAATCAGAGTCGAGTCGGGAGAATCAGACGATTGCGATCGAATAGTCAGCCTGTGCAGAAAACTCTCTAGCATCGAGAGTGTGGCTATGCAATGCGCCGGCTTCTTCGAAGCGCTGGACAGGAGGTACTATATTTATCCTGAAACCGAGCTATCCGCCACTCCAACTTCCTACACCAGTCTCGCTCAAATGCTCTCGAAAGATAGATGCGCACCGTTCACACGCCGGCAGAGGTACCACGTCGCGCTCGTCCTGGCGTCGTCTTTTGTTCAGTTAAAAGATACACCCTGGATTTCATCTCCGTTGAGAAAGTCCAATGTAGAATTTTTCCAGGACCATACGAGCACAGTAGAGCTCAGCCAGCCATTTGTAATGAAGCTCTTTCGTCCAACCGAAGCTCCTGAAGTGCCGCCAAACAGCTTCGACGTCGGAGCCCTCAATTCCCTAGGCATTATGCTTCTTGAACTCTGCTTCGGCAGGGCCATTGAAGAGCATCACAGCAGACAAAAATTGCCTCCTGCGGATGATGACGACCAGCGAGGAGCTGTATTTGATCTAATTGCAGCTCTGGAATGGCTGAGGGAGGTTAACGATGAGGCTGGAGGGGACTATGCCGAGGCCGTGGAGTGGTGCCTTGCGGGGTGTAGGACGCTGTCCAGCAACGCGTTCTGGAGGCAGGAGATGCTGAAGAAGGTTGTCACGCCCCTACAACGGTGTCATATGTACCTGGAAAGGCAAATATGACTTTTTGAAGATGTGCAATATTATAACTGGATCGACAAATACATATTGCATTGCACGATAGGCAACCTGCCGAGAGTCATATCAATTGACCCCGAGCCAACAGATAGGAATCCTCAGCTGATTCCCCACGACAAAATCTAACGTGCAATGCTCACACAAAAGTTATCAGACCAATTTCCTTAGCACATAATGAATCCACAAGATATTTACAAGCTCTATTATAGCATGTTCTGCGGGAAAGTGTCCGTGGTTGCCGAGCCGGATGCAACTGATATTCTGCGAGGCTTTGCAGTACACTCGCTCCCGATTAGGGTTTCGTTGCCTAATCGGCGCTCAGATAGTTCCAAATTCAATCCTGTGCTGGAACTGGGACTGTTTCATGCATGTTGATTATCGCGCCTGCATCTGGTGAAACAAAGAGGAAATGAAGTAGCTGCGACGTGGTTTGCCGTGGGCTTAGCAACGTCGTCTACAGATGGGAGGATTATTCCTAGTATGTTATTGGTCTGTTGTCTCTTGAAGGCTTATCATTGGGGGTGTGATGCGAATAAGGACTCGAGGTTCAGCTCCATGATTCAATATAAACATCGTCTGTATTAGCCATGGGAACGTCATGCTAACGACTTTAACCTGCTACAGCGTAGAATAGGCAAAGCAATTCTCAACAAATACAAGCTCTGAGACGACAGCTCTAGCTCAACGATGCTGAATTCAGAGACGAGTTAAGTGCCGCTTTGTCATTGGAACGGGCCGTTGTCGGTGGCAGAGAGATATCATGCCGGTCGCGGACCAGGCCGGCAATGCGACATTCGGTATGAGGGTGACGTGCTAGCACTAGTGATAAGAGAGCACCGTTGAGACCATGCTGACTAGGTTTGGAGGCGAGATTGTGGGGCCGATCTATGTGCAACTGAAGCTCTAGATGGCGACACCGCGGGGGTGCGCCATATGCTATGTCTGACTTATAATCAAGGCTGCCAACATCATGTCTCTTTCAATCACCAGCACGCCAGGAGGCACAAAACGCTGACCATATCCGTCGAGCCTATTGGCTAACCGAGTTGCGGTCTCATCTAGCACCTTTTACGTTTGCAGAAGATGGCGCCCGGCATTCTTGTTGACGACGCAAGCAAAGAAGGGGGCCAAGGGACATTGACTGTAACAGTAACCGAGATAGTCACGAAAGCCGTGCAGACTTCAACACCAGACGACATACGGAAAGCCGCAGAGATTGAGTATCCTCCTTTAAGGACGATATGGCCGCACCTGAAGCTAGAAGAGCACCCCATAGACGAATTCCCACCCCTTAGGGTTGTTGTCGTCGGTGGGGGTATCTCCGGCATCACTGCTGGTATCCTGCTTCCCACGAAGGTGCCAAATCTAGATCTCGTCATTTATGAGAGGAACGATGACATTGTATGTGGAATCCCCTCCAGCGTGTGAAGGTTCGTTGATGCTGACCTCTGAACCTCTTTCTGCTTATAGGGAGGAACATGGCATGCAAATGTGTACCCTGGAGTCCGGTGTGACGTGCCAGCACATGCGTATCAGTCCACGTTCGCTCCGTCACCAGAATGGAGCGAACCCTATGCGCAGGGCGCGGAAATCAAGGCATACTGGGAGAAGGTGGCTGATAAGTTCGACGTACGCAAGTACATCCAACTGCGAAGCCGTGTGCTTTCGGCAGAGTGGTCTGAAGCAAAGGGGAAATGGCTTGTCGAGGTCCAGACCCCTGAGGAGACCTTTATTGACGAGGCCAACTTCATTGTCACTGCTACTGGCCACTTCAGTGACCCAAGACTGCCTGACTATCCCGGCATTAAGGAGTTTCAGGGCCACCTCCGACACAGCTCCAAATGGGACCAAAGCTTCGACCCTACAGGCAAGCGGGTCGCGGTCATTGGCAACGGCGCATCGGGCATCCAGGTTACTCCACAGCTACAGAAAGTTGCCTCGCACGTGGACCACTACGCCCGCAACAAGACCTGGGTGGCTGCATCGTTTGGCGGAGAGGGCCACGCACAGTTCGTCGCCGATAACATTGACAAGGCGCGGGAGAGCCCCGAGAACTATGTGAAGTTCCGGAAGGAGCTCGAGTCGAGCCTATTTAGCCGTTTTGGCGGCATCTTCAAGGATACGGCGAAGAACCGCGCCGCACGTGAGACCATCACGGAGCTGATGACATCCCGGCTTGCGGGTCGTCAGGATCTGGCCGAGGCCATCATCCCGGACTTCGCGCCCAACTGCCGCCGGCTGACCCCTGGCCCGGGGTATCTGGAGGCTTTGGCGCAGGACAATGTTAGCTACATCACGACTCCCATTGAGAAGTTTACTGCGACTGGCATAGTCACAACGGATGGTAAAAATCCTCTCACCCGTAACTGAACATGTAAGTGAGATGCTGACGTATGTTTTCATGCAGGAACGCATCGGGAGGTCGATGCAGTGATCTGCAGCACCGGCCACGACATCACCTTCAGCACGGCCTTCCCCATCCTTGCTCACGGCGTGGACCTGCAGAGCTCCTGGCGGCCAGGCGGCAATCCGGGCTTCCCGGACACCTACCTCGGCATCGCGGCCCCGAGCTTCCCGAACCTGCTCCTGGTCCTCGGCCCCAACGCGGGCGGCCCAGGCGGAACGCTACCGCACGCGGTCGAGAGCCAGCTGACGTACGTGGCCAAGGTGCTCCGCAAGGCCTCGACGCAGAGGATCCGCAGCATGGCACCGAGCGTCGCGGCGACGCTGGACTTCCGGGCGTACTGCGAATCCTTCTTCCCGCGCACCGTCATGAGCGAGTATTGCAGCTCCTGGTACAACGGCGGGATCAAGGGCGGGAGAGTGCACGGGATGTGGCCGGGGAGCGCGCTGCACGTCAGTCTGGCCCGGCAGGACCCTCGGTGGGAGGACTGGGAGTACACCACGTGGAATAGCCAGGGTAACAGGTTCGGGTACCTTGGAAATGGATGGTCGAAGAAGGACGTTCTGGCGAATGAAGGCATTGATGGGCTCGAGGTGGACTTGACGCCGTGGCTGATTCCCGAGTCCGTGGAGGGGAAGGTAGACTTGAAGAGTTATCATGAGAAGTGGTGGGAGAACTACGTGTAAGAATCTGCACGTCCGAATAGCTATTTTCACAATATTCAACTCTATATTCAGAACCTATAGGCAATAGCACAGATAGTAAACTACAACCATAGGTGGCAAGATTATACGCGGTGGTAGAGCAAACGACGGCAAGCCCTCGGGCCCCTCTGAAAGGAGATATGGATCAGACCGCTGTGTCACAAAGCTGCTAATCTTTATCAAAAGCTTTATTTGTCACCAAAACCTGTTATTTTCAATGATACGCGCTGATACAGAGTATTGCTGTCTCGCTGGTCTGGTGTTCGGGTGCCAACCCAACTTCAACTAGATCCACTTAATCTTACCTTGTGGTGAGGATTCACCTTATATACCGGAACCCTCGTCTGACGCGGTGAATTCGTAGACATCCTTCGTCTTCGTACAATCAGGAACTACCTCTTCCCTTGTCACATGGACCCTCCGGAGCCCAAGATCGCAACAGCCCAGACCACCGCGAGACCGAGCCTCTCGACACATCATGAGAGAAGCCTCCTTCCTGTAGTGCATGAAAGCCTTGCAGTCAGCACAGACCACCCTGGCAATTACCTTCTGGCACATGGTGCTGGCGTCCTGACTCGCTCTGCCTGTTGTTGATAGAGGACTTCGTCTTGGGCAATCTGTGGTGTTTGAATCTGTATCGAACCTGACTGACTGACTGACTGGTATCTGCTATTGAAAGATGGAGGAATTCGAGGTCGCATTGCTACCTTATAAGAATGACTCCGGCGGTGCCTTGACCGGGCACTTGACAAAGACATTGTTGAGCATTGTTGATGGGTGCACCGCCGGCCGACGCCGCCCAATAGAACATGGTGCTTTGTCTGACCTCTGGACTTTACTATTGTTTCCAATACCATTGCCGGGAGCTGTCCCTTTGTTTGTTATCAAAATGAACAGAGGGCTAGTAACCAACTCGGTTGGCTTGGACATGGTGCTCCGGGGCCGGAAGATAGCCTGATTGCCCCTGAAAGATATGTTGCATTGTGCCATCGGCAATTAAGCTGTCAACATCCCGTTGCTGCGCCACGAGGGTATTCAAACAACAGTAGTACGTCACTGTTAGTTGACCTAGATGCTGTACGCTGCATGACAAGTTGTATACACGGAAATGGAGAAGCCTAGGAGACAGAAGACCCTTCGTGAAGTATGACGCAGTAACGTACGCCATGACAGGCAGAGAATCATGTTTGAGACACAAGATAGAGCAGTGAGAATGGAATTACTAGCCTAGCTATTCCCCCGCGAGTAAAAGAATGAAGGAACACCACTTAGATCTTCATCTTGGCCATGCCGCTTACCAGTCCCTTGAAGATACAACTGTCGCAACGGAGTGCTGAGACTCGGGACTCGAAGGTCTTCACCATACCCGTCACACAGAGGCCCACGGAACCCCTCACACTGGCTTCGCGGCAAGGAACATCCGGATGAGTAAGGGGGTCCTGATACCAGCGAACGTGGTCGCCGCAGATGCTGCACAAATCGTCAAGGATGATGGCCTGGCACATCTTGTTGGCTAGAGTCACAATGATCAGATCTCTAAAGGGACTAGTGTCCTGGGGCTATTTGACTGGCTAAGTAGCTGTTACTGGTTATTGAGCAAACCCGAATGTGTACGGCAGGTCTAGATGGCATTTATAGACTGCCGTAGTAGTCATGACGAATCATAGCAATGCACTCGAACAATGGCATTGAGGGTAGCGGCTCTTTATCATTGCCGAACACTGTTTCGACGCAGAACCGCAAACTTCATTTGAATCTAGATGTGTTCAAAGGAGTTGATTTGAACATATGACTTGTGGAGATGCTGTGTGTGTCCCCTGGGCACCGAGGCAGTGCCGTTTCTATCGATCCATGGGAAGTCGATCTGACGGACGTGCGTCCATCAGAGCCCGGAAAGACGTTATCGCCTGGAGCTTTCTATTGGCATGTGAGATGCACGTGATGGCACTGGGGGTGAAGTTAACGGCATTTGGCGCAATCCGCAGTCTGCCCGGACAAAAGATGGAAAAGAAGGGAAGCAAACCACTTTTCCTCGCTTAAGGAATGACGGACTTCGTCTCAACTCATTTATTATGCGCTTGTCCTCGAGTGCGTTGCTCTCAGACGAAGACCGAGCGCATCTGCAGCGGGAGAATTGGTGACACGGGCTCACTCCTATTCTTTGCTCTCCAGCACCTGTGAGGCGGGTGAGGCTTGGGTGCCGCCCCGCGCGCAGTGATAAGGGGGCTAAATTGTGAAACATGTCAAGCAGCCCCTCTCATTTTTGTCCCAGTCATTCCCGGGGGCCGAGGACTCGGTCTTGCACCAAGCACATGTCCTAGTGAGGCTCGTCCCATATAGTCGGCGAATAAACGCAACAGTTGCTGTAGTTCAACCGTCGGCTCAAGCCAGCAAAGTGAGGATGCCTTGTCTGTGAGACTTAGTCGGAGGACAGAAGAATTCGAGGAGACGATGACATCGCCTCTTGTGCCTCCTCCGTTAGTCTTGCTTGCCCCTGACAGACCGACCCGCCTGCAAGGTTGGCGGGGAGGAACCCCTGCAAGCTGCAAGCCGCTGCCGCCCAGCCCACAGTTCTGCGTCCGGATGAACCGGTGACGAGATGAATGAGTGGCGGTTGGCGATCCATAGCCGTCCTTCAATAGAAGTCAGGGTAATGAGATGGGAGCACAGCTTCCAGTATATTGCTCGGCGGGCTCGCAGCGATGAAGCTGCCTGCCCAAGTCGTCTTCTCCGCTTCTCCTCCTGAGCTAGACTCTTAACAACAAAGCCCTAGCTTGGCCGCCTTCAGTCGGACCCAGCAACCTGAGAGAGACACGGAGGCCACTCGATTCGCGACCGGAGAGGGAGACGTGACTCGAAGACACTGACGTTTGTCGAGACCCGAGAGGTCGTGCCAACGGGCCGTTCATTCACCGCCAGCCAACTGGGAGGCTGGACCGGCTGGTGAGATTGACCAGTGGCGGAGAGGCCCTTGCAGCCCAATCCATGCGATATTCGCCGTCAATAAACAAACAGGAGGAGCAAGCGGCCAATCGCCACGCCGGGGTTTAAAGTGCATGCCTGCATCCCATTAAACAACGCCAGCCAACACGGTTTGTGCCGGCCAGCGCGATCCCTGTGACGGCCAGCGAAGCAACATTGTTATTATCACAGTCACAGGCCCAGCCTCTCCTGCTCAGCCGGACTCAACTATAAACCTTGTTGATTCTCCCCGTCGGTGTCGAGCCTGGCACTGCATGAACTTTTGCCTGCTCACCCACGCCAACGCGCACTGAAGCCCCGCGACGATCTTACGCTTACATTCCGGAATTTGCACAGTTGAACACGGCAGAACCTGGGATACCAAGAAGATCAATCGTCGGCTACCCGGTCGTTCCAAAGTTCGCCTGTCTCGCAGTCGGCACCTGAAGGCTGTCGCATTTCGGTTCCGGCTCCTCCCTCCTAGCCGTCAACCGCTCCAGCGATTCCTCCTTCGACAGCACTTTACAGACGAGGGCCAGGGACGGTTAGGCTGCGCTTAGTGGAGGTTTCGATTTAAGCATCGTGGGGTGACCCGAGACAGCGACATGCCCGCCATGTGGGACCGATTTAGAACAGCGGGGGGGCCTCATCTCAAGCTCGACCGAGCGAGCCCCCTTGACGAGAAGAGCGCCAGCTCCTTCAGCGCCGGCGTCCCCTTTGGATACACATACCAGATCAAGGGCGGTCAGCCGCCGCCTCGACCGCCGAGAGAGTTCCCGGAGGAGCAGTTGTAAGTTGACTCTTCAGTAATTTCAGTCAGTTCTGTGTGTGGGTGAGACGGGTGTCAGAGTGAGAGTGAGAGCGAGTCCCAAAAGAGGGTGGCTTGGCGCATTGAATATCAAGGACACACCCCTGATATCCTCCGTCATATCCTTGGTGTGCAGCCCGGCCTTGACACTTTTCACGAAACACGATCGCTGTCGCGATAGCCTCAAATCCTCTCTTTTGTGTTTTTGTTGCCTTGTTGTTACTTTTATTTGCCCCTCGTCGCGAGAGACTTGGGATGAAGTCGAAAGCCATGCTGATGCGCCCCGCCTTCACCAGCGACCACGCAGCCGCACCACCAGCAGCCGCACAACCACCTCCGCGACCACCAGGTCTCGAGCTCCCGCCGCAGCGCAACAGCCACCGCAACACGTACCGCAGCTCCGGCTTCCGGCCGACCTCCTCCATCTACTCGCAGCCGTCTCCTCAGGCGCCGACATACGGTGCGAACGTGCACGCGACACGCTACCTCACGGGCGGGAGAGACGACGTCTCGCCGCCCAGCTCGCCTGAGGCGTTGACTCCCAGAGACGAGTAAGTCGCTTTGTTTCGTCGCTTTCACCTTTCACTGTGTCTCGTCGCGATTGTTTCCAGGACAGCCAAGGCTGCTCCAAGGAAGTGCTGGTCCTGCGGTGACAAAGGCAGCGTGGCCGGCAAGCGGGAAGTCGCGAACGATGGACGACCTCGCGGCGCCTTGTTCGCGCTTTGTCTACGCGGGCTCAATTATCGTCGACTGTTATGGGATCTGCGGCCTTTACTTTATTATCCTTCGGGTATCGTCGACGGCACGATGACCTTCGGTTGCCTACGGCGGGCGCCGAACCGAACGAGGATTGTCCGGTTGCCTGTCAGATCAAGCATCGCTAACCTCTGCCGTCGCCTCACTAGGCACTACCGACCCGTTTCACCCGACATCTCACCCATTGACGAATACGAGCCCGATCGACGCGCCATGTCACAGCTCAATTCATCCACCTCGCGGCCAGCGGGCCAGCGACAGGCGTCTGGCGACTCCGCCCGCACAAACATCCCCATGATGCGCCGCGAGCGCCGCAAGATGTCCGATGCCGCCCTGCGCGAGAAGAACAGCCGTGACAGATTGCGCCTCCAGGCACAAGCACAGGCCCAGGAAGGCGAAGGAGCCGAGGTCAGGTGGGACGCAATGACGGGCGAGTTGACGACAAGTGAGAAGGGAAGGCCGTCCCAGGTCAAGCCGGCCGAGTACGCGCGCGGCCTCGGCATCAGTGGGACGCCCACTTCGCCGCCCGCGCAAAAGAGCCCGACGACAAGTTTCGGGGATAGAGTGCGTAGGATGACCAAGACGTCGAAGGAGCCAGTCGCAAGGGACACGGACCCGGCAGCGGGCGCGTTCACCTCCTCCCGGCCCGGCTGGCGCGGTGCATCCGGACGGACCACTCTCGTCGATCCGGTCTACGACAAGCCCGATGTTGCACCACTCAGGATCCCTCGCAAGAGCAGCAGACGCGCCGCGTCTCCTCCGTCGCGGCCTCGACCCAGCGATGGCGTTGGTGGTCTGGACGCTCGGCTGGCCAACACCCCGGTCAGCCCCCCTGCGGCTGAAACAGGCCGTGCAGGAGGGACGAGCACCAACGCCAACACCAACATGAACTCCAGCACGATCAGAAAAGTCGTACCCAGCTCTTCTTCTCAGCAGGATCAAGCGCAGCCGAGTCCCAGGAGCGTCAACTTGCTGCCCTCGCAGGTGGCCCCGGCCGGGCTCAACAACATCAGCGGCAACGCACCAATAAGGAGGAAACCCCCGCCTGCTCATGCCGGCCACAAGAAGCAGGGCAGCGCCTCCTCGACGTACTCACAGCCCGATCTGGCCGCCCATCCCGCCCTCAGGGCCGACGGCAGCAACAACTATAGCAACGACCAGTCCCGCCTCCACGGCGCCGGCGAGTCGCCCTGGGTGCAGCCCCCGTCCCGCTTCAGCGTCACCACATACGCTCCTTCAGAGAAGTCGACTGCAACACCCCGCGAGTCCAACGACGGGTTCGTCGACCGTCCGCCCATGCCTACACCGCCGCAGCAGTACCGGGACAGCCCCGGCGCTGGCGGCAATAGGCCGTCGCCCAACCCGGACTCGGTGATGGACCGCCAGCGGCCGAAGCTGCGCAGCGGCGGCGACGACTGGGCGGACCGCGAGCCCATCAAGATCTCGCTCGGGCAGCCGTGGATGTCCACCCCTTTCAGCACCAGCGCCTCCACATCCAGGCGAGACACCTCAGGCGACAGCCTCCCGCCCAGCCCTCCACCCCACGCCACCGACCCCTCCTCCCGCCTGGCGCACCCCTCGCGCCGCGAGTCCACCCTCAGCGTCAACAAGACCCTGCCCGCGGCGCCGCCCGAGATCAGCGCGTCGACGGCGCGCGACCGCGTGGCGCTGCTCAACGCGCAGCTGCAGTCGCTGGCGAACCGGCGGACCAACCTGACGCGCAGCATCCGGCAGATGACGGAGCTGATGCCCACGGACAACCTGCTGGACTCGGCGGAGGTGGTGGCGCGGCGGGACGCGGAGCGCCGCAAGGTCGAGGAGCTGCGCGTCGAGCTAGCAGAGTGCCGCCGCGAGGAGTACGAGCTGGGGCTGCGGCTGCACAGGGCGTACAAGCGGATGGACCGGGACGCGGAGTTCGAGCCGACGACGCTCTGGGTGAGGAGGGTTACGGGGTAGGTCGCAGAGGGGAAGCTTGGAGTCCTTAGGTGAGGGAGGTGGGGACGTGGAGTTTCGAGAGGGATGGAAGGGGTCATGATCCAGCAAGCGATTTTGTGCTTCTTTTTTGTCACTGTGAGAGTATGAGGGGAGCGTGCCGTGCTTCTAATGGGTTCATCGCTGTACTGTCACTTGTGGATACCCAGCCTTCGCTGTTTTTACTCTTTTGTAGGTAGATATTCTTCCTTCTGCGGCTCCCAATTGAATGATACGAACAACAACCTGGTCCTTGCCGCCGGTGACCTACACTCCTATGCCTGCGCAGCTTACACGTGGTATCTACCCAATTAACCGTCCAAGCCATACCGTTACTTACTCCCGAACATACGCCATAATCAAACCCAGAAGTCTTCCAGCCAGACCAAGGTTCAGGGTGCCAGCTGAGCCTTTGCCAATCCTTTCATACCTACTCGTTCCCGACATTCAGACGTACTGTCTCCTGGACGACGTCCTTCCTGACTTGAATGCCGCTCAGGCTCTCCCTCGGCGACGAGGCGCCTGACACTGTCTCGGCGCGGATAGTCACGAAAGTTCCCTGCTGCAACCCGAGGTGCTGCTCAGAAGCAGTGCCCGCCGCAGCTGCCGCCATGCCGCGTCTCGCGCTCTCCAGTCCCATCACGCTCTCACCCGGACTTTCAGGGGGTACCGCAATGCCGACTATCCTCGCTAGGGAGACAAACGAACTTCCACCGAGCTCCAGATCGCCCAGACGAGGCCGCTCCTTCTTGTCTTCGACGATTTTACCGCCTGGTCTCTGGGAGGAGCTTGATGACCTCGACATGGCATCCTCCTCCTTTCCGGTGAGGTCATCCGGGCCGCGACGTCGATACCGACTCCCTCCGTAGAGCATACGCGTAACACCGAAGTTCCGTGCCTGGCAGGCCTTTTGGGCCAGACTCCTGGCCAAGTGTCTTGATGCCGGGACTACACGGGAGAAGATGGGGCGCAGGGTGGGCAGGGAGGCGCAGACAATGGCTGAGCACAACTCGCCAATGGACCAACCCGCCGCGGAGACGTTGTCGTAGGTTGGATCGTCGCCCAGGTTTAGGAACTGGATCCGGATGACGGAGATGGCACAGGTGCTTTGGTCCTTCTCGTCAACAACCCATCGATCGGCGATCATGTGTCAAGGAGATAGAGAAAGCGGCCGAGGACTTACAAGAACCCGAGGCAGAATATCCCAATCAGCGACAGCCTCTGCCCTCTCGGCAGGTCCAGCCGCCACAGCACCGGCACCGGCAGCGCGAGGATGATGACGTCGGTGACAATGTTGCCCGCGGCGTTGACGTACCACTGCGGCAGGCTCGGGATGCAGCGCGTGCCGGGGGCGGCGCGGACGTCCGCGTTCCAGAAGCCGGCGACGGGGATACAAGCGAAAATGGAAGTCAGGACGAGGGCCATGCTCCACAGGCCAGTCAGAGCGATGGCGGCCAGGACGGCGAGGCGCATCTTGATGGCGAAGACGCGGTAGTACTGCAGGAGAAGGGCGAGCTTGACGGCACCGAGGCCGGTGTAGTAGAGGACGACGGAGACGTAGAAGCACTGGCGGCGGGTGGCTCGTCAGCACTGTCGAGATCTTCCTTCGATTGCGCGGCGACTCGCCTTGTAGTACTCGATTATTTCGTTGCTCGTGAGCGTCCGAATGTGCTTTCCCAGTCCAGTTGTCGTCATTGCGCACATGTCAATACCAGTTGCGATGGCTATTATCTTCGCGTGTCAAGGTTAGCTGGGGAACATGCAGGTTGTCGCTTGTCAAAAGGGGCAGAGTGCGCGTACTAACGATGCAAGGGCCATCCAGTCATCCACTCCGACTGAGCGAATGATGAAGGCTCTCGTGTAGAAGCGAAGCACTACTATGAGGCAAGAGAGCGGAAGGAGACCGCTTACGATGGCGACGATGACATAACTTCTGCTATCCGTGGGACGGTCGGACGGATATCGGGAAGCGGTCACGATAGTCTCCCCCATCTCTTCGACTACTAAGAGTGGTGCTAATGACGGGAGCTCTCTTGGGAGATGCATAGCGGTAACATTACTTAACACTGTTGCGCTATCTTCGTTAGACCTTGGCCCTGCGACCCAGCTGTCTCCTTTATAGAAAGCAGTTCCCTTCTGATGACTATCGCACTAGGAGGAGTACGACGTCTGTCGAGAGACTCTCCTCTCTCTTATCCCGACGAAGGAGCTTCGCACTTTGTAACCGTGATGGTTTGACCTCTGCAAGGGTCTGCGGGATCTCGGAGTGTGCGGTATCTTGCAAGGTGACACCGCATGCCTGCGTTCCAGAACGTTTCCACGGTGAGTTCGGACGATTTCAGCTCCTTGTCGCAGCACCGCCGAGATAAAGTTTCGTAGTGAGCCCGGAAAGTCCAGACCCGCAAGACAAGCGGTTGTCATGTATATTGGCATACAGATGTCACGTCTTTATTTAGCCACATCCCATATTTCGCCAAGACGTTCTTGCTGTATGCCAGTATAATTTGGTAGGTGAGACCTGTAGGCAGGAGGCTGAATGGTCTATAGGCCAAGATTCCTATCTTAGGCTGCCTGCATACGCCTTCGGTAGGATTGATTAGAGGTTGCCGTAGAAAAATGTAGACCCCAACGGAGAAAAAAACTTCAAGTTGCACACCTCATGAGTCCGAAACGGTTTCAAGCTTTCTGTCCGACCTCCACCATATGTAAGACTCGACTAACTCTATTTTCACAGCAGGTACGGCTCGTGCTAAACATGATTATGAAGACTGGACCAGATTTGTCACAGAAAACCGTAGATGAAGACGTCCCACGTCATGCTTAACACGTGGTGTCACTGAAGTGTTGCCATTTCGAGGCCGTAATTTGAGCGAGACGAAACGAAACAAACCGGAAAAGCATCTGAATCAGCCTGGGGCATTGGAGGGAGACGTCAGGTGGCTCTGGAAGGTATGCCATGCTTCATACAGCTGATGGGGCTGAGAAAACCACAGCCCTTCTTCATGCCCTCGCCATCTGATCAAGAACAGCTACAGACATAACGCTGACTGAGCCAATGTCCTAAGCTAAAACACTGGTAACATTTGGAGATGCGTCTCGTTCGGAGTTGGCAGGAGTACGTGTTCAAATCTGTAGCAGTGGCATGATAAGATACCAGGAGATCGAGATTGAGTAGGTAGATGCACATGGAGCCCAAGCTGCGCAACTGCATACTCACATGTGATTTGATCACAACCGACTTCGTAACAGACCTCGATTTGCAGTTAGGAGAAACGAGCAATCCAGGCTGAGCGTGCCATAGCTAGGCGCCTAGTCGTGACGACGGCCTCGAACACTAGTTGAGCTCGATTAGTGCAATATGACGATCCCTGGATTCTGATATAGCTCCCCTGAGCGGCTCTCGGCATGTCCTCCCCGAGGTACGTATGCCAATCATTTTAACAGTTTCGCGAAAGCAAGCCGTTCCCGATTGAAAGCGGGTGCGATAATTACTCGTTCGTGGCATTTCCTTCTGTCGAGACTCGCACGCTGTGCGGCTTGTGCGATGGAAGGAATTTGAGGCGTCTGGTAACCGGAGTCTCGACATTGCCCGGCCGCTGGGACTTTCAGAAAGGGCTGATATCTTCTATTTGCAGAAGACTTCTGCGATATCAAGTGCCTAGATTTTCAATTGAGACTCCTGTCTAGCAGGTCTTCAGGCATGCTCGTCTTTGGTACCTCGTCCATACCACGATGTCATACTTCAAGGCCGAGAGCATTCTTCGATCAGCGACGATGTCGAGTCTGGCCCCCCTCGCTTAATGCTTAGTGCTCTACGGAGTGCGTATGGGTTACCGCATCTTGCTTAGTTTCAGCTGCTCCGCTGACTTGCATGGTCAAAGCGTGCCATGCAGAACATTTGTCCCACGATGCAGAATTGCAAGCTACGGGGCATGTGGGCAATTCAGGGGCTGCTTGAGAGCGCCTTCGATGAGCTACCGGGCCAGCACATTTGATCCGTGAAGATTCGGCGTCTAGCATTCTGACAGCTGTCAGGCATCTCTACACGGTATTACGGGCTACGCAGAACTGGATGTAGAATTTAGGTCACGTCGTCCGTCTCCTTCACCGCCACGATCTCCGGAAGGAGTACCCGACAAAGGAGTACCCGACGGAGTAATCCCGTCTGCCTTCCTCCTGGCGAACAGACCCGTAGCAATCAATGCTTTCGCATTGTTCGCTGCAACTGTGAGCTTTCTCATGTCAGTGTCGAAGCCGGATCCCGTGATGTCAGACGCCTGCGCTTATCCTGGCCCTGCTGGGTATCATGGCAGAGCGATGTATCCATACGTGATTACTGCCAGGGCCTGATCCCAATCCTGAAGCCGCACCCCTGGAATCAAGTGTGTCAATGGTAGCATCGCCTCCGCCGAGAATGTCGAGGTTTCTCGCAGTGGCTCCGCCGCTGAGGTAGTCCTCCATAGTGTACCTGACACTCCCGGAACCTTGCTTCGACATCTGCACGCACGATCCGCCGGTCGGATACTCTGGTCCATACGGAATGCGGCCTCCTAAGTTTTGGTTCCTGTAGCGCCGTCGTGTCCTTGAGAAACGTGCTTACAGTCCTGCACTTCACCACTACCATGTAGGTGTGTGTAATTTTGCACAGACCGCGCACCTGTCAAATCCTATTTGTCTTCAATTGCTAATTGTCGGCCGATTTTCTCGGCCTCTCTTCACGTTTCACGGTTTTTCGCTATGGGATCCCCGGCCGGTTCCCTTACCAAGCCTTGGAAGCGGGGGAGGATTGTTCCAAATAGGTCAAGCTGGCATTGAAGCTGCTCTTTGCCCAGCTCGCCGGCGTTTTATTAGCTGCCACACCAAGAAGTTAGCAGCCTCTAGCAGCGACTGTGTTCTCGCTGGCGGTTCTAGACAGGCTGTAGCCATTTGCCGAGATGCGAGATAGAGGCTAGAAGCAGGGGTTTGCCACATGGCCCTACACTCGTTTGGGACATCTTTATCTCTGGGCGTGGCTCACGAGGATCAAACGCTGCAACCAAAGCTAATTTGACAGTTCCAGCCTCTTTGTTCCCCTGCTTCTCTCATATCTCACATCGCTCAAAAGCCTGGGGAAGCCCCGATGAATCGGTGAGAGATGTGACTGGCTTGAAGTCTGCCGTCGCACATCGCGTTTTTGCTTTTTCACCCTCGGGGCTCTCCTCTGTACTGTGCGCCGCTATTGTACGGACGAGTGAGCCGCTAAATGGCTGGCTCGTCTGGGACAATGGCAACTTCACTGCTACCGCCCGACAGCGACACTCTCTCGCCAATTCCCGATTACCATAGGAGAGGTCTAATCTGCGTTGTCGTCTTCTCCTTCCTATCATTTGTTTCGACAACAGCATTGTTTCTCCATCTCACATACAAGCTCGTACGCTGGCACATCAAGGTCAGGAGGCGATACAATGAGAAGAGGCGGAGGCAGCAGGGAGTCGACTTGTCGCTGGGGCTTGCCCAACGACATTTCGGGAATCGAGCTGGATTACGGCAGGTCCAGACGACGGAGTCGGAGACAGCGAGGACTGCGGCGGCACTCAAACGGCCTCAACCAAACCAGTTCGTGATACTCATCTACAATTTATTCCTTGCGGACATCCAACAGTCGATGGCCTTCCTGCTCAACACCGTATGGGTGAGCCAGAACTCCATTGAGGTCGGTACGACGACTTGCTGGGCTCAAGGATGGTTTGTTTCTACCGGAGACCTGTCGTCTAGCATGTTCATAACCGCCATCGCCACTCATACATACATGACTGTGGCAAAGGGCTACAAGCCTCCACAGTGGGCATTGTACACTGCCATCGTGCTCATTTGGGCCTTTGTATACGTTGTGTCTCTCAGCGGCATTGCGAAGACAAAGAATGGCCAGGACGGTGGTGGCTACTATGTTCGAGCCGCAGCGTGGGTAAGTTGTGCTCACAATAGGTCAGTCAACTCAGGGCGCATGAAGTACTTACTGCAATGACAGTGCTGGGTTAACGAGAAATATGAGAACCTCCGTCTCCTCAACCACTACCTCTTCATCTTCATCTCTCTCGCCGTGACTTCCATCCTCTATACCCTCATCTTCTTCAGCATCCGCTCTGGGGCCCGGGCTGCGAACCCCCACGCCAACCCTGATCCCACCAATACCCCCAACCCAAAGTTGTCTCTCGAGATCCGCCCGGCTGTTCCTCCTCCTGTCCCCACCAGCACCCCGCCTGCCGCAAGCGGGCACCACCCGGGCTTCCTGGTTTACCCCATCATCTACGTCGTCTGCACGCTGCCCCTCTGTCTAGGCCGTATCGCCACCATGGCCGGAGCCAACGTGCCCATCGGTTACTTCTGCGCAGCAGGTGCTCTGATTGTATCCAATGGCTGGCTGGACGCTCTGCTGTGGGGCACCACGCGGAGGACCCTCGTTTTCGGCCCCGTCGACAACACCGACGCCCTCGGCCTCGACACTTTCACCTTCATGCGGACCCCGGCCGACCGGAGGTGGGGCAACATGGTATGGGTGCAGGGCGCCACCGACGGCATTGGCGACGAGCCGGTGTATTCGGATCGCGCGCCGGGCCGGAGGACGAGATGGTGGAACCGGGCGCTCCGGATTTTCAGCGGAGGAGGAGGTGCAGGCGGGAGAGCGACGGCGAGGGAGGCTCACCGGCACGGTGGCCACCGCAGAACGGGCGAGAGGAGCATCAGCCAAGAGTCACTGCGCGGGAGAACGGCCGGGAACAGCGATTTGGGGATGGCGATCCAGCTGGATACGGTGACGACGGTGGTGGTGGAAGTGGATGACGAGGGCAAGGACAGTCGGCCCCGGAGGCAGGAGAGTGCGCACTCGGTGAATGGGTCGGAGAAGAAGCTCTCATTTCAGGTCTGAAGAGCTTCGTGGGCGGACTTTTGCTCTTTGCTTTGGGTGTGCGAACACTCCATGATGCGTGCATGACTCCCGGGTTGGGCGGCCTTCTGTATCATTTCCAATACCCAGGCGGGCGAGGAGCGCGGACAGCGAGCGGCTGAGGAAATTCTGGATGGAATTAAGCGTGAATTGTCGTTACTTCTTGTGGTTGTTGTGCTGACGGATGCGTATATATGAGCCTGGATGATGGGAGAAGGGCACGGCTCCCTCAGCTTACACCCACAAAAGACACTTGCGAATTTTGAGCCCACAACATCCTTCCCGGTCAGTTCTTGTATCATCCAGGGGCAGTTTGGCTGTCCCTGAAACATTGTTCAGTCATTTACGCGAGCGGTCACTCACCGCGTTGGGCTTCACTGCCCCCTTTCCTCTCACCGCCCTTCCAGGCCAGGGATTGTATGACGGTGGGTGCAGGTACCCGCCCCCATCTCGCCCAATAACATCTTGACACAGCACGACAAGATGGATGCCGGGGCCAGACCGCCATGCCCGTCCAGGTGAAGTCAAGCCTGCGCGAATGGCCTTCCAGCAGACGCTATTGGGTGGAGCATTGCCACCTACTGTGCGGTGGCCGCGCCGCCGCGAGCCCGGAGCAGTGACCTGTCATCGCCGGCAGCATGTTGGGCTGAAATGACTGGACATGACACGCCCGGAACGGACAATTTCTCGTGCGTTGGGGTGAATAGGGCTCTGCAAGATAAGATGGCCAAAACCTCCAATCTCGAATTCAGTTCTTTTCAACGTTTGGGTCCCCTTCCTTTACTCCTGGACGCGAAATCCTGTTGGGCAATATATTGGCTGCCATGACCTTCTTGTGCTCCTACTTTAGGCTCTCCCGCTTCTACATGATCCGCACAAGACACGCCATTCCGAAGACAGACCTGCCCATAAGTCGTCAGCAACTCAGCCTTCAGCAACACGTTTCTCGAGATATTACGCCTTCGTCCCCGAAAATCCCACCCAGTCCTCAGATATTCACTGCCATCAGCCGAAATGACTCGCACCGGTTACGATACCACTGGGGTCCAGAAGCCTCCCCCTAAGAAGTAACCACAGCAGTGTGCGTGGACGCCCCGACCTAGATCAACCTCGCAGATGTAAGCAAACTGGGATTACATGGCCACAACTGTCCTTGCTGATATCCAACTTTAGTTGCTATAGGTACCTAATGTGGATGTGATCTTTGCGATAGATATGGGCCTGGAAGCATCTGAAGCTTGTTTCCTCTGGTAGCCCTTACCGTGAGTTGTTCTTCCCCGTCACATACCTACTTATATCTGAGTTCCTGACCAGACAACCAGAGATACTTTCATAGCCTTCATGGCAGGGTCAGGCGAATAGGACGGCAATATCTTGAACCGGTCCCGTTGGTCTTCGTGGTATTACTGTCTTGTCGGCGTCGGCGTCTGGGAGTTATGGATGGAAAACGCTCTTCGAGGTCTCGGCTTTAGGGAGGGGCTACTTCCTAATACGTGGTGCCAGCGTGACACTTCTTTGAATAGGCCCTTGATAGACAAGACAGGTCGACGGATGAGAAGCAGATGAGCTTTCGCAATTATGAATAATACAGACTTCTTCCGATAGAGATGACATGGCCAAATCGATCGTGGTGACTGCATGTGCTTTCCGGTTTTGTTGTAACAGCCAACCATCAATAGCGTTGGGTTCTAACTTGGAGCTCGTGGACCTGTGGGTTCCCTCAGATTGATAGCCATTAAATCCTCTGCATCAAATCACTTCGAGGTGTATTTGTTATACTTGCGCAGTGTGCAGAGTCCACAACTTAATACTCATTCCTTCTACTTATACAATTTAGCCGTGCCGCAGGGGTCATGGACCCTTGACAGGCTATAACCATAGCATTCGACATATGTGTTCTCCAACAGGCGTTTCTTCGGTCATCATGAGCCAGATTGTATTGTTTCCTACCGATGCGCCGCGCTGTCCCCAGTAGTCATGCGCAACAAAATGAGCCGCGCCCATGCTTGTCTACAGAATTGGACAGGCCACTTTGTAGACCATACTCCAATACCGGTGACTTTACTTATCCATTGGCCGAAGCCCGAAACTCCCCCGCCAAGAGGTAACCTTAAACCGACCTCCTCGCGGCGTATTAGCTCAGGGGTCCCACGGGGGTCCTTGTCCAATCCCCTCACATTCAATTCTATTTGGTTTAGTCCTACGGCAGATCCTAAACTCTGCATCTATGGGGAACAATTGTGCCGCCGTATAGGTGCAGCCGTTGCTTGCTGGCTGCGCTTGCGAGAACGAAGATGGCCACGGGCAAGAACGCGGAAAGCTAGCGCGTCCATTGTGAGGCACATATCCTTGCTATTAGTCTAAAGAACGATGGTTACAGTGAGAACCATACCCGTCGAATTGAAATATCTTGGGCTGCAACAAGGGTCTGCGCGCGGGAAAGATCTGGATGCCCAGAGTCCCTCACTTCAACTGATAGAAGTTTCCCAGTATCCCCGGGTCAGTCTGGACTGATCACTAATATCCCGACTACATCCAGTTACATGTTCTCGCAGGAGTTGCTGAGGAGATGATGTGAGCCGAGGCCTCCGTAAGACACAACGATTGGCCGACAATCAACAACGGCGTGACGACGCTCTACATCATTGCAGCAGTGATGGTACAACATCATCTTGTACACCCCTTCAAGGTCAAAGAGTTCATGGACCGGCCTATCGCGTTTTAGGCTGACAAATGAGAGGCCATCGCATGCTCACCAAAGACCATTGCGTGCTCACCGTCGACACCCATATCTGACAAATTCCACGGGTTGAACCCCGCATTCTTGGAGGTGGGTTGGGGATATATATGAAGGTCGGGGCACGTCGTTTCTTTGTTGGTGGAAGTGTACATACACGCATTAAACAACCTCGTCAGCTCGTGAACATGGCCGCAGCCGCAGTCCAGCAACCTCCCTCTTCCGCCCACGGCACGTTCGTGGAGCCTCTTGCCTCCGGCAAGACAGACGCCAGCCATGACGTCGTAACCGTCCTCAACTACTATAAGGATCCGGGCGATGGGTCTCCTCCGGCTCCTGCTTATGTCGGGTAAGGCACCTCGATAACTTATACCGACGCTATGCTGAATGAGACTCTAGGAAACCAGAGACATACGACCGCCCCTACATCACACAGGAGGTTGTGATCAAAGATATCAGCGGCCACGAGGATGATTACACTCTGGACAGCCATGGCTTCCGGATCTACAAGCACGAGAGCAAGGAGAAAGACTTTTTGGACGACGAGAAGATCAAGGCGGAGTACTACCCCGAGACCGAGCAGCTGCTCAAGGATGCGTATGTTCCCTATGGTGCGAATCTCCCAGGACGAGGATCCTAATAGAATGTCTTTCCAGCACGGGTGCTTCGCGCATTTTCATCTTCGACCACACCATTCGCCGCCAGACCAAGGACGAGCGTAGCGCAGGCGCGCAGCTGCGGGGCCCAGTACTCCGAGTGCACATTGACCAGTCATACTCTGCCTCTGAGAACAGAGTCTCCCACCATCTCCCCGATGAGGCAGACGAGCTCCTGAGGAAACGCTTTCAGATCATCAACGTGAGTGAGCCCACTGGAACTATGGTACGAATGAGCGGCTGACCTTGTCCTTTGCAGGTCTGGCGCCCCATAAAGACGATCTACAAGGACCCCCTGGCGGTTGCCGACGCCAACTCGGTCCCAGACTCGGACCTGGTCCCCACGGCCCTGATATACCCCGACAGGCGTGGCGAGACGTACAGCGTCAAGCCAAACCCGAACCACCGCTGGTACTTTAAGTATGCGCAGCGGCCGGACGAGGTGACTCTGATCAAGTGCTACGACTCGGTGAATGATGGGCGTCCCAGGCGAATCCCCCACTCTGCCTTTGTCAACCCCTCTGAGGAGGACAAGCCGCCCAGGGAGAGCATTGAAGTCAGGGCTCTTGTATTCTATGATGATTAGCTAGCTCACCGGAAATGCGACCTGGCAGGCTAGGATGTCTCGTCTAGTCCCTACCCTCCCTGCCGACATCGGGAGAAATCAGGCTGTTATTTAACTCTTCTAGATAGCAACGAATCTTCGCTACAGAGATATCTGTGATGAGTTGAGAGACTAGACTCCTGAGAATAATTCACCAAGTAGTTGTGTATGTCTAACACCAAGAAAACGAAGGGGGACAAGTAGAGCAAGGTCGCCAGGGTGAAGGTAGGGAGTCCTTACTGACCTAGGATTTTGGCCCAGTGGGGAGGGAATGCCGTCTTGCAACCATATCAGGGTTTATCAAGTTGGGGTGTGTCACAATCGCCCAGACCTATCCCTGGGCCGAGAGCCTGCTGGATCTCAGACCCGCTGCAAAGTTTGTGCCGGCTGCTTCATGATTCTACTCTCAGATCAGCGAGTTTTCTTTTCTTCTATTAGATGCCCATGCTTGACAGGCTAAGTATTTGTCGGAGAAAGATTCTAGCTTTATTCTAATGATTTGATGACAGTCAAAAGATCCTGGGTACGGGCGTATATGGGGAAAATACGGAACCCAGACCGGTCGTTACACATGCTCTCACGACTTGAGAAAGAACGCGGTACAACGTTCTGGGCTCATAACATTTGTTCAATTGTCTTCCCTCGAGCCAAAGGCTGTAGAACTATCCCTTAGCTATTATGTCATTGAATCCACGCTTTGATCGAATATTAATGAGGCTATCGAGGATGGGAAGGCGGCTCGGCCGGGCTCCGTTCGTTTGTCTCAAGTCCCTCCTCAAGCTCTCCGTCACTGGGGGGTTCTACCTTCTTCGGCGGCAGATCGTCCCGCTTGAGGCCCCAACCACCACTCCAGCCTATCCAGCGTTTCTCGCGCGGACCTCGGGCCAGGCACACGACGAGGGCGAAGCCGAGGAAGCCAACTACCAGTCGGTCAGCAACAACCAAAGAGATACATACCAGATATGTGTATTGGACTTACTGCTGCAGCCCCCGCTCCACCGCCACCCGCCCTCAGCGTACAGCCTGTTACCGACAGCCGTTCCAGTCAACTGCCCGCAAAATGCACACACCATGTAAGCAGTGTTGATCCTGTTCCTAGCCTTTGGGTTGATGGTGTATATGGCGGATCGGTTGGCGATGTTAATCGCCTGGTTCCCCAGGTCTATCACGACGGCCATGATTATTGGGCCGGCGACGGTAAAGGTTCCAATGAACGTGCCGATGATGACGCCCACGAGCTCAATCGAGATGCCAATCAAGTTCGAGTAAAGTGGCTGGATCTTGTCGATGACCCACCGGCTGTAGGCGGGGCCCCAACATATGATAAAAATGCCGATGAGGGCGAACAAGCCGATTACAAGAGAGCTATATGAATAGGGCGGAGATGACAGAAGAAAGGAAAGCGTCGTCCAGTATGAGGTAAAGACGGCGCTCAGCGAGTAGCCCACGAGGCTGGCCTGAACGAGAAGCGGCTCGGTGAAGATGAGGTACACGATACTCCAGAGCATGCTGAAGTAGTTGAGGCCTTCTGGGTTGAGGGAGGGATAATCCGGCATGAAGAAGTAGAGCAACACGACCACAACCCACTGTGCACCGAAGGAGAACCAGTAGATGTTCCGCCAGTCGGTGTAGTTTGCTACGATGCCAGAGAGAAGGCGAGCGACGAGCATCCCGAGAGACATGCCGGCTGCGACGATGGAGAGGGCGGTAGCCCGTCGGTGTGCCGGTGCAAGTCCTCCCACGAGCGGGAGCATTAGCTGGGGCGTGACGGTCATCACTCCGCAGATGAAGGATATGCCAATGAAGGCATTGAACGAATGCGTGAGACATAAGACGATCCACTGCTGAGTGTCAGCATAGCTGCAGTTGCAAAGGAACTTAGGGTGGTCTCCTTAGGTTCCCATAGAGCGGACGTACCAGTGTTGCAGTCAGACAGCATAGCAAAAGGATGAATGGTCGACGTCGGAATTTGTCTCCCAGGGGACAGAGTAGCAGGAGTCCGCAGGCATAGCCTGCCTGCATCAGCGTCGCAACAGACGAAGCCCTTTCAAAGGATACGTCAAAGGTGTCTGCGATTCTGTTGAGGATGGGCTGGTTGTAATACAGGTTGGCAACCGTCATCATGGCAGCCTAGCAGAGAAGATCAGTTACGGATTCGGGGATGGCACCAAGCTGTCAGATGTGGTAAAATCAGCTTACTGCCGTGAAGAGGAAATTCAGAGCTAGGGTGAATTTAGGGGGGTTCTCCGGGTCGTATCGACATGTCTTCGGCGTGTACTCCCAAGCATCTCTGACCTTGCCGGCCAACATTCGAAGCCATCCTGCCTCATCTCCGATTGAACCATCGAGAGTGGCCGAGTCCGGGGTTGCGGCTGGCCCCTTTCCTCTGCTGATATCAGGCAAAGCCTCGCCAATCTCTGCCACTCTACTCCTGTTCTTCTCTTCGGCTGAGGAAATGCCGATGCCGACGCTGGAAGTGGTGTCCTCCAGTATTGACTCAATTACTTCTCCGTCGTCTGATGGCTTTTCCTCCTGGTCTTTGGCGTCTGCGGTGCCCATGGCTTCCGACGCCTCGCATTCCGGCCTGAGAAATCACGGCGCCGATTTGCGGAGCTCCGTCCACCCGCGGTCGGCAATCTGCCGAACAGGTCCGGTGTAGGCGACGGAGTCGGTGCGTGGACTTCGGCCTCACTTCACGGTGTAGAAATGTGTGACTGTTACTTTAGGAGATTCAGAATCCGATTGAAGCTCCAAGCTCTTTGTATTGTATTCTAGTCAATCAAGAGATGAATCAAAACGTCGGGCAGATAAACGGTGTGGATCTGAGTCCTGACGCAATTTACCCTCGGGGATAACACAGCACTAACACGCATGCAGCTCTACTGCATATTCCTCGCAATCTAAGGGCCACCATCGGCGTTAGGCGGGTGCTGGTGCGTGTTGCCGAACGGAGTAGCGGGGACTTCCGATCGGCTTGACAAAGCCTCTCGGCAACTTCCCTGCCGAGACCGGGAGCGAAAACAAGACCGGCACCGGCCGGCCTCGATGGCGGAACGGCCAGTCGACCCTCTGTTTATCACTTTATATTGTCACAGCTTAGCCGACCGATCGTAAATACGTTATACATTGAAGGACTCCTATCCTTAGGATGCTAGTCCTGCTGCCATTGAGTCAACCGGTTAGCCCGGTCCCTTTTATTTTTAGTTCATACAGGATGAAAATTCAGAACTTTAAGACCACAGCTCGTGCATATCTCGCAGTCGAAGGGCTTGATGATTAAGGAGATGGTGGTCTTCGCGTCGTCTAGGGATTCAGTGCTTACGCGCCCGCCAATATGACAAATCATAACATGGCTGGCGGGCAGTATAAAGCCTGCTCGTCGGTCAGAAACGCTGATGACGCGACCACGAGCTCACCCCCAGCCCGTGCGGTGGTCGTGCTCGGCGATGACATGCTCGTCTCGGTTGTAGAATTCGCCAGAGGCGAGGCTCAAGATAATCTTCGCTATGCTGCCGACGACAAACCTTTCTTCGTTTTTATGCTTTGTAGAAGGGAGTCTCCGCCTCTGTGATCGCGGGGGTAACGGAACAAATCGTTTTCACTGAGCAGGAGAACTAGCCCGTGGTACATCTGACACAGCGTTAGAGCGGTTTTGAGACTGTGCCACTTACTTTTTCTTCAATTGCCATTGCTAAGAGTTGAGCCGTACCATTTCTCTTTTGCTTGACGGGGTAGAAACGTGATCTTTCGCTGCCTTGAGAATGACCCAGCAACACGGCTGGCAGTCTTCCTCGCCGGGCGTTTCCTCTCCGTTCAAAGTCGACTAACAAGTGACAGATTCGATATAGACATAACACTATGACATATGGTGTGTTAAGTCATCCTCCAGCTGTTATACCTGAAAACCAGGCTAGTCCTCCGACTGGCGGTGTTGCTTTTCCCGCGCGCCTTCCCAAGGCATATTCCCTAAATTAACCTTTCAGCTTCTGCCATCTATCGTTGCGTAGACGGATTCATTTCTAATCATTGTCAACCGCCTTAGTCTGTAGAGGGGGTGCCGGGTAGCTGGCGAGAACCAGAACAGAGAAGGGTCGTTGTCGGACCTCCTCCAGAGGTATCCGCAGAGCGTCAGGATGATTAGCACGATGGGCTAGGTTGTTGTAGTATAGAAGAACTACCTGGCCTGTATGTTGGATTGGCGACGATTGATTGGGTCAAGATAGTAGATATGGGGCCATAACCACAGTATAAGTCTGGCAAATGGGGTGCCGATCAATCTATCAGATAACTGATGCTGGGACATCTGGTGATAGCAGGAAGGGAAGGAGGAGAAAAAAATATAGAAGGGCCTGCTAGATTAAGACGGGAGGACCAGGGGGATGAGACGCTGGTGGGTACATCCCTGGCATGGCCTTCCACATCACACATGTGACTCAAAAGGGAACATAGAAAACTGCGACTGCGTCGCGACTGAGAACGTTGAGCAAGCCATCCATCCTACTGTTCTATATCCGTACTCCCGTATGCCTCTCTGTTTCAGCCCAAGAACAATGGCATAATACCAAACATCAGTGTTTTCAAAGCACCCTTCGGAGCTCTGTGCTGATATTGACCCGGAGGAACAACCAGGTTCTGAATACAACTAGTACGCGGAACCCTCGGGAGCGAAGCGGGATGGCAAGGATGGCTCCGATGGGTACTGCTTCCAAAATGTGGAACTCTTTGCAGAATGGGATCAACCCAAGCGCCATTAGTATCGACACATTTGACACTAGTTACCTACTAGATATGTGATTAGCGCCCTCGATCAAGGAGCGAGGGGGGTTCGTCGTGAGCCAAAGGACGATCCAGCATCACCATGGCAATGAGGGACCCGAGCGCGCAGTAAGAATCGCAATTTTGCACATTCCGGACTCCAGATTTTGAATAGCATCTTCTAGCTCAAGCCTAGAACATAACGCCCCACTGTACTGCCGCGATGGATGTCTCAAGCCTACAGTCTTTCTCTGACCTCGTTGTTGTCGATGACCCTCGAAACTGGATAGCTCTCCTGAAGAAGCTTTCCAAACATCAAAAACGCTGGCCACAGCCAGGGCATCTCTTTCCCGGCGGATAGGCCGGAATAAAGGATTTACCTAGCGGGTTGATTGTCGCCCTGGATCGCGCTACATAGTGGAGATATCCGTTTTAGTGTACGGGAATCAGGATGTCAACGATGCTGCCCGGTGTGCGGATCTTGACGATTTGACAATTAGCACGATTTACTAAGGTGAAAGAGGCCACGCCGTTCAATCTGATTGACGATATCTGAAGTCGGAAACGGGGTTACGCGTCATATGGACCCCGTTTGTGCCAGATCTCGCAATCCTGGGCAGGGGCCATAGCCGCGGCTCTCTCCTTATTATGACGCATGCTTCCGCACCCAACGGCGCGGTGACATTCTTTTAGGGCTGTTGCAGGATCGATTAGCCCCCTACAGCACTGCACACTCTTGGCGATTTCTGCTCGCGCTTCCTGCCCTTACCGATGTATTCTACGCGGCCTTGACACATGTTAGTTCGGGAGACTCTTGACGCTCGCTATCTGAATCTCACGAGGGCCTCACTCTGGCCAAGAATAGGGCACGATGGAGGAAAGGGCGGCTACGGGATCGGAGTCTGAGGTGAGTCTGAAGTGCAACATAGCACACTATTGGCTCCCGACTCTCGCGGTCTCTCGCTTACCGGCTAACGATCCCGCCGCAGCCGGAGATGTCTTCGGCCGTGGACGATCGACCTGCGCCCCGGACGTCGTCCACCCGAAGCCACAGAGACGATGAGCCCGGTGATGTGGCCTCGCGACCCAGGAGAGCCACAGGCGTTGCTTCGGCGTCAAGAAGACGGGCTGCTACTGGAGTGGACGCGAGTGCGGAGGGTGTGCGCCGCCGCAACACGATTGCTACTTCGAGGAGGACCGGCGTGCCCAGCCTGTCCCCGCGGACTACGCTGGCCCAGAGAACACATGGCCAATTCACCCTTGCAGGCCCGGACGAGACCCCGCAGGTGATGGCCGCCCACGAACCGTTTGTGCACCCGGGCTATGTGGACCTCAACCCGGCATACGAGCAGCCCAGCAACGCCAAGCCGGTCTGGAGCTTGGCCAAGCCTCTCCCGCGCGTTGTCCGGCCGGGGATGGTGCCGACGAAGAGCGAGCTGCTAGAGAACCGCATGAACGCCCAGCTGCCGGCCGAGAACTCGCAAAAGCTTGGCCTGGACGTCGACCCAAACGAGCTCGAGAAGGGCCGGATCGAGAAGTCAGCCGATTTACGGAAGATTGCTGCACAAGTCACAGATGCCCGGATTCAGCGAGAGAATAACTTCATCAAGACGGTTCTGGGGAGCGAAACCGCCGCCTCCACTCGTTTATCAGGGGCCAGCCTGAGCCGAAGTCGCACCGGCGTTCAGGTTCCCGCAGCTTCGTCTCCTCAGCTGTCAGCGGTGCCGGAGAATGGCGTGAAGGTCGATGATGGTGGTTCTGATGAGCAGCACGACATTGGTGAGGGACAGGACACCGAGTTTGCGGAGCATTTGGATGGCCGTCATGACGAGCCCATTGAGGGTAATGTGTCCCTAGAGACGCTCGGTCTCGACGAGGCAGCGTACCCAGAGGATCTTCATCCGTTGGTACAGAATCTCGTCGAAGAGGAGGTGCACAACAACCACACGGCGTGGTCTGTTATCCGTACCCACCACCGTGAGGCCTTAGCCGAGTCCCTGGCCGTCTTCGTTCAGCTCACCGTCGGTTTCTGCGCTGATCTGTCCGTCACTGTGGCCAAGGCCGGCAATCCTAATACCACCGACTGGGCCTGGGGATTTGCAACAATGATTGCTATCTACATATCCGGTGGCGTCTCCGGAGCGCACTTAAATCCGACCATTACGATCATGCTATGGTTCTACCGAGGATTCCCGAAGCGCAAGATGCCAGAGTACTTCCTGGCCCAGTTCATCGGCGCCTTCTGTGCAGCCCTGGCTTCGTATGGCGTGTATTACGTCTCGATCCAGCATTATCTCACCACCGACTCGGCGGACGGCATCATCACGAGTTTCGTGACGAGCCAGCGCTCGTCCTACATCAATGCGCCCACCGCCCTGTTCAACGAGTTTGTGGGGACGATGTTTCTCACCGTCACGGTCCTGGCTCTTGGCGATGACCAGAACGCTCCACCCGGGGCTGGCATGAACTCGCTGATCGTCGGACTGGTCATCGCCTGCCTCAGCATGGCTTTTGCTAATCAGACGGGTGCTGCCCTGAATCCTAGCCGTGACTTCGGCCCGCGGCTGGCCCTCCTGGCTCTTGGCTACGGTTCCGAGCTGTTCACGAACCCTTACTGGTTTTACGGCCCCTTCGTCGGGACTCTTTGCGGGTCCTTCACGGGTGCTTTCCTTTACGACTTTATGATCTTTACTGGTGGGGAATCGCCCATCAATTATCCCCTAGACCGCACACGGCGGGCGATGCGAAAGAGCCGGATGAAGTGGCGGCGCCGCCTGCACGCAGGGAGGAGGGACGTGGATGGGAAAGTTGTCTAGTTAGCGAAAGCGACTTATGTTTATGCCGATCACCGAGAACCATCCTCGCCGGAAACTAAAGGACGTTTCCGTCATTCCCGAGGCTACGCTACGCTCAGGTCTTGCGATATGAACCGGCTAAGACTGTCATTTACAACACGAATGGTAGTTTAGATGGAGTCAGTGGTGAAGGGAAGGACATGGGAACGGCTAAGACGTCTAGACCTAGAAAGAAGCTGCTTATCATTCCCAGGCTGTTCTCCTTACGCTAAATTCTTCGCGCCTCACCCGCACCACGTCCTCAATTCCTCGGTCCGTCCCTCAAGTAACCCGACCATGCGCTCCAGCTCGCAGACTACGTTTTCGTAGATGGCGCTCTGAAGCTGCGTCTGTTGCAGGTCTGCACCGAAGCCGAAGTCGCAGTACAGGCACTGCTCGACGAGCCGGTCGTAAAGTGGCCCGAGGCGCGAAGTCTTTCCCGCGGCGCGGCGCACGCGAGCTACGTCGTCGGCGTCCAGCGCCATCCAGTGGCCGATTTGCACCAGCGCTGCGCCGAGGCTGTACATTGTAGCGTTACGGATGCCGCAGTAGAGCGACGCATCGTTGTCTCCGACCTCGGCGTCGTTGGAGGAGGAAGGAGAAGGGAGAACTTGCTCGATAGCATCTTTTATCTCTACGTCACGCCCCGTGGTAGACGGGAGGATCTTAGTAGCGATGTGCAGAGTGCTCAAGGAACGGGACAGCTCAGTGTCGATGTCGAAGTACGACAGGTCAGCAAGACTCCAGTTTTCCCTCCACCAAGGGGTTGAGTGGAACTGGAGCACGGAGCGAACGAGACGAAGAGCGAGGCGGAGCTGCTCGTTGACGGAGAGCTCCACGATTTTGGTTGGATTCAGGATTGATGCCAAGGACTTAGGTGGGCAGCAGCTCGTCTGGATTGCGATGCTCTCTCGGTCTCTAGTCATTAGTAGCCGGTGTCTGAGATTGCTTGCCGAGTCAAAGTACCCGACGCATGCGTCTTGAGCTGGTTTGGTAGGGGGTTTAAAAACATCTCGGCAGACGTCTGTCGACTTGCAAAGATCGCTAGGTGTACATGTGCTTCGTCTCCCTTTCATGCACGGAGCAGCTAGATAGTCGCTCTTTTTTGCTGTCCGAACGGACGCTTTGATGGAATCATCAACGAATCTCACTCGTCGAACCTTGGGTGGTGGCTCTTCATTGTCAAGTGATGATGACGAGGATTCCGGTGTCGGAAGATCAGTCTCAACCCAGGTCAAATCCTCGGATCGGACGCGAAGAAGCAATAGGCTCCTGCACGAAGAGTGAGTATAGTTATCAGTTCAGCTCTCGGGTCTGCTTGGAGGTCCTTGATGAGAGCACATACTTCTGCTGAAGAGCCTCCGAGATCGCCTCGTACTCTAATATCAGCCGTAGATCGATGTGTTCGTCTGAGGCGTCCGCATCAAGCAGAAGTTTGGCGGTGTGTCTAGAGTGCACGCCGTCGGTGTTCAGACAGGACCATTTGCGAACGAAGACATCGTGAAATGAGGTCGAGTATTTGGTCACGAGACCGTAGGTCTGTGGCATGACTTTCTTTTCCAGTGTGCGCTTCGTTTTACGATCTTGGGTCGCCTTTGCCATCTTCCGCAACCTCCGAAGCTCATTTGTCGATCCAAGGAGGTCCTCAATAGCCTGATCCATCCTGGACTTGTTCAAAACAACACCAATAGCACCGCGTGCCTTATGGGCGGTCGCGGACAGCTTCATCCATTAGCCCAGTTCAAGCCACTCAACTTACAGTAGTAAGACATGACCTTACCTTGCCAAGATTTGAATGATCATGGTCTAGATTACTCAGATCATCGTCAATAGACTCGATCTGTTCCCCAATCAGTTGAATAACGTCTTTGACGGCCTCATACTTCCTTCCGAGATGCTTTCGTAATTGGCCGTCGATCTCGGCAGAGGTCCATCGCTCGGAGGACAAGTTCCCCAGCATATCCTCTACAGTGGAATCATCGAAAACCTCGAGGAGCAGGAGCTGGGACTCGTCAAGGAAGATCGAAATCTGCGTCTTGAGCCTTATGCGAAGGCGACGTGCCTCCTTATCGTAGTGGCGAAGCAGTCGCAATTTCTTCCTCGCAATCTTGGCCCCTGAGAAGACCGAGAGACAGAGCGGTGCAATGCCCAGTGCAAGTGACACTGGGTCCATGTTGTGACTGCTATGGTTGCGGATGAAGAATCAGAAATTGAGCGGGTGTCGCGTCAAGGGAGAGGAAATGGCCATAAGCCGACTTCTGGCGAATCACCTTAGGTACCTCCGAGATACCACCTGCAGTACGCCTTGCAGGCCGCCTTAGCCCTTGTTGGGGGGCTGAGCCGTGGCGGTGTGCAGGGTCGCATGCAAGTCGAGTAGTAGAACATCCTGCGATGCCAGGGCAGACGGCAGTCCAACAACTCTACAGCAACAGCTGTTATTATCGAATAGCCCACAGAAGTTTGGAGGGTTGGCTTCGATTCATTCCACAGCTTACGTTCTCGAATTTTTTCCCACTTCTCATCGCCAAGTCACGATCATTCTTATCGTTTTGCGTTGAATGTCAACGTCGCTAATTAAACCATGAACGAGCAGATCCAGCAGTGGCAGTCGTCACTTCCGAGTGCTGATCGTGATGATCTGGCTTGTACGAGAGGCGATGGTCTCGCGGCCCGCCTGACTTTGGCCGCATGCGAGGTGTACCAGCTAACTCTAAAGCACCTTGCCGGCCAGATTCCCAAACAGTCATATCGCAGGTTTGAACGATCGCGGGACTACCTAGTCCTATGGTCGGACGGCTACGGTGCACTTTCTGGAGATTTGGACATCGTTCTCAGCGACTCAAGAAGACTCCGGCATGCTACACTTGGTCATTTGGTTAGTATCTGTCGTACACTAGCCAACAGTACGTGTCCTATTCCACGCCTTATCATACATAACTTCAGTTTGAAGCCGCATAGAAGTTTCGATAGGGTAATAAGCTGACGGCACTAGAACTAGGCCCACTCGCCCATAACCAAACCGAGACACGGATAAATGAGCTGGCGGCGGAGGTTAGAGAGCTAGCCGAAGCCGCGGCATACACCATCCGAGACCAGGCGAAGAGTGATTCGGATAGTGACGGTGACGACAGCGATGTCTCTTCTGACAATGGTGACAGCCGTCTCGAGGACGTGGCTGGAGATCTTGAGACAGAAATAGGGTGCCTCCAAACTCTAGGTCCGAGCTACGAGGAGCCTGTTCAAGGAAAACCGATCAAAGAGAAGCCAGCAGTCGCGTCGCACGACATAACTTGGGATCCTGCGGAATACTTGGCTGCTCGGATCCGTGATCGCTATCCAAACGGAGACGATAAGCTTCTCAGTCTCCTCGGTAAAGCAAATTGGCATAGGATCCTAAGACTTCATGCGGTGAAAGAGGAGAATAGCCTAGTGGCAGAGGCAGATGGTCCCAGTCAAGGGAAAGCGGCAACCATTGGCGCAGCGAGTTTCCATGACTCTGGATTGGGGAGTTCTGTCTCGCCAGCTAGCTCCTATGCAGCAACCTTGGTGTCATATCGTGGTGGCGAGGGCGGATCAGTCAGGATACCATCTCTTCCTACAGAGGGAGCCGGTGGAAAGCCTTTCACCTGCTTCATGTGTGCGAGGAAGATCTGTACCCCAACAACATCAAGCTGGAAGTGAGTGAATTAGATGGACACCTCATCCACTGGAACTATAAGCTGATTAACGGTCTATCTAGGCAACACGTTCTACTAGATCTCCAACCTTACGTGTGCTTCTTGCCGGCCTGCAGATTCAACTCTAGTCCTTTTGAGCACAAAAAGACATGGATTCAGCATCTCGAGCTGGATCACGACTTTGCTAATAACTGGCAGGACATGACCTGTCTTCTCTGCAGGGCGCCTGCAGGCAGTAGCAAACAAGCAGTTGTTTCGCACCTCTCCCGTCACCTTGAAGAGACATCTCTGACCATTCTGCACACTAACGGGGATTCGGACGACGAAGAATCGGGTCATTCCAGTGATCTAGAGTCCGTCATTAATAGTACCTCTACGGTCGAAGAGAACGAGGAGAGAAGCGTCAAATTGGATTCAGCCAAGGAACCAAAACTGATAGTGGAGTACACTTCCTCAAAGTCGGGCTTGAAGAAGACAGCCCCCAAGCCCCCTGCTCCTATGCCACGGGACACAGAGGTCATTATTGACCCAGAATCACAAATTCATGTTTCCCCAGATGTCAAAAGTGTCAATCGAAAGCAGATAACCTTGACTGAACTTGCTATCGAGCCCGAGGAAGCCGACAGAGTATCGGTTCAATTCCCATCACAACGCGCTGCAAGCAGAGAACTGGTTACAGAGAAGCTGATGCTCTCTCCAGCCTGGAGTCCAGAGCGGCCCTTCGCCAAGGAATCCGAACCCATGAAATGCTCCCACCCCGGCTGTGACAAAGATTTCAGACGACCTAGCGACTGGAGCAAGCATGAAATGGCGCATACCCGGGTGTGGAAATGTCCCAAGGCCACCTGCAAATACGGCGCATACGGCTGGTCGACTGAGAAGGAACTTGACCGACATATCAGGGACAAGCACTCTTCCAACCCTCCCAAAATGTATGAATGCTCGTTCAAGCCATGTCCTTATCGGTCCAAGCGGGAGTCCAACTGCAAGCAACATATGGAGAAAGCGCATGGCTGGACCTGGCTGCGAACAAAAGTCAAGGCTCGGAAGCACGGTACCTCCAAAGAGGTGCAAGCGGGTCATGGTGAAGGCGAAAATGACTTTTCCATAACCCAGGCACCAGTTCCGACAAAGTGGAATGCCGTGGACAGTGGCAATGAGGTTCCCAGTTTCGACCTCAACAACCGGTTTCCTTTTTTACACGATGACCAGCTTGGTTACACACCTCATGGTAATGAAATGCGCTCTATTATGGACGATCCCTTCCCTTTTCTGGATTTGTCCGCAGGCTTACAGTCGTACCAAATCCCGACGTCGCTGCAGAATGAGAAGGGCAAGGCGGCAGTTGACCCTGTCGGACAGGGCCACGGCATGCTCGCTCCTAGCTCTCTCTCGGACATTGACGAAGCCTTTGGGGATTTAGAAGGCGACCTTTTTTTTGGGAACCTTCCAAGCAAAGATGGACAGGGCTTTCTATTTGATAATTTTCCGAGCAAAGGAAGCGACCTTCTCTTTGGGGATTTTCCGAGCAATGAAGGGGACGGGTTTCCCTTGTCCCCTAGCGCTTCTTCGTCTCGAGAAGCCTATAAGGGAAACTCCCTCGCACAAGACATTTCGCAGAATGCCTCAGCACGCAAAGTGGAGGACACAGAGGATAATGGACCTTCGCTTCATTGAGCACTGACTTGCATGTATGTACAGGGGGCCATAGCGAGTCGTTGACAGCCAGGAATATAGTTAGTATAACATTGGAGCTGAGAAAGAAGGGACGTTTTGGCAATGAATATTTGGGGGCAGAACAAGTATGTCTCTATGTTTGTAATGCAGTTGTCCTGCGTCCAAGACACAGGCACCGCCGGGCTTCTGCCAGGCGGAACAGGGACTTGCCACTCGCGAAGGAGGGCCTCGTGCAAGCTTCCTCTAAATCCCGCTCACGTCGGAGTGTCCTATGCTACCACGGACTGTCGAGGTTGCGTTGAGCATTCCCGAAAATAGTGAGATGCGAATAAGAAGAGAGGAGGGAGAATACGCTCGAGAGTCGAGTGTGAGTTGTTGGTCGCCGCGTAGAGAACTAGTCATCCCCGCAGCCGACCCGGCTACCAAAAGCTCGTTCAGGAACTGTGACAGAAAATCTCTCGTCCCTCGAGCGTTTGTCCTCCCACAAGTTGGCCTTGAAGCGTGGATCTTCGGGCCGCAACAGCGACTAGCTTGTACTGCGAGAAAGTCAAGAGTGGTGAGGAGTTATCGTCACTATGTGATTGTGGCGCTTTAGGCGATATTAGTGTCAATGTCAGTGACGTATTGCTTGCGAGATTGCATGGAATAAGGCGGAACAGCCTGGCAACTTGAGAGGCAAAAGTCAAGCTCCCAGGGAGGGACATGTTACAGTCGACTGTCACAGTAACGCTAACGGTCTGCTGAAGAGGAATTCTTAGCCATATTCATAAATAGAACGAGAGAGATGATCCTTCCAGGGTCTGGGCAGTTATCACGGCTTCGAATTGCATAGACCCGAAACACATAAGTAAGGCTACTGTCAGTTTATCATCCGGCAAATATATGTTCCCCTCTGGTGTCTGGCCGTACCACTCGATGACCGGTATGATGGTATGAAGGGGAGTGATAGGTGGCAGGAGGAAAGGGGTGGCCAGTCGTATCAGTACCAATAGACAGCCATTCATGTGCTCCCTCCCGAGCTATGGACTGGGGATCATCGGCATTTCCAAGCTGACTCACGGTGAAGGTGCGAGACCTCGACAGTGCAGTTCCAAGGCTTGATCATTTGGTCATGACCGGGTATTCATGCCTTCTGTGGCTTAGACAAGAACAAGACATGTGCTAATAGTGGGTTTTCCGCCTGGCGATGCCGCTGGCCCCCGTCCGGTCACTGAACAACACTTGCTCTCATGCAGGATAAGCGTGAGCCGGATACCACGTCGCGGCCATAGCTCCGGGATATGAGCAGACGGGAGTCTACCATTCCGGCGTTATGAGTGACTCTGCATGTTCGCAACTCATATTAACCATGGCAGGAGAATCCTACCGAGTTGCTGGGTGGCAGACAATTCCCTTATTCAACAGTCCAACTCCTCGTTGAAGATTCGAGAGTGCCAGCTCAGCGCCGACCCAAACCGAGCATTATCTCACTCTGCTCACAACCATGATGCCATTGATGCTATACATCGGGATTACCAATTCGGTGTTTGAGGCTATCGACGGCATTCCGGGCTTTGCTTTGGAGCCCCTTTTCTGTTATGATGGCCATATCAAAGCCGTATTATAGAGCACGCACGACGGCGGGAGGGGTTAGGTAAGCAGGCCAGCGGCGGTGGGCCGACGCATGGCGCCAAGCAGCGGATCCCGCCTGATTGCGCGGCGATGATTCGGCGGGTTTGCAGGCCGGTCAGAGAGGCACTTTGACACTCATGCAGGCTGATTAGTCACTCACACTCTCGCTTTGTCGAGCGGCAGAACGTTTGTGGGTAAAGTAGAAAACCCGGTTGGCTGGCGCTGGCTGGGCCTGGGATGACGGTGCCTTGGACGATGTCATTACGGGGCTCTCGTCCGGCGCATGCGAGGGAAAATCGCGGTCCGACATATCGTGATACCTATAGGTAGATAACTCAGCGCCAGCCGCAAGCGCCAGCGCAAGGGGACCGTAATGCGCATATAAAGAGACCCGGAGCCGCAGGCACATCGACGAGCACAGAAAACCATCTCTTCCTGCTTCCACAGACCACACTCGAGCCGGCAAACACCCCTCTTCTTACTGCACCTTGCCCTCACCTCACAGCCCCTCTTTGATGATCTCAGCCGCCCGGACACCCCTCCGGTCCTTCGCGTCACAAGCGCGCCGCCACAGCCTCAAGAAGATGCTCGAGTTCAAGGTCTGGGGCAAGCCCGAGTACGCCGGGAAGACCATCGAATCCGAGGTCCCGTAAGTTTCCCCAGGCACCGGTGACTCCGCAGACGGGATCATGAGGTTGACGATGCGCTAGCAAGCCGGGGCCCAAAGAGGTGCTGGTCAAGGTGATCGCGGCGGGGCTGAACCCCAAGGACTGGAAGGTATGCTATTCTCCCTGATCGCAGGCATCCTCCACCTCCCCCTTGAAGCCGGAGAGACTGCAGCTTCTTTTCTGAACGAGACCCCTCTTTCCCCACCATCTAGTTCGTCCAGAGCCGCGATGAGTCCCGCGCCCTCAACGCCGGCGACGACATGACCGGCATCGTCGAGGCCGTCGGCGCCGACGTCTGGGAGTACAAGCCGGGCGACCGCGTCGCCGCCTTCCACGTCATGGGCGCGCCGCACGGCGCCTACGCCGACTACGCCGTCGCCCCGGCCTCCACCACCTTCCCCCTGCCCCCCAACATCTCCTTCGAGGCCGGCGCCGGCCTGCCCCTGTCCGCCATGACCGCCGCCCTCGCCCTCTACCAGTACCTGCAGATCCCGCTGCCCACCACCCCCGCCGGCCCCGCCGACGGCCGCGACGAGCCGCTCGTCATCTACGGCGGCGCGTCCGCCGTCGGCGCCTACGCGCTGCAGCTCGCAAAGCTGTCCGGGATTCGGACCATCATCACCGTCGCCGGCGGCGGCATCGAGTTCGTCAGGTCCCTCGACGCGGCAACGCACATCGTCGACTACCGCCGCGGCGCCGTCGAAGAGGACATCCTCGCCGCGCTGGGCGGGCGGCCGCTGACGCTCGCGTTCGACGCCATCTGCGGGCACGGCTCCTACGAGTACCTGTCCTCCGTGCTCGTGCGCTCCTCCGGCGGCGGGCACCTCAACATGGTGGACCCCCCGTCGCCCTCCGAGTTCGCCTTCCCGCCCGAGCTGCGTACCAGCCGGACCTTCGTCGCCAGCGCCTACTACCAGGAGCACGCGGCCATAGACGCCGACCAGGCCTTCAAGGACGGCGAGTTCGCCCTCGCCTTCTACCGCTACCTCAGCCACCTGCTGGCCGAGGGCCGCTTCGCGCCGCACCCCTTCGAGGTGCTGCCGGGCGGCCTCCCCGCCGTCGTCGGCGGCCTGCGGGCGCTGCGCGAGGGCCGGGTCAGCGCCAAGAAGCTCGTCGTGAGGTGGGTCGACTGCTGCTCGCTGGGGAGAGATTGCAATTTCGCTGAACATTTTAGGCTCACTGATACGCCGCACATATGAAATTAAAAAAAAATAGAAATCAAGAAAAAAGAAAAGAATGAGAAAAAGAAGAAAGCGTTCCTGCATTTTGAGAAAGCGAAGCGAATCTGTATTAAGGGGGTTCTGCACGGCGGATGCATAGCTGGCGGCTGGATGGGCCGTTCCAGGTGGAGGCTGCTGAAGGAGGCCGATCCAGGGCCCTATCGCGGTATAAATAGCAAGTAGGAGTTCAAGGGTAGACAAGTCGAACTATTTTGGAGGACGCAAGATTCTCAATCCGCTATTTGTCTTCAAACCCCGAATGCGAAAATCATTTTCAGCCGATGGCGGTCCCGAAGTGAAGAGGACAGAGAGCATGCGTCGATTCTCCCTGGGAATGGTCTGTGCAAGTCATGTCGTGGTTCTGTCATTGGCACATCACGGACGATGTCTCTGCTTCAGCGCTTCATCGCGACTCATTATATTGTAGACATCGTCTTTGGGGTATAAAGCGAGGGTAGAAAGCCAGACCATCAACCGAAATGCATAGCGCTCAGACACCACCACCGTTGCCACCCATCATCCGTGAGATGTCGACATCTATCCAAGTTACGCCTGCCGATTGCCCACCATCCCTAGGGTGGGTCTGCTGTTGCTGATGAGAGGGAGGCATTCGACTCCCCATTGCCTGCATCGACGCCTGACTCTGTTGAGCATGAGCCTGCTGGTGTTGCATCTGTTGGACCTGCTGCTGATGGTGATGCTGGTGCTGTTGCTGCATCGCGCTAGGCCCGGCGTGCTGCTGCATGTGTTGCTGCTGCTGTCGCTGCTGCTGGTATGCCGCATCGCGCCTACTCCTCCTAGCCCGCAAGTCCTGCAGCACATTGCTGCTGAAATCCCTAAATCCCTCCCCTAGCTGCACGGCGTCGGCCCACCGCTCTCCGTACTTCTCCAGGGTCGCCGTGACGCGCTCCAGACACCTCAGGCTCCGATCCAGGTTATCGCCGTCGTCGACCCTCCGGCTCGGCATCGGCGGCGGCGGCGCCTTGCCCGGCAGCGTCAGCGGCACGGGCACCGACGCTCCCGCCAGGAAGGCATCGCCCGACTCGCGCAGGACGCCGAGGAACTGGTTGCCCATGAAGAACACCCTCAGCGCGTCATGGTACGTGTAGAAGGCCGTGTTCAGCGGCCCGCGCGTGGCGACCTCGAAGATGCGGTCCACATAGGCGATGGCGTGCTCGAAGGTGAGCATGCGCCCGTACGCCGTCATGTGGTGCGCCCGGTTGTTGCGCGCGACGCAGTAGACATAGCTGTAGCGCAGCTCGAGGTCAAACAGCTCACGGATGCCGGTTGGCAGTATGTCCGGAAGGGCCTCGGCCCACTCGCGCATCTCGTGGCACATCTGCCAGACAAAGGAGGAGCCGTCGGGGAGCGCTTCAGAGGGGTCGGACTGAAAAAGCTCCTGATACCAGTGCGATTGGGCGCGGCGGAGCTGGAAGAGAAGGACGGCGGGGTCAGCGGACTGAGGGCCGGTAATAGGACCGGAGTTGGAAGCAATGCGTGACAGGCCGGACATGGACGGGAAAGCCACATTAATAGAGTCGTCGGTAAAGGAGAAGGGGCGGGCGTAGATCATGCTGATAGATCTGGACTACCGTCAGTGACCCCAGATCATTACTGGATGATGAGAATGGTGATGGGATAAACCAACCGATCGAGTGAGTACACGCAGTAGAATATCTTCCGCCGCATATCCAGCACGCCTTTATCAGCAAGCTGCTCCGCCGGGGGGTCCTGGTGGAGGCCCAGGTCGACGACTGCCCGGCAGGTGAATCCTATTAAGTGCCAGCTGTCGAAATGGGCTGGGTCCAGCATAGAATATTGTGTGAGCAGGAGAAGCGACTGTATCTGGGTGATGTACCCGGGCATCAGCGCACGGTCAGCGACCTCGAGAGCGTGTGAGACGAATTCGACGCCATTTGCATAGAAGTCATCCTGGTTGCTGCGGCTCTGTGCTATCGAGCCGATCGCCAGGACCATGTAAAGAAGCCATCGGTCGACGCTCTTGATCGGGCGCTGGTCTGGTTGATACAAGTCGTCCAGCGCGGTCAGCAGCACCGTCTCCGAGAACGCGGGAAACAAGGTGTAAATGTTCGCCATGTAATACTGCACAATGCCGTACGCGGCTTGTCTCGAGGGGAGGCTCGTCATCTTCGGCTCGGGCACGGGGGTGTTCATGGTTGCGGCGAGGACCAGACGCGCAAAAGTCATGTTGCTCACGGACGGCTCGAAGTCTCGCGTCGTTGCGTTAACCGATCTAGCTCGCATCAGCCACATCCAGCTTCCAGGCGGTTACAAGGGGCTCACAGGAAACCAAAGTCGGAGACGAGCGAGTTCACGTCGGAATTCTCGCGCTTGCGGGCAGCTTTGCGGTGTATGGCAGCCCGGATGGTCGCCAGCGAGTCTTTCCGATCGTGCTCTCCCATGAGGGGAGCTTCCTGCTCGTGCATTGCTACCGACGCCTTCCGTGACCGCGCATAGGCTAGCCTCCGCTCTAGTTTCTCGACGCGGAGTTCCAAGGCGGCGACATAACTGGGGTTTGGACCTTAGCCACGCATGTTGGCCGCTTCTGTGGATGGTGGCCTACCTTCGTTCCTTGCCGCGTGCGAACTGATCGTTGGCTGCCGAGCACTCGCTCTCACGCCCCGCCTTCTCGCAGGCGGTGCAAGCGGGGAGCTTTCCATCGCACTACTCCGCACGTCAGCCGCGAACATCGTGGAAATAAACGAAGGTCGCTGATTGACGAGTTACCTTGACTTTCGCAGCGCGACCTGAGGAGGACAGACCGTTAGAGCTGCGTGCGGCAGGCGATCACACACAGGGACGAACTTACATCTTGAACAAGCCGACACGGGTCGAGAGACTCTCAACAGAGGGTTATCGGAGAAGCTAGGTCGAGGCATCTAGTCTCGTCGCACAGCCGGGGCGTTGCGCCGGGGCTCTCCCTCGTCGTTGCGGGGGCCGTGTGATGGAGACTTGATTACAGGTAGTCGTCGATGCTGCCGCGATTGACCGATTGCTTTCCTTGCTTCTTCCCGTTCAGTCCCGGATGAATGGTCGTGCTGCGGTCTGATGGTCGATGACGCGAAAATGCGTACCGCGACCAGAGCCTCGCTGCCCCGAAAGCGCCCGCGTTGTGCCGCCCTCGGAGCTCAGATTCTGCCAGTCAGCGCAGTGGAGCGGGACGGGCCCAAGAATGCATGCGGCGCGCTGATAGATGATTCACGGTTCCTCTGCCTTCCCTATGTGAGCCTGGGAAGCTCACCAGTAGCTCGAGCGTCAGGGACTCGAAGCGATGTGGCGACGGGTGCTGTATTGAGGCCGTTCTGCAGCGGTTTGCGATGCGGACTAGTCGCAGTTTGACAGATGATCGGTCTCTTCTGAAAATGGGGGGATTTGCGAGATCGACAACCCGGCGTTTCGAGTGGGGTAATGCCCCCAAAGCGTTGGGATTCAGGGAAGGATTGGTCGATCGCTCGGTATTCCGATGGCGGCCGTCAGTGATGGTTCCGCTTGCCGCCAACTACTGCGCTGAGAACATCAGTCGGGAGTGAAGCCTGGCGCCCGAGTCGATGGATGACGGATAGTCGTGATGACAGCATGGAGGAGGAGAGAGACAGAGTCGCGCCGAGTCTAGAGTAGTCGGCGCCCTTGACAACATCTAGAGCACAGACCGGCCGGCACGATGCGGTGGGGGCCGGGCGCACAGCCAGTGCGGTGCTGCTGCCGGGAACACGTACCTCGGGGGGATGGAGAGCTACGTTAAGGCCACTCCGTACCTACGTGCGGATCCGCAGAACCGGCTGGCGTTGATCGTTGAGGGCGGCACTCACGAACCCTTTTCCTTATCTGAGCGTACCAGCGTCCCAATTAGGGGCTGCTGCCGCCTCTAGACAACTAGTCTCTGATCTTGTGTCACGGCGAAGTCCGTAGTGAAGGTCCGGCAATGAAGGCGCGAACTCTGGTGTACGTGCGTATGCAGCAAAGTTCAACGCCTAATAGTCGCTAGCGCAGACGCGGCCCTGAGCAGAAGGGCTGGTCTCGCGTGACGTGCTAAGCCCAGGGGCCAAGGTTGAGACATGCCTGGCTGCTTCACGCGGAGACAGATGCACAGGCTGTCTCCCCCATAGGTGGGAGAAACCTGCATCTCCCACTGTCCGGGACATGGGCGGTGGTTGCTGCATAGCGTTCCGGGTTCCCCGGGCTGCCGGTCCTCGGCGAGCCGCTACGGCGCTTATCGATCGATGCGCACGGATGAGCACGGATGAGCTATGAACTTCCTGACTGCACCGCAATAACGTTAAGTATGCCATGTCCGAAAGGCGCGACGGTCCTTCGTAGGAAAGATACAAGGCGCCCATTAGGGCTGCTAGTACGAGTAGAGGTTCTAACGGTCTCCAGCGTTCAGCAGTAAAGGAGCAAACCCGCCCCAGTTAACTTCTTTTCACGCCGTTTGATGCCCTGCAGGCCCGTCTCACCCGCAGCGACGGAATGCGTGTGGAGTCGGGGGTGTCCTGCGCTAGGGGAGGAGCTTCCGCTTCTTTAGGATGTTTTTGTCTTCGACTCCCCGGCGTGTATCGCTGCATTGAAATCCTTCTTCTGCCCGATAGGGTGCAAATTTGCTTGCGCCAAGGCACGAAACGGGCAGGTCTAAGGAGAATCAGCCGCCCTCTCCTGGACCCCTGCTTCCTGCGGCGCCCCGACTTATCGCCGCATCTGCGCTGCATATAATGCTCGACGGGGACGAGCGAATGACCGCCAGCAGGAAGCCATGCATTCATTCATTTCCTGCGCGCTGATGATGATGATGAGTGAAAATTTCAACATGATGGAGACGGCTTCTTGTTGGAGTCGAGAGAAAAGAGACCGATTCCCCGAAAATGGCAACTAGCCGAGTCCCAATGCTGCTGAAAGTCGGTCTCGCGGACGAGATTGGCTGCCGTGGAAAATTTGAGGTGCAGGCCTGCGGATCATCGAGAGATTGGCTTGGGGACGAGCCCCGAGTCTGGCCTCGTCATCATCAGTTCAGAAAAACCCCATAGCCAGGTCGAGACACACGACGGCGCGGGTGCCAGCAGCCCGTAGCGCACCTTACGGAATGGCTCTTGGTAGGAGTCAAGGGAGTGTAGGTGCGGAAAGGCGAGCGCATTAACTTGCGGAGCAGGGCGACCTCTCTCTCGTCCCCTCATCACCTCGACGCAACAAGAAGCGGAGAAGGGCCCAGAAAAAGCAACGACGTGACGAGGATGTGATGGAACAGTAACACGGTCCGACCAGGCGACGGCTGCTGTCTCTCAGAAGAGGCCCCTCGACAGCCAGGACAGCTCAGTCCTCCACTCGTGGACTCGCAGACCAATGGGCTTGCAGTGATAGCCGTCGGGCGACCATCAGGCCAATGTCGACATCGAGTTGAGGCTGTTTTCGCACCCACCACACACCCACCAGCATGCCCGTCATGCTCTGGGATGCCCCCTGCCCGCGCCTCCCCAAGGAGGGACAACGCCTCCCCGATGGGGACCCCAATCCAGCCCTTTTAGGGCTCGAGGGGGCCACAACGGGGTCGCGGCTCGACTGCAACCACTATCCCACTTGCCCACTCTCGTAGCAAACCGCCGGCGCCAGTTCTGGCTCTCGGCGAATCGGATCTAGGACGGTTGGAGCTTGGGAGACCTCGAGGAACCAACCCGGTGTTCTCGGCCTTGGACGACGATAGGCAACAAACAGGCCAGGTTGATGAAGGATGCGGGCCCGGAGGAGAAGAAGCATGAGGAGCAAAATGGAGCTCGTGTAACGTCGGTCACTTCGTGCCTCGGCGATGTTATCACTGCACGGGTATCCGTCGGTCTGCTCCGCCCGGTCTGAAGAGTGCCGATGTGCCCAACAGCTTGCGACCCATTGCCGTCCCCCGCAGCCGTAGCAGGAGCAGCAGGAGCAGCAGCCGTAGTACTGTAGTCGGCGTTTCATGTTTCAGCGGGAAAGCCAACAGATCCAGACTGCATTAGAGTGAAATCTTCTTGCCGGCCTAGAGTACAGAGTACAGTATACCAACCTTAGGTACATGCCCGGATGGAGGAGTCGGCCACATGTACCCCGGCGAGGTACCTTTCATCACCCGAGGCACCAAAAGGAAGCACTGCAGGTACATTGCGATGCAAGAAGAGGAAGGGAAACGAGCGCCCACCAGGCGTGTGTGTACCTGATTGCAGTTCCCAAAGAGGTACCCTAGGTTTCAAGTCGTTCATCGTTCATTCCCGGCCGTTTGTCCGGCAGGCTCTAACAAATCCATTCCGTCTATGAAGTACTTTTCCTGTGCGCGTATTCTTGCCGTAAGAGCGCCGCCCGGCGAGTGAATCCTGCGTGTAGGAAGTACGGCCGGCGACGTGCGCGGGCGGTAACTACTGTACATGACCGTTCCCTTTCTGGCCAGCCAGCACCATCTCGCGCGGCCTAACCCAACTCCATCCACTCCCATCCCCCTCTCTGGCCCCCCGGCACGGAATCCTTTCGACGCAAAACATCTTCGCAGGGCTTCGACCTTCTGGGAACGTGCTTCAGGGCTGCATCGCATCGAATCTACGCATAGGATAATGTCTCCGAGCCGCCGCGCATCTCGCCCTCCTCCCGTGCATTGAACCGCGTGACAGACAGCCTTGGACCGAATGCTAGATCGGGAGCCGCCCATCGCAACGAGGAGACCACGCCAGCGAACAAAGGAGCTGTGAGGTTGCGCATCACGGAAGGCTGCGCCGCGAGGCGACGTCCAAGCAAACACGATACCGCGGAGCGACACGCGGAAAGGGCAGCAGATGGACGCTCCAGATGTCCTTCGTCAAGGACCAGGACCAGGCTCTGTCATCCCCGGGCCGCCGCCCCAGCTCTTCTACTACACTCCGCAGCCGCCACCCGTCCCCGTCCAGCAGCGCGATGACGTCTCCGAGAGTGATGGCCCGTCGCATCGCATCGCACACACCTTAACCGCATGCTGCCGTTGCAGACAGGTACAGTTCCATCCCTCTCCTTCCAGCCTGTCCCCAACCAGCTCCCACCGCCATCGCTTGTCCACATCTTCGCCTAGCGTGCAAACGCTTGGACGGAACATATCTCAGGAGACGACGTGTCCGCGATCTGGAACAGGTGCACTGGCTGACAACCTTCTGTCTACCTACAGCGAAAGACGCGATGCGACCCTACTCTCCCTCGATGCCTTCCCTGCGAACGGTCCGGGTCTACGTGCGAATACTACGACACCACTAAGGGCCGGAGGATCAGCCGCTTCTATGTTGTCAAGCTCCAAGACAAAGTCCGCCAGTTGGAGGCGGAGCTGGCTCAGTATACCGACGAAGACAATGACTACCCCCGGAGCATGGAGGATGTGGTCCGACCCGGCGGCCTGGTCCGCCTCAATGAGACCGACGAGACCCCGCGATATCTGGGCCCCAGCTCTGGAATCGCCATGACAAGGCTGTTGATGGAGCAGGCGAAGCGGTACACCGATTCGAAGCGGATAGCCGAGCTTGTCCCCGAACTACGGGCTAGGAGGCTAGATCGTATGAATCGAATGCAGAGCATCGTCAGCATGGGCGGCAGTATCAGCGGACCAACTGGTCCTGCGGCGAGGAAGAGAAGCTACCCGATGATCAGTGCCCACCCTGCCCAGAAACTCCCGCAACGGCCTATAGCAGACAAGCTCGTGGATGTATACAAGCAGAGAGGTAGGTGGAAGCACGCACAGCGAAGGTGGCTAATGTCCTGACGGGTGAACGCTGACTGGTCTCGCAGCTCAGTTCTTCACGCCAACATTGCACGAGACGGTTTTTGCTAAAGACCTGGAAGACGTGTACAACGACAGCACTGACCCGTACCAGAACTTCGTAGTTCGCATAGTCTTAGCCATCAGCCTGCAAAAACTCGACACCAATTATGCAGGTCTTGCGGACAGCTACTGGCTGGCAGCGATGCAATTCTTCGAGGATGTTATCCGACCGAAGGACCTGAAAACACTGCAGTGTCTGGTGCTTATCGGCCAGTATTCGCTCCTCACACCGACACGGACGGCCGCATACTACATCGTCGGGCTGGCAACGAGAATATGCCAACAGCTTGGGTTAGCAGAGGAGGAGACGCTCTATACCCGATTCTCGGGTGATCGGTTGATCGAGGATATGGCGCGACGCATGAGTTGGATAGTCGCAGGCAACGAGTTCGGTCTGGCTCACACCATGGGCCGTCCAAATGGGTGGGCTAAAGGCAATGACTTGATAGATGTCAAGTTCTTCGAAGCAGTCGACGACGAGTATATTGTTGAAGGAGGTCCGACGGACGGTCCCCTGAGCGAGAAGAAGCTCGTGGCGATCCACTTCTGCAAGATGCGAGTGCGTCAAGCGGAGATTCGACGGTTGTGCTACGAAAAGAAACGGCCAGAGCCCCAGGACGATACGAGTCCTTCCTTCGTCGACATGGAGCGGAAACTCCAGCAGTGGTTGGACACAGCACCAGAGGAACCAGCCTGGTGCAGACCCTGGTGAGTGGCCGCGTCGTGTTCGTAGCACACATGAGAGGCTAATCGTTGCAGGTTCACGGGCCGCTACCACGGAATGAGGTTGATTCTCAACCGCCCATCGCCTCAGATCCCGAAACCGTCGAGCCAGTCAGCATTGAAGTGTTATGAGTCGGCAGCATACATAATAAACCTTTCCGACCAACAGGTGAAGAAGGCAGCAGTTGATATCACCTGGGTCTTCTTGATAGTGCTCAACAGCGCCGTTAACGCGCTGCTGTGGTCTGTCTCCTATCGGGAGGTGCGCGAAGCGCATCCGCGGGAAGAGGTCGGAACGCTTATACGCGTCTCCCTTGATATCATCCACCAATCGTCCGAACGGTGGCCAGGGTCTCAGAGCGCCGAACATCTATACGTGACCTTGTCCCAAGCCTGCCTGCAGAGCTATGACGCAAAGGACGAGCCCCCGGACAGCATTGGGCAAAGCAACTTTACAACATCCCCTTCCATCGCAGATACCAGTTCACCATCCGCATCCGAGAATTCAATGCCGACAACCATATCATCGGCAACATCGCAATCACAACTACCGCGTTTTAACGCTCCACAGTTCGGCTACGTTTTCGACTCAGCGCCTGAGCAAATGACAGCGTTCAACTACGACACGAGCCCCTTCCAGCACCCGACATTTCGGTCCAACTCCATCTTCCTCAACCCTTCGACCGACCCGACTGGAAGAAGATTCTCCTATTTCCCACCTGATTTCACACATACAGGTGAATCACCACTCGTCGAAGAGGCGACACCACCAGCAACTACGACCCCTCAGCAAGCACAATCGACTCCCGCCCAGACAACGCTGGTCAACCAGCTACCCACACCGCCTGAGTCCCTCGTCCCGTCCTTCGCCAACACTAGCAGCCTCTCCCCGCCGGGTGCCGTGAACGTGCCGCATCGCAGCCCAACTCCGACTATGCCTCATACAAGTCCTCCATCGCTCGCAGGCCCCGTACAACACATACGGCCTATGAACGTGAAGTTCGAGCCGCAACTAAACGCCACGTCGTTCGCAGTAAACCAGCAAGCCCCTCCCATCAATCTCAAGTTCGAGCCGCCCGAGACTCCGGCGTCACAGCCGACACCACGCCAGGTGGCTCCCCAAGCCGGGCAGCCAAAGCATACCCCGACCTTTCAGGTCCCGCCCCTTCCACCGCATGTCACGGGCGGTAGCGCGGTGCCTCAGCAGCGGCCCCTTCCACAGCAGCCAGCAAACGTGCACGATTGGTTCTCGCCGCCGCCGCCCTTCATCTCCCCCTTTGCCTTCGGTGGTGGCATGGGCGGCGCTCTCGGCTTATGGGGCGACACTCCCGGTGCGGTCAACCCCCCACCAGGCTTTCCTGGCAGTCTAGGCATTGATGGGGTCCCCTTCGGCGGTCCAGAGGGCATGCCGCCTCCTCCGGGTAACTTCGGCACCTCCGGCCTCCCGCAGTATGCGTTCCCGCCCGACAGGCAGGGGAGCCTCAGCCAGGAGCAGCAGATGGAGCTTATAGACTTGCTCGAGACGCAGGGCATGGGCGAGATCAACAGCTTCCTGAGCATGGGCATGGGATTTAGCGGCGGGGACGGCGGTGATGGCGGAATCAGGTGGGGCTCGTAAAAGCGAGCTCTGCCATGTTTTGAAGTAACAGAACTGGCTTTTCTCTTGGAGCGTCCCTAGAGTAGAATGGGGCCAGGTGTTGCGGTTTAGCGAGGGCATTACATACCTATTTTGGTCGGGCTAAGGGAAGCATTTTTCGGGACATATACCACTGGGAAGGGAAAGGAGCTTGGGTTAGCGGGACGGACGGTCTCCTTGGAATGAGTAAGCCTGTGCGAGATGAACGTCTAGCAGCTACAAGGCAAATAGACGTTGAAGGGCTTAATATGTCTCTACCGAGACGGAGTTCGTGTACGCATTGGCGAGATCATCGTGAGGCATTTGCCACTCAAATCAGCCCGCGAGCAGCGAGCCGTGACGCACACACGAGGGCAGTCAAACGAAGCACTGACCACGGCCGGGGGATCCAGAACTGATTTCGAAGGCATGAGCAGTCGATCAACTGACCGCACGTCCTCTTTTAAAGCCTGCTCGGAGCGTGCTCGCAATCCGCGTCGCAGTATATATATACCGTCTATTGCTACAGCATTAAAAATGCTACGAGGACGCCCTTCCACCCAGTCGTGCCTCTACTCTCCTTGCGTCTCCGCCTCCGAGGCACCACCCTGCCCCGAGCCCTCCTCACCAGCAGCACCGCCTGCTGCGTCAGCATCGCCAACAGCAGCGACTGCAGCAGGCTTCTTCTTCTTCAGCCCGCCCTTCTTCTTCCTCTTCCCGCCCGCCGCGCCGCCCACCGACCCCACCGGCGGCGCGTCGCGCACCCACCGCGCCACGGCCGCCGCGCGGTCCGTGAGGATGGGGTACTCACGGCCGTCGTCGGCGG